>VXBW01000378.1:548845-645936 GCA_013400375.1 Thinocorus orbignyianus
AGAGAGGAACGTGATCTTTGGCTTCTACTGTACAGAAGGGTACAACAGAAATTATTTTCTGTAGCACACACACACTGAAGCAACATATATTGATCAAGAGGATGTGACAGTTTCCCTATTTTTTGATGTCGCTAAATTAGTGATGAAAGGCTAGCTATTCCATTTCAGTAGCTTTACAGGTTTTTTGAGACACATGTGAATTCTGCTGTGCAGCAATATGAACCTTTTTTTGTGTGAATGTGGAATTGCTATAACTTACGTTTTCTGTCTGAAAGTCCAGTTTTGTGTGGGACACCAAGATGCACATGTTCTGTAACTTGCAAATAGAGGTTCATGTGCTCAGGTCATTTTTCATCCCAGATACCCCTGACTAGGTCAGAACAGGGGATTGAATTGATGTCTCCCTTCATCCGGTCATATGGCCATCTCACTCTATATTTTATTATTTTATTCTCCTTTTTATAAAAAAAAAAAAAGTTCAAACCTATTTGTTGCCGCAAAATATTTGATAAAATAGCACACTTCTAGACGATGCAATTGAACCAGAAGAGTTCAATTGGAGTTTTGATGACTACAGTTAGACTATCCTGCAGTTCTCTTGAAGGTCATTTAAATACTTGAAGCATTTTGGGGTTTGGAACAAAAGCTGTCATCTTCATTCATTTTGAGTAATAGTGGAAGGAACTAGAATTATAAATTAAGATTCAGTTCTTCCTCCTGCAGCTACTAAATAAATAAAAAAAAAAAAGTGGTATAATATGAGATCCATCTTCTGATTACTCAGAACAGGATTTTCAGCCTCTCGTAAGGCAGGTCAAACAATGCTCAGAAAGTTTCCCCTCCTTTCCTTAGGCCATTAGAGAATTAAATTGATTGCATCATTTTCAGCATCATTTCACAACAGTCAATAGTCCATCTTCCAAATTGTATCAGTGCCTCGTACCATAATACCCATCTGGAAAAAGGAGCAGCTGCCCCTTCCTGATACACAAGGCATTTAAAATTCTACTACAGAAAATTATTCAAACAAAACAGTAAAGTAGCAGCAATTTACCAGCTCTTTTCTCCTGTAAATAGAGTCTTCTGTAAGAATAAAATTATTTGCTGTTGTCTTTTGTCGTTCCCCATCAAGTAGCCTAAATTCATCATTATGTAGAGCAGTTTAGATCAAAAGAGAGTACACGTTGTAACAGTGCTGTAATAGTCATAGGCAGTAACTGAATAATGCAGAGTCAAGAAGTCAGCTTGAAGGCTGGGAGGAATAAATTCTGACACCATGCTGCTCTGTTGCACTGTTGTGTCTTCTTACCTGGGGGCTTATTTAATGGTAGAAGGGGGAAGGACTGTCAGTCTGGCTGGTGTGTGTGTTTGGAACAAAGCAAGGAGGCAGTAGGAACTATAATATAGTTTTGTGCTTCTGGAGGGATGTTTTTCCTCCCAACCTACAGTACATTTTTCATAACTGCTTCATGAAAAGTACTCGATCCCTGGCTGACTCCTTGACAGATGATCCTTCTCCTTAACTTAATGTAGTATAGAAGAACTGCTTGCAGCCTCTTCAAGATTACCCTGTAAATGTATTCTGAATCAAATGTCAATAGGCTTACACAAAACACAGCCTTCCTTTTAGCTCCCACCTGAGTGTTTTCCCAGTCTTGTGTTGTCAGCTACTGTCTGTGGCTGGAGGAAGCTGCTGCTGATGCCACTGCCTAGGTTAAAAGGGAGAGAAAGCATGTTAACAGGCCGCAGCAGTTCATCAGTTACTAGTTAGTACTACTGCCCATGGACCAGCAAAGATTGGATGTCACACTTGTAAACTGTATAATTTCTGCTTTTTTCCTGAAGCCTAGAGTTCCCAAAATATTAGAATGTGTTAAAGGCTTTTGCCAGCATGACCTTCCTGCTAACTGAACAAGCTGGAGTCTGGACCATAGGGCATTTCAGTTGCTTGGTCCGAACTACTATTCTGCAGCCCTGGAAGTGTTGGCGCAGCGCTTGGTGTGAACAGCTCAGAGTGAGCCCCTTCTGCTGAGGTTTTTCTCCTTGCTTACAATTCCCTGAGCTGGAAATTTTCCTCTCCCAGTAGATCTACAGAATTTTTCCAAAGAACTGCAAAAGCAAAACATTTGCTAATTTCTGTTGACTGAAGACAGAGATGATCCCTGTGGTAAGGTGAAGCTGCTAGCAGTGTGTTTGTCTGCCGAAGGGTGACTGATAGTATTTTAAGAAAAATTGAAAGAAAATGAGGAAACTAACAATTTGAGGAAATTCACAATTATACTTTCAGTAAGTGTTTGCCCCATGTTAAGCCCCAAAAGTATTGAAGAGTGCATGGCAGAATTTACCTGTATCTGTTCTGTTTGGTTCCTTTCACTTTGTTGTAATTTTTCCCCCCAAACAGAAATGTTGGTGTATGTTTCTTTTTCTGTAGCAAGACAGAGGGTAATAGTTGTATCAAAGCATTCTTCAGCTGTAGCTTACACTTGGATTTGCTGTGGTGGTATCATTTGGAACAGCTAGTGAGGCGTTTAAGAAATGCATTCAACATCACTAGTTTTGCTTGGAAACGTGACTCAGTGGTAGCCTTGGTAAAGTGACAAACAGTTCTCCTTTCTGTTTCATCTCAGCTAAAAAGGTATTGAAGCACCTGGGAAACATCTGTTCAGGTCTGAGGTATTCAGACCTCCACCTCACTTTAGGCACTGGCTTGATCAGGTTGCTACCTGGATGTTAGAGTCTCCTGCTGCCTTGTGGGCAGTGTTCATGATTGGCATGTTGATTGAAGTTAGGAAAAGAGTTCAGGTTCAGAATTAGAGCTGAGGAATTTTTCCCCACTTCCCTCCATCTCTTTGTGCTGCAAACCGGTCTCCAGAAGTGCTTTTTGGTCCTCTTTGCTGCTCGCCTGCCCTTACCGTAATTTCTCATCTAAAACTTCCACATTCTGCTTGCATTTTGCCACTGTAACACCTTGTACTCCTCAAGGGCTCCCTAGGAGTTTGCTTCTTGGATATTTTCCAAACTGTAAAGGAGCTGCTTCCCAATCTTGCTGTGCTGAGGACAGCTGTTGTAGGGTTTCTTCTGTAGCATAGACGTTACAAGGGCATCTTTGGTCCAGTGATTCTAAATGGGAGGAAAGCCGTACCAGCAGTAATATGCAGTGCTGTGTCCTGGAGACATCAACTCTAAGCTGTAGGGATAAAGTCTAGCAAACATTAATCTCATCACAGTCTTGCTGCAGGGAAGCCTTTGGCAGGAACAATTCTTGCATTCTGGGAAGCCTGGTGACCGCTGCAATGCTGCCAAGAAGTCGAGCTTGAAGAGGTGAAGAAACAATCCAGCAGTGCCCCCCACCTTGCAAACCAGACTAACTCAAAGCGTGGGAGTCAAGGTGGACTGTGGTGCTGTGTTCCCTTGTACTCGTTTGGTTAAAATCAGCTGCAATCAGCAAGCTTAATGATTCCAGGCCCAGCATCATTCTGTTACTGGGCTTCTGGTTTTGGCCCTTGGGTGGTGGCTTCTTGTTCAAACATCACTGCAGTGTACTTGGTTTAGGGTGTGGAAGTGTAATAGAGCTGGAGATAAACTGATGCTAATACTGCTGCTGGCCAGCACTAATCAATAGTGTTTTGGTTTAGTTTGCTCTTGATCTCAGCCAATGTTACTTCACCTGCATGCTACCTGAAATGCATACGTTTAGGCAGCACAGTAACATGTCCTCCTGTAATTGCAATGAGTAAGCAAAGTCATTGCTCTGCAGAAACTGCTGGGTGTGTTTGAAATCCTCCTGCCAGACCATCTGCCTGCAGTCACCATGTTATTTTGATCCAGACCACTGTTAACAGGCTGGTAATAGAAAATGCCCTTTGGGACTGAGATTTGAATACAGACAAGTGAAATCTTGATTTCAAAAGGTCTATAGTGTATTAACCTGCCAGTTTAGGAGTTACCCACCCCACTGTGAATATAAACATGCTCTTAATGAGAATGCAGGAGTTGTCAGGGGCCATTTTATAAGTGAAAACAGCTGCTTCTGCAAGTGCTATCATCTGTTAAATTGTGGGATTACCATTTGAGGTGATACAGGAAGGGGAGAGGAGCTCTCTGCTTGTCTAAGAAAATCGTCGTTTCAGATATAATGGGAGTTATTTCTGCTAAGGTTGCTTGCAACAGCTCAATCCACATAATTTCAGTCTTCCTGGGAGTTAGTACAGAGCCAGAAAACAGCTCTCTGGGGTTTAAGTGGGAGACACAAAGCTAGTGATTGTATCCATTTGCCTAGAGCTGCTCTGCTTGTGCCCTCTCATTTTCCCAGAGGCACATCCTAGGCTCACACAGAAGTGTCTCCATATCATCTGATTAAGACAAACCCATCATTCCAAATTTCCTCCCATCTTAGATGAGTGGATGATGCTGTGTCCTCCCAGGAAACATCAGATTATTTTTTTTTCCCCCTGCATATTTGACTGGAGCTGACAGTGGCTGTTCCCCTGGCTGTATTACACATTTACCAGCAAGTGGAATATATCAAAGGCCAGATATGGGAAATGGAAGGTTAAACATAAATCTCTTCTCCCCAGAGCCTGCAATAGTCTGATATATAAGTTGCTTCGGAAGGTACTGTGTGCCTCTGATAACAAGGCTTCTCTGAGTATGTGATGTTAATTAATAGGGCACTTGCATCCATAGTGTTTGTTCCAAAAACCTGGAGAGACTCCATCACAGGCTTTGCACAGTTGAGAGCTGCTGAGGGGGCAAACAAAAGAGGTGGGTGGGAAGGCATTTGCTGTGTTTGCTTGGAGGGAGCATCCTTTGTTTCTACAGAACATCCCCAAGTGCAAAGTACTATACAGCAACAGGTTTAGAGGGATTTGGTTTTTTCCTTTCCTAGGTGAGTCGTGGGCCAGAGGCAGGCAATATTTGCCTTAGAATAGCATAGTTCTTCTGTAGGCTTCTGTTTGATGTGACCAGCAGCCATTGGGCAGTACTGAAAGTGGGTTAATGCCTTGAGTCTCCTGCTCCAAGGCCGGTTATATTTTAAGAGTGATCTGGACTGTATTCTGTGCTGCTGAGGTCTGGCTGAGGAGTGCATCAGAAACAAATTGGAAAGTGCAAATGACTGCAGCTGTGATGTGACATTCTGCAAAAATTGCTGTGACCTCAACAAGGGTCTTCATGGCTCACCAGATGAATTTATCTACTCCTCCAAAAAACCAGTACAAGATTATCTGTCATGCTCAGCTTCCCTAAGCAGCAGGGGGAGGGATTATGTCATATATCACTGTCAGCAATATCATGCCCCTCAGAAGGTGAAAGATTTGCATCTTACTGTTATTATCAGCCTTTACTTTGACATTAGAACTACCCTTATTTCCTCAAAAATATATTTGTATTGATCAGTGGAGACATCTACTATCGGCAGACCTACATATTCAAACATAATTCCTTGCATTTTGTTCCTTTACTCCAAATGACACTTCCCTCTAATAGCACTCCCACGGCCTATTTCAGAAATTATAACTGCTGTAGACTGCATGCCCCAGGAGGTGATCTCTGTAAATTGGCAGCTTTGCCTCTCTGTAAATCTTCTGCCAACTTGCAGAGTTCATGTGGTTTATCCTTTAGGCAAACAACTTAGTTACATTTAAGTACATACATGCGTTGACCGGCACAGTGAGTTTTTCATCTTAACTCAGAAAAATGTTGCATCCTTCTTGCTATTTCCTTATGTTTAAATAAAAAATGATGCCCGCTCTTCTAGTGCAGCCACATTAGCTGGTCAGCCGCTATGTTTGATCTTTTGGCAACTTTAGTGGGGAAAATGGGATTCTGATTTTGGCCTTCTCTATGCTTATGCTAAGTTCTTTAGGAACAACAGTTAATGTAGGTGATAGCTGGTGTGAATAACATATAATCAATGTTTTGTGTGTTAGAGAATATGTTGTACTTAAACTATACTGTGCCATAATTGCACATGTGTAGCTTCTGTGTGTGCCACACCCTATACTGTTCTGAAAAACCTATACCAACCAAAAAGGGCCAAAGCTATTACTGTTAAAGGGTCATCAATAGATGCTCTTAATTAGTTGCAGGCCTGTTGTATTCCTTGCTTTTAATGTGATTCTTCGATGGCTGCAGTCATGTAGTGCTCTTGCCATGTATTGCTCTTTCTTGGAGTCAGTTTTAACAAGGAAATGCCTACAGTACAGAGCCTTCATGACATATCTGTGGCAAATATAACCAGTGCTTGGGAATGGGATATTAAATATTTTGTTTCAGAAAAGAACAGGAATGAGATTTTTGTAAGTTCTTTTGAGACATAATGGATATATGGAACCACCGAAAAATTCAGTAGCATGGATTTATGCTTAAGATGTTGACCTGAACACTAGTTTTATTTTGTTATTTGCTCAGCTATTCCTTATCCTTTATGCTTTGCCATAATGTAACAGCTTCCTGGTTCTAGATGCTGTTTTAACTCTCATCCCATACCCCAAAGTCACAACGGCTGCTCAGAGCTCAGGGCAGAACCAAAGCTGGGCATTTTGACTGTCATGAAAAATTTGCTTGCTTTTCTAAACCTGGAAAGCTCTCTGTCCCCTGGTTGCCATGGTAACAGCTCCCATCCACATTCCTTCATCACTGCTTGCTATTACCTTGTTCTGCCGCTGTCTTGAAGCAATCATCGTATTTTCCTATTGCTGTGCTGAAGCAAGGAGAGAAACGGAAGGAATGGCCACAAGCACGCAAGGGCAGGTTCATTCTGTGTATAAACCCACCAAAGTGATTAGCCCCGAGGACAAGCTAGTCAGAGAATGAAGAGCAAATTGTTGATTGGAAAGTGCAGCTCTAGTTCTCATTAAGTAATTCACTGTGTTACTTTTATGCTGACAGTTGCACAGATCATGTGCCCTGGTGTATCTGCTTTTGCCCCTGAAATTTGGGATTGTTTAGGAGAGTGATTATCTGGGATTTCTCTGCCTGGGTTATGCTTGACCACCAAGCCAAGCTAAAGGTCATCTGGTGAAGAGCTTGTCACAGAAAGCAGGCTGGCTTGAGACTGTAGAAACTACTGTGGAGGGGGTTAAGATGAAATTCCCACACTGCCAGTTTCCAGATGCTCTATTCCTCAAACGGATGCTCAATAAATTTGTTGAAATAGGCTTGACCCGTGTGGTTGAAGCTTCAGTTATGTAGCTGATGATCTTTGAAGAGTCTGCATGTTTCTACTAGAATATGCTTCATGACAACAAGCTAGCCATTGCAAACTCTCCTTGTCAGTGCTACTGATGTCACCGAAATTAAAATATGTGTTAGTCCCTCGAGTGAAATAAGTTTTACAAGGGGTATGATCCTTTTCAGTTAGGCTATATCTCTGCTTTTGGTACAGCTGGCTGGGGGCAAAATGTTTTTGGTGTACTCTGAAGCTACATGTTGATACAAAACAAATGAAGAAGTATGGGCCACATCTAATTTTGATGCAAAGGTTATCTCACATAATTACAAAGTCCTTTTTGTTTACCTGTCTTTAATTAGGAACACTGCTAATTATTTATTGCAAAGTGGATAATTACAGTACTCCTAGTTAAAATTCACTCGGTGGTAACTTCTAGAATGTGGGTGAGGGCCTATTCCTGAAATGTGAATTTTACTTATCATGGCTTGAAACGGGGTGAGTGCCACCATGAGGTGTCCTAACTTCTCGGCTGTACTTGGTCTTTTTCCTGACAATATGGTAACTGATGTAGGTGGAAAATAATCTAGCCCAGCCTGCTGTAACATGGCCACAGTGCATACTGCACAATTTTAATGTAAATCTCCTGATCAGAAAAGTTTCAGGATGCTGATTTTATCTCATATTGACAGTTTTCCCTTTAGGTTTAGCTTGAATATTCTCTACTGTCTGACATTCTTCTGGGGTTCAATAAAACTGTGCTGACCTGAAACAGTTTCCCCTAAGCAGAGACTTTGTAAATCAAACCCAAATAATTCCATTGTGGAATCCAAAGGTTGTTCTTGGAAATGGGATGGGAAGAGTTGCACTGATAATTGGTCTTCTGTATATCAGATGTCTTGGGTACAGTTGTGTATTTAGGCCTGCATGCAGTAGCAGTGGTCAGCAGCAAAGCATCTCCCTTCTTGTAAAACTAGTTCTTTTTTCTTTAATTCTTCATGCTTTTGTATATCTCCTCTCATGATCTTTTCTTGGCCTGTCCTACTTACTATTTTTGTTTTCTTCCTTTGGGAGTCTAATATTCAGTCAGTGGCTTGCTGTCCCACCAATGCCATGGTATCTCTTCATTTCACAAATCTCCCTCGCCTTTCTTGCACTATGTCCTTCCCTCTGCATTTTCTGTGACACTAGAAGAACAGGGGAGGGAAGGAGGGATACAACAGGATGAAGATAAGAGATGGTGTTATTTGTTATCTGCTTGAGTGTGGTGTAGTATATGTAGAAAAGTGGTATCTACAGGAGTCACACACACAGAACATGAGTCTTTCGTGTTGTCCTGTAAAAGATTGCTGCTGAGAACCTGTAACACTGAAAGGATGGCAGAGATTTCAATCAAATTCATTCTCTTTTCTCTATAAGCAAATGGATTTTATGGCATTAAGCTTTGAGAAATGCTAGGTTTTCTTGGACAAGATGTTTATTTTGTCTTGCTCTGAAGCCTTATCCTATTCCTAATGTAAGATTCAGTCTGCTAAATATAGATAATTTTTCTGATATTCAGACATGAGGAGAAGGTAATTAGTGGTGTTTGTGTACAGAAAAAGCTGATTTGTGCAGGGAAAACACAAATTGCCTCCCTAATTTCCATGACAGTGTAAGTGTAAAACTAACATATCCTTTTTCCCTCTTGCAACCTGAGAGAAAGGGGAAAGGAGAAGAAAACCAGCTTCATTAGCCAAAAATTTACTTGGAGAAATAGGAAGAGTTGGTCCAATGCAGCAACTTGAGCAACTCCACTGTTGTATTTTTTGGATAGAGATTGAGATTTTAATTTTTAGCTTTCTAGGTTGAGCGTTCTTTATTTCAGAAATTTTGTGTTTGTTTTTCTTTCTTGATGTTTTGTTTTGCGGGGGGGGGCGGAAAAAGGTTGATCTGTCAGACCAATTCCATCAGGCCAAAAGTACTTCTGAATAGCTTGATGTCAGTGTTACTTAACTGGAAGACCCTGGTCAATTGCATTTATTCGAAAATGCACTGGCACTGAACTTACCTTTCTAGTGGTCTTAAAACTTGGTGAGTGTTACATAGAGGTATGAAGGATCCAGTATATCTTCATTCAACCATTCTATTTCATGAGGGTACGTGGATGGGTCTGTGATCTGTAGGGTCCCCATAGACATTGCCCGTGGTGTCTTTTCTTTCCCGAATACAACGTTCTTTGGCCTTGTTGGCGCTGCATGTTCTGTCCCTGAGGTCAGTCATTTCCCCAAGGAACCAACATAGAGAATAAGATCTTCGATTTACCAGCAGGTGGCATTAATGGAGCAGATAGAGCTGTGCCATGGACGTTCCTACTGAAGAAATTATCAGTACTGGCTTCCTGGGAAGCTTGGCTTATTCTTGCTACCTTTTTACTTACCAACTCATCCCCTTCGACTGTGCCTGGGTAGCTTTTCTGACACTTTTAAATCTTGTGCGGAATGATTGCCTTAAGTTTTTTGTTTACCACTCAGTGGGATTTTTCCTAAGTCATATGGCCTTATTTCTTGTTTCTGACCTTATGATTGAAACATGTTTTGTACTAGGTTTGAATAAATCAGTAAGACCAAGACTGCAGAAGAATAAATATATTTGGAAAGGTATTTTACATGCTCCCAATATAAAGGAGAGTTCATTCACTTTAACACTGCAGTGGCTTTCAGTTGGAAGATATGATTTTGGGTTGCAAAATTATATTCATCATGATCTTTTCATATATTGGAGATTATGGTTCACTTTCACCAATGACAGTTCAACAGGAGACCATGAAGTCCTCTGGTTGCTGAGGAAGCACATCCTTTACATTCCCACATCAGTGTGCTCTCTGAGGAAATTGTCCAAAGAATTCAAATGCCCACTAAATGCCCACCAGCATCTTCATGCAAGGATTTCATGCAAGGATTTCAAGTGGGAAAATAGACAGGTGAATTTGCAGCAAAGGTTGTTGATTAAGCGCACAGTAGAAGGTGTCCAGTCTCTTCTTTCAATGAGTCTTAATAAGGGATTACGTAGGGAATTATTGAGGACTGGAATAAAAATAGTTTAGACTAGAGGCACATATTTAATGCCAGTGGGAATGTTATTAAATCCCATACTTAGGTCTTATAAATACTACAGTTGCCACCCATAAACTGAGTATTCCTAGAGGCACCTGCTGTTGTGCAGCCAGTGTAAAACAGTGATACAGATCTTTGCAATGGGCTTGGAGTCTTCCAAGCAAATGTGATTTCTGGGCAGATGCCTTGGTCTGCTGAAGTTACTAAACTTGGGAAATCACTATTTAAGAAAAAGATCAGAGCACCATGGAAGGGGGTGGATTGTTTCCTCACTCAGCAAAGAGCAATGTTTTGGAGGAAAAGAGGGTGAGGCAGGCAGAGCCCTATCAGTGTCAAACTAAGTACAGGAAATGATAGTTAACCTGTATTTATGAACTCTTTCATCCATTACTGGCCTTAAAGAACTGTTTTTCTTGACAACAATAGATGACATGACTTTGGATGTAGAGGCTGGAGGGAATGCTTTTCCATGGTGCTGGATTAGCTCAGGAGCAATATCTGAATCTGTTAGCATGTAGTGTGCATGCTAGGAAATAACGAGCACCTGCTTAAAAATGACAAGGCCAGAGAAGGGAAATTCAGGCAGAATTCCCAGATTATTTCAGTCTATTAAATACATGCTTTGAAAAACTCAAGCTTCAGCAGTGATGTTTGTACGTGTACCGTCCTTAGCCTCTGCTGACTAATTATCATTCTACCTATGTTATACTTGGCAAGCAGACAGCATTTGTTCAAGGGGGCTCTTGCCAGCTGTGCTGGTGAAAGTGCTTTTCAATAAGATTCCAATTAAGCGCTTTATTAATATTTATTATTCACTGGTTGCAGTTGTTGGTAACACGCATTTACCCAGGAGACCTCAAATGAAATGCAGCAAGGTGTTACTTGCTGGGGAGGGAGACAAAACAATTCTTTAGTTGTGTTCACTGTGTGGTAAGTGCTGATACAGATCCAGTGTGCGAATGGTGAGGGTCTGTGTTCAGAAAATTGCCCAGCCAGGTACTGGTGTAGCATGACTGGCAGACTCTGGTGAAAAGTCAACCGCTGCATGTTTGTTTAGCAGCAAGAGGGGTGGGCAGCAGGGCTGACATGGTTTAAGTTCTGTCAATGTTTTACATAAAACAAATACTTCCAAAGGTGATTCTCAGAATCTGGAAACTAAGGGCACGTTGGGCACTGCGTGTTCCTTTTGATCCAGTACTGCACCAGAAGTGGGCTTCCTATGAGACTAACAAAAAAGCTAAATTTCATTTGGGTCTTTCAGTCCTGGGAGTTCCCAAATGTAGTGAATCAAGTATGAAAGGTGAGCAGTCAAATCCACCTGGAAGCCTTCTGAATTGGAAATGAACTTGAGTGAATGACTGCCCACATGTCTGGAACTCCTGATGCGCAGATGCAATAGTGTGGCCACAAGCCCAGGGGACAGATGGGTTTAAAGCATTTTCCAGATCCAAGTTTAAATTAACACAACCTCTTTCCCCTCTCACAGTTGATTATACCAAATATGGTTTTCAAATGTCTGAGCTGAGTAATTTCCATCAACCAAACTCTACTTTAGTTAACACAATAGTATGTTTTTATTAAAGTGTGAATTGTTCCTTTTCATTAATATTTCTGTATAAAATCATAGTGGCCGTAGAGCAAACTCCACTGTCTTTGCTATCAGGAGTAAGTGTGAGAGAAGAGTAAGACAGAATTAAAAGCTTCCTAACATGTAAAGTTTGACAGTCCAAGTCTTTGAATGAACACCTGAAATGCTGAATTTAGACACCTCCCTTTGGCCATCCCATCAGTCTTGGAGCATATAGGTTTTATATATTTCTTCTGGAAACAAACTTCTGACCTGCAAGCCAGATCTTTTGATTTATACTAATTATTCCATTTCTACACATCAGGGTATTGGATCAGTCAAAGCACTTATTGTGCATTTGCATTAATCTTTTTTGATGTATTGTGGTTCTGTTTCTGTTATTATGCTGATGCCAGCTGAGAGTAATTTCAGAGGAGTTAAGCTAGGATGAAGCTCTTGTAAAGATGAAAAGAATTGCATTTCTCTTTAGGATTGATTCTTTTTCCTGAGCATTTGGGCATTTATGAATGATTGTCAATTCTGAACCATATTTTTTTCCTCAGGATTTAAGAAAAGAACTTAATAAGATGAATTGCTATCTGCAAGGTGCTCAAAGCTTATATTTTTAAGGCAGAATAGGCTGCCAGTTAGTAAAAAACAAGTTAGCATTTCTTGGGAATGATTCAAGTTAACCCCCTTTTTTGTATTAAACTTCGCTATGCTTCACATTTTGTGAGATTTTCATAAATAAGATTCCTAGCTGGTATTGTTGCTTCTATTGCATATTGATTACTGATTAGACCAGCACCACAGTTGGTGCACATAGATATCTCTTTATTTAGTCCTTTCATTCTTAATTGATAGTGCTTATTTAGGTGCATGGGGACATTTTTCATGTGATTAAAGCCTAGTGATACTGGTGCATTCAAAATGTTAGTATTCATTTACAGGAATAAATTTGACTAATCCACATGGATTTTCAATATTTTTATTGCACGGATTTAGAATGTCTGAGCACAGTTACAGTGATATACGCTTTAAAATTAAACAGATTCACTTCATGTATAGACTAAAGCAAGAGGAGTGATGTTTGACTTGGCAAAGCTTGAGGAAGTGATTCTGTTTCAGACATTTAGGCCTCAGTTCTGCTTGTGGCAGTTGAGGAGCTGCTACAGAGAGTGTTATGAGTTTTGTTTATTAAACTGACAGACGTTGGCATGGTAGGGGAAATGAGTTGGAGGTGAGTTATCTGAATGTGGTTAAAAAACTTTTAATTTTTCATTCCAATAAAATATTCTGGAACTGACCTGGATGAGAGGGAGAGTGAGACAATGTGCAAGGCCACCTGCCTGGTACAGGTGGCCTGTCCTGCCATTGTCAGGGGTTGGAGGAACCAAATCCAGCCAGTAAAAAGGCTTGACCACAGGAAGACTTGCCTTTCAGACAGGCTTTTACCAGATGCTATGTGGACTGGATCTCTCAGATCTGTCATGCATCAGAGTATGGCATGTGAGTCTGCACTTAGCCCCTTGTCTTGACACAGCATCTGAGAGTGGCTGGAATAGAAATGAGAACATCATTTCCGAGATGGCACATGTTTTCGTTAATATGTAATCTTGCACCTTATAATAGGATAGATAGCAGTTTCAGGATTGAGCCTCGTATACAGTGCGTAGGCGCAGTGAAAATTAATTTTTTTTCATTATCTTGAATGGTAAACCCATCTGCCAGAAACAGACTAGTGCTGAACATTGCTTGCTCCATTTTTCTGCAAGGAAACTAATTAAAAGATTATAGCTTCTGTGTTTAATAGTTGTTTAAAATGTATTGGTGGCACTGCTTGCCATTCAAATTTCATCATGTTGCAAGCAGCAAAGGGAAAACAAGCTGACACTTCACCCTCTTTGGGATTCAGTTCATCTTTCTTGTCTTCTAATCTGATTTCCCAGGTTATCAAATAAAGACTTCTGTTTGTTAATGAATGCCCAATGTTAAATTAAAATTAAATGAAACCCAATATCCGGTAGTGATCAGGTTTACTATGTGCTAGACCTTTTTGGCAGTGTTCTAGAGAACTCATGTCCAAAGGAGAAATGACTTCTTCACTTGTGTATAAAAGAAATAGTTTTGGCATACTTCAGTGTTTGAATTGACAAGTCATTGTCAATTTCTGTGTGATATTTGTAAATAAAGCCCTCTTAATGAGAGTGCTGAGAACACTCCCTGTTAACTACATCCCATGCTGTCCACCTGGAGTGGGAGTTACCACCCACAGCAAACTTACCAGGTTTTAAAGAGAACAACCTATCTGAAATCCTCTGTTTTTCTCCTGCCACTAAGTGAGAGACTGGTTTGATTTGCAGTATATTGCAGTTCTATCAAAAATTTGCTCTGTCCAAAAAACCATGAGAATTAAACTCTACTTGGCATCTTCAAAGAAAAATTTTGCTTCAAATAATAACTCAGCTTTGGTTCACAACTGCAAGTGAAGATGTGGACTGGATCTCTCAGATCTACCATCCTGACTGTCCTGGTTTCCAGCAGGGACAGGGTTGATTCTCCCCTGTCTTTATCCCACCCCAAGGGCGCCAGGTCCAGGGGCAGCAGGGAGCTCGCCGGGAAGGGGGGTGGCCACAACCGGAAGTGGTCATGGTGACATCACGGCATAGGCGTATATATGGATGGGTGGCACCGGGGTGCATCTCGGCGGTGGCGGTCGGGGCATAGTGGGCTGAGGTCTGTATTGTACTCGTGTTTGTATCCTCCATCCTTGTTACTGTTTCCCTGCAATACCTGTTGTTCTGGTAAACAGTTTTTATTTCAACCCACGGGTCTGCCTTTTCTTTTTCATCCTCTCCCCGCCGCTAGGGGGCGGCAGAGCCAAGGGACTGCCACGTGGCGCTTTTGTTGCTGCCGAGGCTAAACCATGACACTGACTTTAAAGTTACAGTTTCCCTATGTAGTTTTGAGCTCTGTTTCCCATTGTAAGTGATGAGATAGAGGAGGGAGCTGCAGCTCACAGAAACCTGCATGCATGGAGTGAGCCCATATGGTGGTGGTCTTCCCCGGTTTCATATACTCTGAGTCAACTGCTCAAGAAACCAGGTCCAAGACATACAGAATCCAGGCAGACAATATTAGGAATAGCGATCTAGTACTGCATGTGCTTCCACAAGAATCTTCTCCCATTGAGAGGATTTAATTGCAGTCCCAAGGAATGTTAACCCCAGCAGAGATGAAAATCTGCCCATGAAGTTTTCTCCTTGTTAACTCCTCATCAATGAAGGCAAGCTGATGGCCATAAGAGATGACTGTGTTGCACGTTCAGTGATATTTATTTGCAAGAACTCTGAAGTACAGATGTTAATATTTCATCTTAAATCTCAAGAGACCAAATACTCCAAAACTGTCTATCTCTTGTTGACTTGCATGACTGGTGAGAGTTAGATCTCCACTGTTCTTTCAGTGCTGTATTCTTCACTGCAGTGATGAATCTTCCATTCAAATGGGTGTTGTTCATTTTTAAGTTTTCACCTTTTTTCCTCTGCTTGCATAGGAAAGTAACTTATTAGCATTAACAAATTGGGAACAAAGACTTTGGAAGTCTGCTTTTGAAATGAAATATTAAAGAATTATCTTCCTTCTCTAATTGTGTAAGAAAAATTACTTCTGTTTTATCTGGCCCTTGCAGGAAGAAATTATTGTTATCCAGCAGTTTCACCAGCTGCACTTTTATAACGTGTGGGGTGGTTATGGAATCTAACATAACTAAAAGGGGAATCATACCTGTGACTTTGTGTATTAGGTATGATATTTTTCTTAATCAAATTATATCTTAATTTCTGTGTTTTCTACTGTTTGATAAGGAAAAAAAATACTATCTTGAACTGCCCCGTGGTACCCATTTGGGCATAGCCCTTAGCTTCAATTACTTCTTTTGAAGATCACTATAGAAATGCTCTGTGCACTGTTAGTCACATCCTTCTGGGAGCAGTTAATCTACCTTGAAAACTAGGGCTGTCTTTGGGTAAATTGGAGAGCAACTGTTTGCAAACCTGTTGTAGACTTTGTTAGGAAGGAATAGGTTTATATCTTGATCTGTTTGCCATCACACAGATTCCTTTCTAAATGACAGAAGTTTCATTTCATTGATAATAAAGGCATTATTTAAGCAAAATTGACAATATTTTTAGAACCATGACAATTGATTCCAGTAAAACTAGGAGTTAAATTGGATTTAGAAGGTCACACATAATGAGCCATTGATATTGAATTCTTTACTTTTATATTTTGATCCAACTCTGTGTTCACTTGAGATGATTCATTCTTCCAGTGAGTTCTTTCCAGGAAGGATTCCCCACAATCCTTAGAATTTTTCTTTGTACTATTAAAGTTCTTCTTTCTCTGTTATTACAGTCTCTTTTTGGCTGAGATTCTCTTTGATTCTTCCTGAAGGATCCTTTTAAAAAAGGAAATGCAAGAGCAAAGATGTTTATTACTGATGTTCCCAAAGATATTTGTTCTAGTAATTCTTAAAAAAAAATAATAAATGTTTAAGATTGTATGAAATGCAGATTTTCATCTTTTCAACCAAGGAACTTGAGGGCTTGTTAATGAGGTCAGAAGTAGTGCAGCTGTTGCTAAAATGTGTTTTGTTTTCAAACCATTACACTGGTTTATGGCAAAGCGTGGTTGAGGCTTTCTGTGAAGACTTCATAAGAACTTGTAAGACTGTGTTTGGCAAGCTGATGGGCCTAAAACGGTCAGAAGAATTTGATGGATGTCAGGTAAGGACGTAGAATGTGAACAGATGAGAATATGCCAATTATTTACCCCATTTGCTACATAGAACATGATTTTGAATGGTGTTTCCTAATCTGCTTGTTGGGTTTTTTAATGTGAAATAAAGCATGAAGAAGAGAGGTCAGAATATACACAGCTCTAACATTGTATATAAAAGACTATGTGTTGAACTCAACAGATCTGCTTCAAACACATCACTAAAGAACATGAGGCAGACACTAAATGCAGGCTTTGGGTACTGGGTAACAGAACTGTGCAATAACTGGGCAGAGCTGGATGTTTGATCCTTCATTGCAGACTTCTGTGTCCCAGTATTAGCTTAGTCATCTCTCTCCATCTGTAATTACCTATTTCAGCAGTGAATTTGGGAGCAAATCAAAGCCTCTGGTGGAAATAAGTCTGAAAACTCAAAACTGTTTATCCACCCACAGTTTCCCTACTAGCTGAAGAGTGTTAATGACAACTGTTGCTACCCTGTGCATCTATTTCACTTCCAGGCAGAATTGCCCCATGCTTCTTATACTGGGCAGCGTATAAGACAGCATCCCATCTCTTACGTCAGTTTTTCCGTCTTGGAGCTGTCTGTGTGGAACTTGATCACATTCACTTACAGGATGTCTTTTTGCAGTGAGGTATCAGGGATTATTAAATAAGAGGCTGATATGGGACAGCTAATGCTTAGCTGGTCTGATTTACAGTGAAGGAGAAAGGGTTGAGGAATCAAACAACAATCATAACCAGATTCCCTAGCAAGGGGACAGCATCTGCTCTCAGTTGTGCCCTTGCTTTAGGAAGAAGAAAAGCCACAGAAAATTTAGCGGGATGAGGTGAGCTATGGATATTTGAAGCACTCCAGGTATAGCTGACACGAATTCTTTTTTTCTAGCTAAAATCTTGACAAAGTTTTGCTTACACCTGTTCAGGTGCCATGAAGTACTTACAACAAGAGTGTTAACGTAGTGACTCAGTGATAGCGTGAGCAGTGGGAGAAAAGGGTTTTGTGTGATGAAAACAAGGATGTGAGTGGGTGTGTGCCTGCCAGCCATGGTATCTGATTGCAGCTTGTGTCGTCATGCCAAGATAGTCAGCTTGAATCCAGCTAAGAGTTGGCAAGAATAATCCAGCCATTCACATGAGCAGTGGCTGAAGCTCCTACATGTGACTATGCTACAGCCAGTTCACATATGCCAATACAAGGTGAACATGCCTTGAATTGCACAGCAGATCAGTCAGTGCCCAGATCAAATGCCTACCTTCTCTCCTGGTTCTGCTTTTGTCTTGCTTTGTTCTTCTAAGAATTCAGAAAATGCCTGCAAGGTATACTCCCCAGCATAGGCCACCTCCTGAAAAGAGTTGTAAGGTTAAGTATTTAACTCTATACTCAAAATGCTGGAAATAACAGCACAATCACAATTTCAGTTCTTTGGACTGAGCAAACTCTAGACTTTTGTGCTCAGTCTAGGGCAGAGGCACAGCAGGATCCAATGTCATCTGAAGAAACAGATGTATATCCTAAGAAGAAAAGGATACTAAGAAGAAAAGATATGTATTCTAAAGAAGAAATAGATGTGTATCCTAAGAAGAAAAGGATTCATATAAAAACCAGAACCATTATTGTATACTAGGCTGGGGTCCTGCCAACTGCTGATATCAGTGTTTTAATATATTTAACAATAAACATTTGCAATATATTTTGAAGAACAGTCTTTTAAGTGTCCAGCCATAATATTCAAAACTCTCTAAAGATTTTGATGGAAATTCAAATTCTGAAAAAGGTTTGAAATACGCAATCCAGAAGCACCAGCTGTTGCACAGTTGGAATGTTCAGTAAGAACAGGAGAAAGATGAGCAGTTACATTAATTTTCTTATACTTCACCTTAAACTGAGGGTTTAGTGAGGATTTTCTTCTGAGGGAGTTTAATGGAAGTACTTTCAGTTTAGAGTTCTCTGGGTAGGTCTAGGCGCCATACTGTATTTTAAAGGTTTCCTTTACTCCTTCCCTCCCCCCTTAAAAAATACCTTTGATCTCTGGAAGTAAAAAAGGATCTTGCAGGAATCTTTTAATAAAAATCTGTAGAAGCTCTTAAGCATGACATTGGGAATTGTCTGCTGTTACCTGAGTATATTTAGAAATACGCAGATGGCGATTCTCATTTGGGTTAAGCTGATTTACTTCCACTGAGACCAGTAATACTGTGTTTGAGTTCAAAGGACTGTAAGCAAAACACCTCCATTCTGTGGTGAATTCACTGAAAGTACACAAAAGTTTGATGTTTCCATCCAGTAAGGTATTGTAGGAAAAAGTGTGGCAACCTTGAAGTTTTCTTTCTCTTTTGTGTTTGCAAGCTTAAGTTTCTTGAGAAAGATTATTTGATTCTTCTAGAGGTGATTAATATTCTCAGATGAGTCTTGATTTTTATCGACTCTGATGGTGGCTGGAACAACAATTTTTTAGAGCCTAAAGACCTGTAAAGTCAGAGAAGCAGCTGATCCCTGCACTGGTTACTGAGGATATGTGTCAACACTTCTCATTAGAGTAATCAGTGCATGAAAGTGCTTGTAGATGTTATTTTTCTCACTTAATCCTTAGAAACAAATACAATCATCTTAAAATCTGTCTGAAAGACCGCATGTTTTTCTGTTAAATTTGGAGTGGATGACGCAGCAAATGAGTTGTTCATCAGCTTCACAGATGGAGCTCAGATGATTCCTGGTCACTCCCTCCTCCATGTAATGAATCAGATTCACTCTCTTGTTCCTTCAGCACTGACTGTAGCTGTTCCCCAGTACAGAGACACTCAGTGCTTTGGTAGACTGGGTAAATGCTTAAATGCCCAGCTATAGATCTAGGTCTCTAAGCTCATCCAACTCCACTTACCTCCAGTTTACCTGAAGTGGCTCCTGATTTAAAAATGTTACCATGCATCTAGTTTTGTGTCCACTGAAAGTAAGAGAGTGACTTGTCATTAACTTCAGGAAAAGCTGAAACTGTTCTTAAAGAGACTAGGGAGTGACAGTCCACTTGAAAGTAGACAGGTCATAGCCTGGAGACCTAACAGAGACTTCTGTTTGGAGGAGGGTAGTATCTAGTATGATCCTATCACGTGAAATTGCTCAGAAGGGACTGCAAAGGAATGTGTTCTGCCCGTGGCTTTGCCTTTCAGGAGGTGTAAGAGTGTCTGTGATGGCCAGAGAACATGACAGCCCAGTTCCAGAAAGCGGCTTTCGGCCATGTTTTGGTAGCAATGTTTCCCTTTGTTTATCAGGAGCAGGTTCAGACTTTTTGATATGAATTTTTAGAGTCTTTAGAGTTATTTTATCTTTAAAATTCCTTCTGTGCCAGTGTTCAATTCATCCATAGTCCTTAAGCAATGGGAAGGATTGGTAGAGGTAATTGGAAAACTCATGTGTTTGTGTTTTTAGCACCAGCAAAATCTGAAGGCTAGACTGGATATCTCTGTGAAATCAAGGTTGCATCGGGTGGTGTTGAAGAGTATATGTTTCCTGTTCCTCTTCTGAACACACCAGTTTCTTTTCAGCTCCAAACCCGTTCTATTGCTCTTTTCATGACCAGAATAATGGAGCAGGGATCATAATTTTGGAACAGTGCCTATACAGTGAAAAACACAGTAGATACTCTGAGCCTTGGCACGCTGTGGTATTACTTTTATATCCTGCGCTCTGACTTTGGCTAACCTCTAGGAAAGGACAAGTATACATGGGGCAATTCCCGGTGTAACTGCTGGTTGGGTAGAAAGTAACGGAGAGCTGTTGCGGTGACTGTGTATTGACACCTTGTGTGTCTCTGATCAATTATAATTGTCTGTAGTGAGTAAAGCTGTCTGTGGCCAGATGTTCATATAGTGCTGTGAGAAAGAAGACCAGAACACTTGAGTCTGCATGACTGCAGCCATCTACAGAACACCTGAACTGGTGGTCAAGTACAAGTTGAAATCTCTGAAGTTGAGGGAACTAGTATTAAAACATGGTGTGCAAGGAAGAACTTGAGATTTCAAATACTCTAATTTCGGGGTATTTGTCAGTATGAAACAATCCCTTAATGGTTAATGAAAGTTGTTACTGTTATTTTGACAAACTGACATTTATTATGAGCATTTAATGGGTTTCTGCTTTGCTGTATAAAGACTAAACGTGGTGCGAGTGTGCAGGGCCACAGTTCAATTCATTAGAAGCTGTGCATGCACATCTGAGAGGAAAATCGCTCCCTCAAAGATTAAATGAGGACATGGGCAAATGTCTTAGAATTTAATTTAATTTTAGGACTAACGGGAAAAATGAAAAGCTTAGTAATGTCTTAATTATAACAGTATCTTAGAATTTTCTTTTTCTTCAGATATGTTTCCTTTTCAATTAGATCATCTACATAAATGAAGGAATGTAAATATTTAATACTGTTCTTTGCCTACTCTTTCAGCAGCGTTTTCTAATTATTGTCTAAACAACTGATGCGTTAGGTAGCATATTGTACAGATCATTTACTTTGACAACAAATATTTATTCCTAGTTGAGACTGTGATATGGGAATAAAGTAAAATTACTGGCATAAGTGTATAGAAGAAAGCATTGGGATTTGGGTTTTGCGAAAATGTAGGATATAATGAGAGTAGTACTAGCATTTTAGAGGCTGTACTCATACCTGCTCCAGAAACAACTGGCACAGGGTAGTCCTGTGACAGTACATCTCTTGTCATGGTATGAAGTAAAAAGGCACTGTAATGATTAGGAGATATCTGTAAGTTCACTCTGAGTTGAGGCTGTTGCTAGAACCCAACAGACAGATTGGAGATTGTTAAACAGCAGAATGTGAGGCTGTAATGGGTTGTAGATCCAGGTTGGTAAGTGATACATGGTCTCTTGCCACAGCCTCACACAGAGGAGGAGACAATAGAAGGGTTTCTCCTCTAATTCAGGTTCTTGATGGCAATGAAACCAATGTTGAGTAGGCAAGGACCAAAGCTTTCGTGTTTGAAGGATTCCTTTCTCACTATGATACAGGTGTGCAAACACACACACGCACCCCTCCCCCTTAGTGTGCAGATGTGTCTCCACATTCTTCCCTGGCAGCTTCTCACCTGGTAATCTGGTCCAGCAGGAAAGAGTCTGAAGAATGGATAGCGATCTAATTCAACAGACAGGATGTCATTTGCTGTGACATCTATCTTCGCAATGATTATGTCTTTGCGGCTTTCATATTGCTCTCCTAGTTCATCCCAGATTGGCAGGAGTTTTCTGCAATCATAGGACCAAGGCGCATCTGCAAATTTAAAAATAAGAGTTGGCAGAAGAACATATGCTGGTGCCCTTCAAGTAAGCAGGTTTTTGGATTACAGTTGTGGTGAGTCTCTACTGAAAACCTTCACTCTTCCTGAATTTCCTGCATTTTCATTTGGTCCCAACGAGCTATTCAGTAATGCATTTCTGGCAGCAGTGCTGCTTTAGCTTTGTTTAGCCTTTTATGACTACAACAAACACATGACACTTATCATATGAGTTTGCTGGAGGTGTGCCAGGTGCCCCATGCAGCCCAAGTAAGTCTTCCATCATTCTCGTGGTGAAATACTTGCCAGAAACACAAAATGCTTCTTGTGTTCTAAAATTATTTCTGTTCATGAACTATGCTATATTTACACTAAAAGGAGGAATTTGAGGTATGATGGTGTTTTGACTCTGAGTGCTGCCCTCATGCAGATTAGCAGAAAAGGCAAACTGCTGAGAACCCAGAGTCTGCTTAAATAGCATACGACATGGTTGCAGTTGTTCAGTTATGAGAACAGCGCTCATACTCAGTTTAGATGGAATTAAAATGTCTGGGGCACTTTGCTGAATGCACTACATCCCATTTACCAGCCATTAATTTTCAGAGGACTTGGTTCAATTCTTGCTTAGATCAATTTGTTGATGTTACTGAGATGTAAAAATGACTTGTGTCAATGAAGTGCCTGCAACCAACAAGGAGGATTGCAGGAACATGCCACCTTGAAGAATTTCTGGAACTCAGGGCAGTACAGCTAATTGTCTGTATTTACATTAATGCTGTGCCTTTCCTCTACTGAAGTAAGGAAGGCACAAACTAATCCCTGCTGGCTGGTACAGGGACAGGACAGTGATTTCTAGCCGGGAAGAGTCAAGCAGGAAAGCCACTTCCCTTGCAGAAGAAAAGAAGTTACGATTCGCTAAACCACAACTCTCTGGGATTTAATCCTAGAGCATTATAACCAGACAACTTCATTTAACTCACCCTCTGTCCTCAGTAGACAGCCTGACTCATACTGTGCAGCGCACTGTAATGTTCCATTGTACAACATGATGCTCTAGTGTCATTTTGTCTTTCAACACTGAAATCTCATATGGCCTTGACAAATATTTACGGAAAGGATCCAGTTATTCAGTGCAACCTGAAGTCAGCAAAGGTATCACAGCATTTCCTTAGATATGACACAATTTTTTCTTTGATGCTTTCATTGGACAACAAAAAGTCATTGTTTGACAAAGATTAGTTTGGTATGTAAGCATGAGCTTTTGTTTTTCACTTCCAATTGATCATGTTAAAGCAACTTAAAATCTGAATACACTTACAAAACATAACAAACACGGTCATGGTCTTATTGAAGACAATCCTGTTGAAATTTTTCCCAACAAGCACTTTGACAGGCATCTTGTCCCAATCCTCTGGAATTTCTTCACTAGAAAGATGTAGCTAAGCAGAAACAGTGAAAGTGCAGTGAGCGTTGAGAAACTATACTCCAGCTCAAGTTAATGTGAGACCGATGGGATGTTTCTCTACCTAATATGCGTTATTACTGCATATTATTTTTTAAATCTGTACTTGCTAGCCAGCCTTCATGTGCTATCACCTTCTCTCCCTTCAGTGAGGAGCTGGGGTCTCACACTCTGTATAGTTGATTTTTGGAATTACATGTCCCTCCCTTCAATACAGTCTCTACAGTCAATGGTCTGAAAATGACCCTTTGGAACATGTTTGCATTCAGTTGTCCTGAATTCATGTTGCCCAATCTTCAGAAGCTAGACTACTGAAAAACTTACCTATTGTGGGCTCTCAAAAGAGGTGTAGAATACACAGTAAAGCATGCATTGCAGCTTAAATCACTGCCTTCACCACCAGTCACAGTCCCCATGTGATTACTACAATTTACAGTATATTAGCTGGCAATTTATTTTATTTTATACCACAGCATAGTAGTAGAAAGGCACTCAGTCTTTATGACAGCTTTTCTCTGGTGGGAGTGTGCCACTGAAGCATATCTTGGTGGAGAAGACATCCCCACCTTTTCTGTCCTGCCCTCCTTCAATATTGAAATTGGGATCTACTCCTCAAATCTTTTAAGTTCTGTCTGCTGTCAGACTATTTCATCTTTTCTCCTCATACTGGAAACAAAAGTAAATTACCCTGAAGAGCACTGAAAAAGCAAAACATTTTCATGTTTTCACTTCACGTGATTGTGGAGGATGATGTCTCATTATGACAGCAAATACTGTATTTAGCATTGGGAATGATCCCCCTTGTGAAAATTCACTCTGCTAAAGTCGCTTACAACAAATACCAAATCTTACTCCACTCTGTCTATTTTCTATTTACTGGGCTTCTCTGTAACCGCAAAATCTATTGCAATGTTTGCTTGCATCTCTTCCCAACAAAGGGAGGAGAATATCTCCATTATAATATTGGAAAGACTGAGACCTAGGGAGTTTCTAAACCACTAAAATATATCAGCTGAAATCAATTATAGTATTGGGCCATAAGTGATTTATCCAGTGTTTACATAGGAGGACTGGAGAACTTTATAGTCCACCTCAGCTATTAAAGACAAAGGAATGCTCTGTCAACAACTATAGATTAATGCATCAGAGTGAGAGTAAATTGATAAACTGATGATCGGAACAGCTGCTCTTCTAATTAAAAGAGAGACGGTTTGCAAATTTGTTAGTGTTTTAGCTGGTGTAGTAGAGATGCGTCTCATACCTTTGCTTTTCCGTTTAAGTAGCTCTGGCAAAATTCTTTTAGGTTCTTCACAGTCACCTCGTCTGCAGGCATTTTGTACTTTGTATCACTTGTCAGATTTAGGATTCTCACGGCAGGAACATCAACCACCCTGATGCGAAAATACTCAAAAACTCGTCCATTCCTTGTCTCATTAGTATCCACCAAGACAAACATTATCTGATAATAAAGAAAGATATGTGCATCTGGCCTTCAGCTTTGGTTTAGCCATTTCAGAGAAACTGACCACAGAGCTTGGCAGTGGGTTAAGATCTAAACATAAATGTAAGGAACTGTGTAGAACGACTTTTTTTGTCTAAGTCCAACGACCAACAGCTCTGTGGACTTTACCATACCTTGATCCTAGTTGATAACAAATGTTAAAGCAGCCAAAAGGAATGGAGCTTTTCCCTCTGTCCTTTCACAGTGGTTTACTGTCACCATTTTAGTAACACTTCTAATTCTCTTACTGCTCTTCCTAATAAATCTTAAGAGGACAGAAGAGCTGAAACCCCTGTAATCTGTATGTCTTTAGCAATACTAATGTATGACATTTTATTACAAGATCACTTACTGTTCTTCAGTGTCTTGAGTACCTGGAGCAGCAGTAGCACCACAGTGACTGACAATGGAAAGCTGAAATACTTCTGTGTTTAACTGCCTATACCTGTTTATATGCATGCAAACACATGTGCTGCAAGCAAGACTATGCAGATGCCTTGGAATATTTCCCAGGGTTTGTAGCTGGTTCTAGCTCTTGGGTAAGGCAGTACCCTGTGATCTTTATGGCATTTCCTGGTGGTGGCATAAGTTTCCAGAACTTTGCTAAAACTACCTTTGGTTGGAAGTTGCTCCTAGAAAGTCATGGTTTAAAATGAGATACAGGTTTATTGGGAGCAGGTGGAATTAGTGTTGGTTTGTGTGATCTTTGCATTTTAAAGAATCTTTTTCAAGTTAAATTTATTGTTCAGCTTGTATCCTTAACAAATTCAAAGAAAAGTTACTGAAACTGTTTCTAAATGGTTTGGTAGACTTAGAAGGTGGACTGACAGTAGTGTGCTTTTACCGTTAGCATGGATGAATGTTTTTCCATTGACCTTTTGGCATTCATATTTGCAAAGCAGGATTCAGCATTACAAACCTTTCCTCTAAATTCTGCAGCAGCAGACTTGTAGTTATCATAAATCACATTGAATGTCTCCGAGTTCTTCGGGGTGAACAGCAGGATGTGATTTTCAACAGGGACATCAAAAATCTTCACAGATGTCTGGGAAACAAAAGACTCAACATCTGTTCCACTCTTTGTAAGCAGAACAGTGAATCAGAGGCTCAGAGTATCAGTATCATTCAGTTCTGCTATTGCAAATTTTACTTTTAAGACTCAGTTCCCAATCATTTCCATAACCATTGGATGCTTTTCATTGTTGTGAGGAAGATAGTGAGAAAAATCAGCAGCTGCTGAGTGTTTTCTCTGTTCAAGAAAAACCTCATTGTTACTCACACGTTTTTACAGTCAGAAAGGACTGTTGTGATCTTCTGGTCTGACCTCCTTTATAACACACACAGAAGAATTAATGCTAAAAATGTGCTTAAAGTAAAAGGCAGTATTACCCAAGGAGGCCCAGCTGCAGGAGCTAGACCTGGTTGGGGTACTTCCTTCGCTTCTGGGTGGCATCAGCAACTTATATCTCCTTCCCTGCCCTTTTTCTTGTGCCCTACCCCATGATTAGAGGCAATGGGATGTCTTCCAGGCAAGCAGGTATTTCTATGTCTTTCCCTTCCAATCTGTCCTACCAACAGTTACTGCTGGTTTCCTTTTTTGCCCGCTCGAGGGGACTTGGTTGCTGCATGGGAGTGGAATGGTTGGAGCCAGGATAGGAACTGACCTTCCAGCTTCCCACCCCTCCTAGGTTTCTGTAGAAGCAGCCTAGGTCTTTGTGTTGGCTTCAGAGGAGAGAGGTGTTTGCATGTTCACAGAGGACAGGTGAGTCCTCTGTTTGACCGACTGTTCCCCATCTCCTTTAAGAAACACTGTCTTGCCAGAGGGAAGAATCCTTTGGCCTGGATTAGGGTGTTGGGTTCTGATGGTGTTTCTAGATGTGTTTAGGACTGGCCTGGTCATACAAGCAAACAAAGTTCTCAAACAATAAGGTGTAGAATACGTCCCTAGGTTTCCTTCTGCCTGGATTCCGGTCTTTCTCTGGTGGCTTTTGTTAATGAAGTAAAATGCACATACCTCAAGATTATATTCAGTGACCAAATCCAAGGTAAAGGTTTTGATCAGCCTCGTTAGATCCAGTTTGTTCTCTCTGCCATCTTCAAGCACTTTGTTATGCACAGGTTTTCCCTTGGACAAATAGTGAAGCTTGTGAGGTTGTTGGCCTTACCAAGTATGGGAGCAGAGACTGTCTTTACTTTAAAATGCTATTCTCGACTTTGCTATGTTATGATCTTCAGTTACTTGTGCAATAAATGTCAAAGGTAGATCATAGAACAAGATTATAGATAAAATTCAAGGTGCAGCTGACAGTTTTAATTTGGTCAGGAATCTTAACATACTGAAAGATTTTTTTCTACATCTGTACACAGTATCCGTGATGTACGCTCACTCAGGAAGTTTTTGCTCTGGCTGCTTCATAGCCTAAACATTGGTGCTACTTCTGTGTAGTTTTGTGCTTGTTGGCCACTTCTGTTGCGGACTGGACGAAAGTAAGATTCCTGGCCAAAGCAACACAAAGGAAGAGGTGAACATCCGTGAAACTTGCTGAACCTGGCACCACTTGTTTATAGGAACACAGGTTGGAAAATAAGGCTATTTTATCCAGATCTGTAACTATAAATTAGGAACCTGAATGTAGGCAGCCAGATTGAAAACACCAGTTGTCCAAAGGTTGCTTTTTGCCTTCTGCTTGACTCTTTTGTCTGTAAATGCAATATTTTTTGTTTTAAGCTGTTTGACTTTTCAACTAGGAAATTATTTAACCAAAAAAACTTCCTAACTGCTTTTCCATAGGCCAGAGCTGCCACAGCAACATGCTGTACTTTGCCTGCTAGGTTTGCATTCCTACCTTCTTAAACACAACAAGGGTGTTTTTCTGGATGCCGTAGTTAGCACAGACGTCCTCACTGGCTGTCATCCCAAAAGGCATCTCTGGCACATCTCTTGCTGTCTCGCAGAAAACTTCCATGCTGTCATTGTGAAGTGCCTAGTCCCAGAAAGAGTATTTATCAAGACTGTGTCCTGCACCTTGCTAGGAGGTGTAGGGGCCTGTCTCATCTAGTGTTTACTCCTAAAGGCTTGTGAGGTGGATAAGAGAGCATAACTGTAAAGTTGGATATAGCTTGCTGTGATTACCTACAAGGGGAGATCTTCACAATACAGGAGATCTTAGGACTGCTGTGACACCACTAGTGCATTCACCTTTCCAGGTAGCATTGGCTGGACTGGGTCAATATGGATGGTGTATGGCCTCCTATGTCCTTTCCGCGCTAATCTCATCTGTCCCACACTCCCTTGGCATTTCCACGCTCTGCAAAAACTTCTGCAGATGGGGAAGGATCATGCCAACAGCTGCTCCCCTGCTGCAGCTTGTCTGCAGTCACCAGGATGCGATGGATTAAAGAGGAGGGCTCTCAGCTTGGAGGAGGACCTGACTGATGTGTTTGGTGCTTTGACTGAGTGCTCTTCAAGGCAGGGACCTTGACCCTTACATCTGTCAAATAGGCACTGTGCTGTCCACCCTCAAACTAATAGTAAATAAGCATGATGAAAGGCAACAACACTTCCAGATTTTATTTAATCAGACAATTATTTCATGCTAGATGAATAGTAATTTATATGCTGAGACCTCCCAACACATCCTGGCACTCATTTGTGAGCAATCTGTGACTAATAGAAGACCAAATACAGCTCTTTATTTACTTGGATGCTATTTTGTTGGCTTCCACCCATTAAATTTCTGACATGTCCTAGCTCATGCTCATCTACTGTCATTTCAGCCCCCAAGTGAAATCACGGAGTCCAGTCAAACACATCTGCAGGCAGTATCTGCTATCAGCATGGTTCAGGGAACTCTCCAGCATCACAGCGATAGCAAGGGCTTCTCAATCTGGCCCAGCACTGGAAAACTGCCTTCCTTCATAAACGGCTGCAAGCAGATTGTTGCAAAGCAGAACTCTGGGCACTCTGAGCATTTTCACAGTTTGTCCTATTACGCTGTAGGTGCTCAGCAGCCCTGTTACTACAGGGTATTTTGGTAATGAATCCTGTTTTCTACATCCATAAAACCTGGACTGTGCACTGTAGCCAGCACATTTGGGACCCTGTCAGTTCAGATATGAGTCCAGACACCGTGCTTTAACTGGGCAGATAGAGATACCAGAATAAAATCTCTTTAGTTAGAGAAAATCCTTGATTGAATGTTTCAGGTGTTAAAGATTTCAAGGACATGTTCAAAAAGCAGGAGAAAATTATTCCTATTTTAGTGACTTTTGACTGCATACTTTGACAACTGAAATTTAATTTGCACTGTATGACTATTATTTGGCATCGTTGAGCTGCAAATCCTAAGAACCTTGTTCAGCTCTGGAAACTGGGAGGAATTTGCTTGGGAAAGGACTAAAATGTGATATTTTATGACTTCTTATTCATGCAGATTTCTTAGCTGGCAGGAGCTAAAACCCACAGTTAGTGTGATATTCATGGAGCTATTCTCTGTCCCTCTGAGTTTCACTGAGGTTGTTTAAATCATCAAATGGAAAGATGGAGAAAAGGCGCTGCAGTATATTAGACAATATTTACTGCTTTTTTATGGACTTAAGCAAGAAGGGAACATTCTTTCACCAGAAGAGCCTCCAACTACCCATGTCTATGATTTTTATGTGTCTTTGAATAGAAGTGCAGTGATCAAGTAACCCTAGACTTTTAGTTACAACTCTGGGCAGGGATTACAACTTCCTGCATTTGAAGATTCCAGTAGCAGGATATCCCACACCAACAACAGGTTAAATCTCTCCAAAGAAAAGGATGGAATTAAGTATGGATAGCTAGGTAAATAGTTCTGCCCTCTTCTCACCAGCCACAGAATTTGGGTTGATTTGGCAGAAGCCCTTTCTCTGAGGGTACAGGAACATTTGCTGTGACCAGGGCTGTACAAACACTGCTGTAGCATCATGCGCTCAGAAGCTGCTCTCAAAGTTGTAGGTCTCTGTGCCTGGGTACCTACTCAGGAAAAGTGCTATGGTGTGAGATACTCTTCTCTCTGCCTGAACTGCTTATCTAGAGTGTGAAAATGTAGATAGAAACAAACAAAAAAAAAAAAAATGCTGAGAGAACTGAGGGCCTGGGAGGTTTGGGTGAGTTCTAGGTCTTTTGGATGTGTGGAACTTGGTGGCGATGGCAAGCAGTATATCCCAAAGTTGTAAGAGAAGCTAGCCTATTGAGTTTCCAGTGAATTACCTTAAAAAAGCCAATCACTGCCAAATCATCAGCATGTATAATGGCTTCAGCCTGATCACTAGAGTTGATTAAAACAGTGCTAGGTCCTGTTCTTCTTTTCACCCATGTAATAAAGGCTGAGGCCCGTCTGACTCCTGTGAAAGGAAAAAAGAGTAAAAATGACCATCAAATAAATGACAGAAATTTCTGTGCAGTCAAGATCGAGGTAGTGGAGCTACAAAGGATGCTGAATACAAATGGACTCGGGCTTCTCGTGACTGAGGTTGAAGCTGATTCAAAGTGGGTTTGGGGCATCCAAATTCAACCTCAGGTTCTAGCCACCATTTAAACTGTTGCTGGTTCTAGAAGATCAACGATGGATTGGTATTGTGTTTTCTGGAACCCCCTGCAAATGGTTGTATGTCCAGTTAACTGCTTAATCACAGATGGAGAATAGAGATGAGGAAACTCAGACAAGTAGAAAACCTGTTCTGCAAGGTTTCATGTGTCCCAAAATCACAGTAAGCTATAAAGAGCTATCGACCTGAGGTTTAATCCAAAATGACTTCAAACCAATTGTAGATTTTATTGAACTGTCTGTTCAATTAAATTAAGTGTCAAAATTGTTCCTTCGGTGCTGCAGAAGGGATCTGATAGGCACAGAGACACGTTGAAATTCCTCTGGGGTTCTGCAGCTTGACTTTTCAGTTTAGACATAAGAAACAGAGCTGAAGTGTCAAAGTTATCTTTTAATTCTGGATTGTTCCATCTTTTAGGTTCCAAACTACTGCTGCCAGTTTTACTGAGATTACAGTCAGTCTGTTTATTTGGTGAATTCTCTTCAGGCTTGGAACAGTTTTAGGAATCTTGAGTCTCTTTAAAAAATATATTTTCTAGCTGTCGTGTTTTCAGAGGAACTGGAGCCACAAACTGAGACTCAGGAGATTAAAATCTCGGCCACAGAGTAGCCCTTTCATCTTTATGAGTATGACATCCTTGTTGGACCAGAGCAAGAGTCCATCCAGCAAAGGGTTAATGAAAATTGCATATGAAAAAGAAAAAGTCTATAGGCTGTGAAATGTTAGAGTCAAGATGTACAGTACAAGTGGATTATCAAAGATGCAAGTCCTAGTGCTGTGCATTTTAGCAATATGACGAGATCAAAATTGAGTCAGACCATTTTACTGCCATCAAGTCATTTTGCAGCAGGCCGCACAGCAACTAGTTTAAAATACTATTTTTTCAAGGTGAAGGAGGCAGGCATCTGCTCTGGAGCGTATAGACTGCAGAGCAAAGCACAGAGCAATATCTAGTGGCCACACACTGCTTGACTTCTGCTGTCTAAATGCAGAATTGAGCTCTTGCAGATTATGTCAGTGATATAATCCCTTAGAGTATTTTTCATGTGGTTAATCTTTCTATCGGGTTACTTTAATCAGGCTGCGTAGCTTGTTTCTACTGGCCGAATTCTGGCCTTAGACTTTTAAATGATGATTTTACAAAGTCTAGGATTTGGTTTTCATGCTATGTCCATTGCCAGGATAACCATTCAAAAGTTCCCTCTTCCGTAAAGTATTTGAGTTAATTTCTTGGTTTTAAGTGAGGTTTACAGTTTCTTTTCTGGTATGAAGTGTGCCAAGTTCTGTATGAGAAGTCGTTGGGTGGTCTCTGCACATTTTCAGTTGCCAGTTCAATGGTTTAAGTCATATGTGATACATGAGATTTTACTAGTTGTTGTACATAAGCATTTACCAGTCAACAAAATGTTCATTTAAGTCATTATTGGTGGTACGTGTGCTCTGAACTGTTGATGCTGTCTTGTAAAATCACAGAGCAGAAGCTAGTTTCCTAATGTACTGTGTCTTGCTGGTAAATGTGTCTTAAGTAGTAACTACCTGCTGAAGGGTGACTGTGTATGTTGTGTTATGGTACTCTATCCACTGGTTCTCCCAGGTGTACCTGTCAAGCAGGTTTACCAATTTAAAAGAGGTTTTTGCTGTAGATTTATCAGAGACTGAAGGTAGATGCTTTGGCTGTCACAAGTCGGCACCTCTAATAAAAGTTCAGTATGGCAAATCACGCTTTCAGTGGTATTTGTGCAGAAACTGCTGTTTGTACAAGTCTAGGTGATGGGAACTTTGTAAGAAATTCAATAGTGAGGAAGAGCAAGTTACTAAAAATAGTGAAGATCATCTCCCAGCAGCTGCAGCCACAGGGGGCCCAGCAGTCAAAGTCAGAGCACTCGGTTGTGTACAGGCTCAGGAGGAAACTTTAGGTTCCTGGTTTTGTTGGTTGTATTAAACTTGTGATTCAGTTGTATCTGCATGGGGTACACTAACAGATGCTTGGCCAAGTCATGCAAAATTTGTCTACTCTGTAAAAGTTCATCATTTTAGGAAAAAAAATATTTAAATAGATTTCTTTTAAATATGTTCAGTGAAGGAAAAACTCTAATTATGCCTGGATTTCCCAGGATTGCTCAAGTGTGTCCTATTCCAATATTGCTGTCTTTGCTTAATAACTTTTTATCAAAGGTTTCAAATTATTTCATGCTTTTTTTGAGCCACGTGTGAGCTCCCTCTGATGGCTAAATTGCCAGATTCTTTTTCTTTGGTTTAGGAGACGTACCTGTATACTTAGTGTGAACTTAGTGATTCACAAGGATTACTCCAGCCTACTCTGTAGGTGTGCTACTCATGGGAATTGCGGTGAGCTAGACAAAGTGCAAACAGAGCAGGTTCCGGACCAAATTCTTGCTTGGCATAACTAATGTATTTACTTTTATTATCATTAATGGGTAAGTCATCTTGTTGGGGTGATTCTCTGTAGTTCGTGGAATTACGCCAGCAATGAATTTGGCTGTGTGAACTAAATATATACAGTTCAGTTTATACACTCAGTGGATGAATTCAAATCCAAGTTCTTGCATTGGTACAGAAGCAATTGTATATTTAAAACTATGGGCAAAACCAGTTTGCTAGCATCTATATTTTTCTTCCCAGAAGCATAATAGATCAGTACATCCCATCATTCTGTATCATTATCTTACCAGTGCATAAGACAGTTTACCTCTGCAGTCTATGGGATCTTCCCTGCTGCCATCCACAAAAAATTTCACAGTAGGAAACTCTCGAATATTAAATTCTTTTCTCAAATCATGTTGGTATGTGACATCAATTTTTCCAAATTGGATTCTCGGAGCTTCTTTTTTCAGCTGTCGTGCAGCCTTGGCAAATTCTTCAGACAAATTCTGAGATGACTGGGATAAAGTAACATCTGGAAAGGGTCAACCAAAGGAGAATGGGTTACATAGGCTGCTGTGTGAAGCTTTCTGGTGGAGGTTGTTGTGTCAAGTAGTAAACGGAGGGGTTGAATAAGATCTTTCATGGCTCAGAAATAAATGAGAAATGTATCTTTACTTTTTATTTCTTTGTGCTGATGCTGATTGTTCACTACTCCATATGTCCTTGGACCAGTCACAGTGAAAAACTAGTAGGATTGCAATAGTCTTCTGTTGGGAAAAAATGACGTGGAATTAAATATAGTTTGACTGACTGCTCTGGGTATGAGTAAAAGGGAGGTCAAGGGTAGTTAGATATTACTTACATTAAGACTCTCTGATAAGATACCACTTTAAGCACTTCACTGAGGTAAACCTTTGTAATGCAGAAACTACTTTTCCAGATAAGATGTGGGAGGGGGAAGGACAGAAATGGACTATGTTCTTTTAGACACTGGGGGTGTATTTCTGCATGCCTTTCTGTAGCTCAAATAGCAGTTGTGCGTTTTGAGGATGTTCCTAACCTGAGCTCTGGAGTTACATTAACATAAAAAAAGGATAAGAGAAAGAAACTAGTCACATGTCACTGCTCTGTATTCAAAGTCAAATAAGAGGTAAAGGCATAGAGCTTTACAGTTTTCTAATTTGGGTTGAAAAGAAAATGAATTTTAGTTTGTTTTGACAAAATGGAGATACCCTATCTTGTTTAGATTTGTATTATTACAAAGAGCAAAGTGGTTTTATTTAGATTCTACTCTCAGAAAATAGTTAGTTTCATCAATATAATTTTCAAATGGGGACAGATGAAAAACATCTAGTTAATCTTGGTTTTGTGTATTTGTGTGTGTGTATGTACACACATTCAGATCTATATTTACACAAGCACACAGACATATGCACCAAAGCATAAATGTAAAAAAGTAGCTATCTTTTGTTCTTTCACAAAATTACAAATGTACTTCTCTACAGCCTAGCTAGAGAGAACATCGCCTACGATAATTATAACCAAATGTGAATGAACATTTCTGTGTGAGAGGTATGAAAGGTAAAACCACTAATCTAGCTCAGTGCTGAGTTACATTTCTTGTATTATTCATCATTATCCTTGCTCCTTATCCCAACCATCAATTATTTTCTTCCACCTAACTGCTACAGTGAGGGGTGTTAAGAGTAGCATTAAATAATGTTATTTTCTCAAAATTTTAACATGATAGGCCCTTTCAAATTCTTCTACGTATAAACCCATCTTGGTGTAGGCTCTCAGAAACCCCAGCACAGGAACAGCCACTCCAGCCTCTCACATGGCAAAGGGGGGCTCTTGTTAAAACAAAACTTGGTGTCTATTCAGGGGGCACTCGGATACCATGGTGATGAATAGAAGGCAATTCTCTAAATAAAGCAAATGAGCCTTAAGGCATCAGTCCAAAGCAAACTGTGTTCTAATTGCCTGTAAAATGACTGTTTCATCGAATAAATTGATTTTATTACAGAGAGATTTGATCCTAAATTCATTTTCCTTTTTCCTAATTATGAAAATGATCTTTCTTATGAATATTTTCTCCAGCAAATTTGTAATGTGTTATCTCTCAGCACAAAAAAAAAAATCAGAGTAGTATCTCCAGTTGTATCTTGATGTGTTCTAGATGTAACTGCAGAAAACCATGATACCTATTAGAAGTTCTGACCTGCCAACATAAGATAAGAGCATGTCTACCCTATAGAAATACTCCTGCTTCCAGGGACAGTGTGTGTTGAACCTTTATGAAATGTTTTTGCTTAAAATGAATACAAAGATATGTGGACTTTTAAATAAAACGTGAGGTACCTGCTATGCAGTTTAAGAGTGCTGTTACACAACGACTGCATGTGGCAGGGTGAGCCCAGAACAGTTAGACTGAATTATTGGGCTTTCCAGGAGGAAGGGTGCATTGTTCTGGATAGAGTGCTGTTGGAATAAGGAGCAGGAAGCCCTGTAGCTATTAAGAATCCAGCACCTTTTAGCTATTTCTTCTAGCTGAGGGAGCTGGGGTTGTTTCTCCTGGGGAAAAGGAGTCTGATGGGAGACCTTACTGCCCTCTACAACCACATGAAAGGAGGCTGTAGTCAGGTGGAGGTCGATCTCTTCCCCCAAGTAACAGCTGATAGGACAAAAGGAAATGGCCTCAAGTTGCACCAGAAGAGGTTCAGATTGGATATTAGAAGAAATTTCTTCACTGAAAGAGTTATCAAGCATTGGAACAGGCTGCCCAGGGAAGTAGTTGAAGTTGCCATCCCTTGAGGTATTTAAAAGATTTGTAGATGGTGGTGCTGAGAGTCGTGGTTTAGTAGTAACTTCACAGTGTTAACGGTTGGACCTGATGATCTTAAAGGTCACTTCCAACCCAGATGGTTCAATGATTCTGATTTCAAGGCAATGTTTCACACCACAGGGACTTTTTCCTAATGATCTACGGTTGCACAGCTTCTTTTACCACAGATGGAAGTTTGGAAGATCAAATGCTTGTTACGCAGTGATATGGGACTCTTTTGGGAAAGGGCAGAAGAAACTTTTGAAGTCCAGCAACAAAAGCTAAAGCCACTTACAAGCTTTCCAAATATACAGGGAATAATAAGCTTTATGGACATTAGACATGCCTGTAGATGGACTGGGGGATTTTAGGATACATTTTTCTCTGAAATATTTCTATTCCAAACAGATATTTTAAGAATTATCTCTTATCACTGAATAGGCAGAGTTGCAGGTAACTAGTGATGTAATTAGCATGCTTAATGAGAGTTGGTAGAGTTGTTAGCTCCTGGATGGAGCTGGGAAAAGTACATGACTCTATCCCATGAAAAGTAATCACTGCACTCAGAGACCAGGAGAAATCCCAGTAGCATTAACCTGCTAACTGCAATGTATAAGTTCAGTGAGTGAACAGCCTTTTTTCATCAGACAGATAAAAACTGTTTCCTTGACTACCCAGAAAACATGTGGAAACATCTGACACCTTTCCACTGCTTTCCTGAGTGATTAGACTGCACTTCAGCTTTCCATCAATTCCTTTTCATTCCCCTCATTCTCTGTTTGCCTCCCAGGTGCTTTATTTTTTCAGGTCGCTTGAGTGTTGCAGGAAATCATCACTCCTTTTATTTGGAGCCTTTTCTTGAGTTCTGTTTTGTTTCCTGTGTTTTAGGGTTTTTTGACATAGATCACTTCAGGTGTTGGGGTGAGGAAGAAGGTGCTGCGGCTAACACAGCATCACAGGCTCCAGACTCGAGGGGAGATGAGTGCCAGCAGAGTACGAGGGCAGACAGAGATGAGAAGTAACAGAGTCAGTGTCAAGATCACCAGGGAAGACGTGCATGGGTGATGGGATGCCCATGTAAACCAGTGCCCTGTGCCACAGCTGCCTGTAGCAAGAGGCCCTTCAAAGGCTGTCAGCTCAGGAACAGCATTGTAGTAACAATGGGAGTATGTCTTCATTAGCAGTAGTTTCAGTTGTGTGGTAAATAAAAAGAAGGATAATTTAAGGGTTTGTTGAGGTTTTTAGATTTTTTTTTTTCCTACGTAGTGGTTTTGACCTGTCTTTTGGAAATATCACTGAAATCCCTCCCACCCTGTGTCATTGCTGTTTTATGAAGTATCCTTTTCAAAATAGATCTGAAACTCCAAAGGAGCATCTTAACACATTGCCACCATTTGATCATGGGTACAGAAGATCCTGAAAATAGATTATCCAGTGTTTAAGAACAACTCAAGTTCTTTGGCTCAGATATGGGAAGAATTAAAAAGAGCCACAGAACTCAGAGAGTTAAAAGCACCCGTGTGGTGTCCTGTTGAATTTCTATTCTTTCTTTTCTTTTTGATAACAATTGAGCCGCAACCCGTCAAATTTTTAAATCATTGCAGGGCCAGACTGTAGCACCTTTTCTGCAGCCGCTTTGCTCAGGTAGTGTTGATATGCTGTATTTGTGAGGAGAAGGCCCCACACTGAGGAACAGCAGCGCATTTTTCAGCACCCTCCCCGATGACTAAAGTTTCCCTTGTTTTAGGAACTGCTGTATGAATGCCTCCCTCTAAAGGTCACAAAGAGAAAATCTTAAACACACCCTCATTCCTCAAAAACAGGGGTGTTGGGTGTGGAAGGATTGCCACATTTTCCATTTCATGAGCTACAATAAAGCTATAAGAAGATCTAAATCCATTTTTATATTTTACCTGTCTCATATGTCAGCAACTCCTATTTTGTTGGTTTTGCTTTCCATGAACAAGCAAAGTCAGTTAATGTGAAATTGTGTGTTCATGGAAAGCAAAGCCTGACAAACTGAAGGAGAATACAGACTTTTAATCAGACCATCAAAAATGCTGATGTTTACAACTCAATCTGTTAGCAGTCTTATTCTTGGAAATGTACATCGTTTTGTAAGAAACCAGTTCTGCCTCTCTGAATGCCTTACAGCATGACTGTGTAAGGATCAAGAACAAAGTGGGTATCATCAAGGTGGGTTGTCATCTCTGTCTTAGAGAGTCACAGTATATTTTTCTCAAAGCCACACCAAATGGATCTGGCGAAGGTGCGAACAGTACCAGAAATCTTTTGCTTTGAGACTCTTTCTCTTGAGCACATCAATAACCTGATTAAGCTGTTACATTTTTTTCTTTGGGCAGTTTACTGAACTAAAATACATTGAAAAGTGGACAGAGAAAATCTGTAATGGTACATAAATGTGTTCAATGACCCTAAAGCATTCTTGAAGTGAGTATACATGAAAGCATGATGAGTTCCTACTTCTTTAGCTAAGTGCTGGTGGCCTCCAGCAGCAGTCCTTTCATTCTGCAGTCTATATTGATGGTCTAGTCATTGCAACAGTCATTGTGAATGTATCCGTTGTCATGCTAAATACTGAGTTCCTTAATGTTACTTGCATGGTCAGAAAGTCATTTTAGCAGTCTGGTTTCTTATCTTCTGTGTAGACTACTTTTAAAGTTTTGCTACAGATTCATAGTTTTCTCTGTAGAAGACTCATGAGATGAAGAACAGATGTGTGTTTAGCATATCAGAGTGGAACAATGTTAAACTTGCTGCTGGAAACTTTCTTGTGCGACCTTCAATTCTTTTATTTTCTTCTAAAGTGGGATTCAGTCCATCATCTCCTGTGCTGACCTCCGTACTTTTAAACTGAGCTAAGCTGATGTTTGCAGTTCACTTGAGATCATCTGCAGTGAAAATATTCAGGATTATTCTGCAGTTTGGATCCTTGAGGCTTGTTCTACAGTTTGGATTCTTACTCAAAGCATTGAATTAAATAAGTATGTGTAAGAGACACCTACATAAGGGACCCACACTAATTAGTAAGTCTCTGCAGCAGGCAACTAGAACGTCATCTCGTCAGTGACTCTTGTACCAATCCAGATGTGTTTCCACTGCTTTGTGCATTTTTATATGCATATTTTGCAAACAATTTAAGTGACTCTTTTCAGAACAATTACCCCTAAAGGACTGATGCAGGTTTCTGATGAAGTGTGCAGGAATGGGGTGCCCATGTTTCACTCTCTCACACTGTATTAGGTTCCTGTGGGACGTTTAGTTGTAAGAAATACCTATTCTGGGTGGTTTTGAACTGTTAGCATTCGCGTCCTGTGGTGAGGAGACTGCTGTATGCTGAAATCGGATCTTAGCACAGGAATGAGTATGCTTTATGAGTGAATTTACCATTGATCTATATAACTGATTTAAAACCAGTCATGCCTCCCCTGCTTCCTAGAAATCCCCCTTTTTATGAACTGTATATATACATAGGCAGCAATTGTTGTTTTTTTTTTTCAAAAACATCAACTTCAGCTTTTGTGCTGAAAAGGAGATATTTGTCTTTAAGAGTAATGCCCATCTTGCCTATTAAATGTCATTAGCTCAGAATAGATTGTCAGTCACAAGCTGCAGGAATCCTGCAGCTGACACGCTATGTCACTGGATGTACAAATGTTCTGCTAGAAAAGGTAAACATCACTTTTTCATAAATGAGAGTGCACTGGACAGAGCAGCAGCAAAAGGTCTGTACCTCTTGTGTGCTCGTCCTTAGGTTATCCCCACCTTTATCTAGGAAGTGAAAAACTTTTACTGGAAAGGACAGGAGCAAGCATTCTCAGAGATTTGGGAAGTCAAACATTCACTGGGGTCTTGATCTTTCTCTGGATTCTTCTGTAGGTGGGAGAAAGGGGTGTTACAATGTACTCTGCACACATTTTGTGTTTCCTGAATTATGCCACTAGCCTAGATAAAGGGTTACAGAGCTAGAGCTGTAAGGGGTTCAGGGAAGTTGATCTGGCTTAAAGCATGTTAAACCGTATCTGAACCAATCTTAACATCTATTTGACTAATCTGGCTTTAAATATTGCCATGAATAGAGATACCAGAGCTACCCTGAACACTTTCCTTCAATGCATCATTAGCCACCTTGCTAAGTGGTGGTCTTTATCCCTGACTGTAATGTAATGTGTCTGCTGCGTTGTTTTGCCAGTGAAATTAAGAACAGTTTAATACCTGCTTCTTTGCAGAAGGAGTATACTTGGGTACATTTAAGATGTCTAAGTCACAAGATGCTCAGTTGCTGATGTGGGCTCATGCACTGCATTTTACCCCTGGGCTGTAGCATGTTGTTGGCTATTTCTGCCTGTCTGGCCTGGGAAAGCCTTAAACGTGAATGGTCTTCACCATACTGTTTGGGGGAACTGAGGACTGTTCTTGCGCGGAGAATATGGGATATTTCAATGTCCTTTGAAAACCTTTCTGATGACAGAAAGTTGGAAAGGTTTATGAAAGACTTTTGAAGAGAAGTTAACTAGGAGATGCATTTTACTGTGTACAGGCAGTTGCTTTCCTTGGGAAATTAGAGTAAGCTAATACAGCTGGTTACGGTTTGTGGTGGTGGGCAGCAGTGCTTGTAGTGCTTGTGCTTACAAGTGAACAAAGTTTATTCTCCCTGTGGTGCAGATTTTGTCAGGAATGGTTGGAATTTTTTGGTTTTGATACTGTTTTTTGTTTTCAAAGCAACAGTATTCTGCAATGAAAGTCAACACAGGGACTTACATTCAGCTAACATACAGCGTAAACAGCAGAATGCTTACATGTAGGCAACACTGGTGTAAGATCTACCTTCTGCTGGTGGCAAGTACTGTGTGTAACCTGTGCTCATAGGTATTTGGGTGATATTTTTATCAGTTTAATGTGGATGGGGAGGTGCCACAGACCTGCAGCAGAAGAGCCGTTTCACGTGAGGTTTGAGATCAGGTGCTCCCAGCACATACAGAGCACACAAAGTTCAGCTGGGGAGGCAGCAGGGCTGGCATCCACGGGAGAGTCGTCACATTGCTGTGTGCTGCTCAACTGTGTTTCCAGACATTGTCCTCAGTGCCTTTCCCAAAAACCAAAAAGGAGCTGGAACCTCTGTTCCTGTGTCCTTCCTCACCTTTGTTAATGCTGCCCCTTCAGTTACTTCCTTGTTGCACAATGAAGTTGAAGTGAGGTCAAAAAAATGCTGGATTTCTGGCTCATTGCTTTGTTTCTGTGCTGGGTACTTGCCCTGTGTACTTTGCTCAGCTCACAGGAGTGGTCTGATTGCAGAAAGCCAGTGTATGTTTTTATCGTAAACCTTGCTTGAAAGAAGACAAACCTGGTACACGGTGACGGTGGAATTGGAGGACTTGGGAGTCACTGGGCCGAAAACATCAAAGCAGGCCTCTCCTTGATAAAAACTGTGGGACTGGTAAGTAGATAATGGTATGCAACAGGGAAAACATTGGGGTTTTCTCATAATAGACCTAAAGCAGATCCTTGAGTGCTGAATCAAACTTTTCCCTACTTTCTGGGAAGCCTGGAATTCCTCCCTATGCTCTGACTGAGCCTCTGTGGTTGAGAATGGGGTCAAGAAGAGAAAGGTCTTGGGTCTTGCATTTGTTCTGGGTTTCTGAAGCTAATTCCTGGCAGACCTACAGATTTCCTGTGTGACCTGGGGAATATTGTTTTGTCTCTAATTGTCTAAGTTCCATCAGTAGTTCCATGTTCACATAGATTGTTTATTTAGGTAGCCTATTTTAAGGAGTAGGATATAAAATATTAGGGCTTTGTGGCCTCTCCGTGTAGGCACATGAGCATGTCCCATCTTTAGCCTCTTTGTGCTGTGGCAATGCAAAGGATTACAGGAAATGAACCGTATGGTTCATCATTCTGGTCTTGTGTTTCCTACATCTCCGGTCAGTGCCTCTCTGCAGGATGTTTTTACACTGCCGCAGAGGCTGTTTAGTGGCTCGTCTTCATATGGAGCTATTGAGATTGAGGCCTTTGATTTCCAGATAATGTTTCGGGGCTGTGGAGCTCATCACTCTCATGAGTGATTTCATAATTCTCTGCAGGTACTGTAGATTCCATTATGGTCTGTAGGGGGCATGGCAATCCATGAGTTCTCAGTAAGCGCCTCAGATAGACCTGGTGACCTTGAATCCAATCCAGAAGGTGGTGAGATTCACTGGAGCAAGGTGTGATTGGGGAGCAGTGTTTCATCTCTTTTTTGGAATGGAAGAGTGTATATGTCCTTGCATTCTAAAGAACACCAGTTGTGAGGGCAGTGGGATATCAGAGGGAGAGGTCAAATACTTTGCTCTGAAGCAGGGGGAGGAAATCCTGATTTAGATCTCCCACATCCTTTTAGTTCCCCAGTCTCTGGGCTACTGTATTCTGAACAATTCTTTCTTCAACTCTCATTTATTTATGAAACTTTCCACATGTCTTCTTTCCATTTGGTATTAGGTTAAAATCCTGAAGTGTGTTGCAATATCTCATTGTTCGTTGGTTCTGTCAGTACTATGGAGGTTTAGCTGCAAACTCTTCTCTGACCTGGACATTTAGGTTCTGTGCTTTAAATCAGCTCTTACAAAGCTGAGAACACAGCTTGACTAGGGTTTTTCTTTCTTTGATGAACAAATAAATTATTCTTTCACCAAAATAATGCCTCTTTACAGAGATCTAAACAGTTCATGACAACAGGCTGAATTTGGCAAATATCTTTAGACCCTCTGCAATTAAAAAATATAATCTTTCTAAATTTCAACACTTTCAAAATTGTTTTAAAAGTCTTAAATATTAAGTTTTAAAGACATTTCTGAAAATTTTAAAAATATTTAAAGTTTCATAACTTTCTTTCAGGATTAATGAAATGTTTGGAATGATTCAAACATTTTTAGTTTCATTATTCTGTTAGTGTATTTTAGGTTTTGTTATTGGAAAAATACAAGTGTTTTAATTTCAGATTGACCTACACTACTACAACTACTAATTATCACAGAATCACAGAATTGTTACAGTTGGAAGGAACCTCTGAGACCACCGAGTCCAACCATACACAATAACAGAACCTACTCCCTACAATCTCTGCCACTAAAGCATGCCCTGAAGTGCCACATCTACTTATTTCTTAATTACCTTCAGGGATGGTGATTCAGCCTCCCTGGGCAGGCTGTTCCAGTGCCTGGCCACTCTTTCCGTAAAGTAATTCTTCCTAATACCCAGTCTAAACTTCCCCTGCTACAACTTCAGACCATTTCCTCTGGTCCTGTCATTATTCACTAGGGAGAAGAGGCCTGCACCCACCTCCCTGCAACCTCTTTTCAGGTAGTTGTGGAGGGCAGTGAGGTCTCCCCTCAGCCTCCTCTTCTCCAAACTAAACATGCCCAGTTCCCTCAGCCTCTCCTCACAGGACTTGTTCTCTAGACCCCTCACAAGCTTGGTAGCTCTCCTCTGGACATGCTCCAGCACCTTCCAGCACTAGTGAGGGGCCCAGAACAGGACACAGTACTCGAGATGAGGTCTCACCAGTGCCCAGTACAGAGGCACAATCACTTCCCTACTCCTGCTGGCCACACTATTCCTGATACAAGCCAGGATGCTGTTGGCCTTCTTGGCCACCTGGGCACACTGCTGGCTCATGTTAAGCTGGCATCATCATTATCCACATTTGGTAGGGAGGAAAAAAACACATTATGTGCACTTCTGCTTAGCTAGGCTATTACCTTAATTTCAAATATCCCTTCCAAATATGGAATATATTGGGGTTTCCAGCTTGTGCTTGCCTCTCAAGGAAAGCTAGTTTGGAAGCTGTTTGTATAATTTAAGGCTAAGTGGATGTGTGCAGTGAGCTCAGTGAGTATGGCACAGTGAAGCAGGGTCAAGCAAAAGCAATAAAAAGAAAGCTTTTACTGTCTTATGCAGATTGAAGAGTTTCTGCTATCAGGGAGCTGTTAAGAGATAAAGCTCCATGTTTGTGAAGTGGGAAACTGTGCAGCATCTGAACTTTCAGATGTGTAACACAAGAATATACTATTTGGCTTTTGCTTTTGTGATTTACTTTCTGTAAGGCTCAGGTGGCCAGACCTTCTAACTCCTAGTTACTTGAAAGGTCCCACAGCGTTCCTCCCTATGAGGAATGAACATGAACCTAATAGAAAAAACCACAGACTGGCCTCTACCTTATCAGGTACTGATTTCAGGGAGAGTCTCACAGTCCTATAGAATGCAATTAAAGATGCCAAAATGTTGTAAAAAGCCCAAATGCTCACAGAGGAGAGATGCCATCTGGCAAAAACCTCATACAAAGCACTGATGAAAATGTAAGATACAGAAAAGCCCTCTCTCTCTCTCTCTCTTTTTTTTTTTTTTTTTAAATACCTAGAGTTTCACCCATCACTGTTGTGAAACATATATTTGCAAAACTAGGCAGTGGAAGCAGAGATTGCCCACTCAGCACTGTATGTGTGAGGACCCATCTTACTATTGCTGTCTGTCTTATGTAACAGGCTGGTATTTAACCACATCAAAAATGAATAAATTACGATAGTCATGGTCAGAAATAGATATGTGGAGAAAAACAAAACAAGCAAGGACTACTGGAGGACGAAGCAACAGCAAAACAGACGTACCTGAGTGCCCCGCCATCAGTCATGCTCTGCAGAGCCACCAGGGTTAAAGACAGTGGAAATTGATACTCACAGAACTCCACCAGCAGGTACTTAGTCTCCTTCAGTGCTCTGTCAAAGTTGCTCTTTTTCAGCAAGAGTACGTTGTTCTCCTTTTTTATTTGGGGGAGTTTGGCTTTCTTTAGCTTTGTTTCATTTGGGCTTATGCTGTCTGCTGCCAGGAAACCTGTGAGAAACAGTAGTGGCAGAAAGAAAAACTGATGTGTTCTCATCTTGCCCTGCCTTCATCCAGTTACTGAGAAAGAAAGAAAGAAGCAAAGGTGTGCTAAGTAGCAGGGTTTGCTGCCTAAATGGCGCCTGTTGTATTAGTCAAACTAAGAGGCTGATAAGTTTGATAACGGAGTCTACCACCAGTGGAGCCAATGACATCTTTCCACTGGAAGATTAATGTAGTTAATTACTTCCCCATCTTTAGCAGCGTTTAGAAAAAAAGAATCTGAGAGGAAGGTGAGTTTACTGTTTCTGTAAATAATCAGAACCGTGGGGATAGGGTGAGAGAGCACAGGAGGGAACACTTGCCCAAGGAAGCACCAGTCAATTTATAGTGCACTTCTGTAATTAGACAGCCTGCTCTTGTCACCGTTACCCAGTGCAGAACTCACAATAAGTGAAGTACCTGGGAAAGTGTTTGAGGGCTTCTCCTCTGCTTAATATTTGGTTGTCTGTTGCACTTACGCAGCTACTTACTATGGATCTGATTCAGAGCGTACAGAAGTCAGGGAGAAACTCTCATTGCTTTGAATGTGTAATTTTAACATCTGTATTTCTTCAGTGCCTTGTCTATGAGGCTTCTATCGCTGCTAAAGTGCCAAATTGTAGCTCAAGTAAGATAATACTTGGGAGCTAAACCAGAAGATTTTGCCACTGATTTTCAGTGGTAGCACAATTTCATAGAATCATAGAATGGTTAGAGTTGGAAGGGACCTTAAAGATCATCAAGTTCCAACCCCCCTGCCCTGGGCAGGGACACCTTCCACTAGATCACGTTGCTCAAAACCCGTTCCAGCCTGGCCTTGGACACTTCAATTTTCATGAAGATAATATGCATTCAGAAAACTGGAGATACCAAATGTACTATTTCTTCCTTAGGATAGCTTTCAAGTCTGTCTGTGAACTATGAGGTGTCCGTCCATAGATAATCTTTGCAGAACATGCTAGGAAATGTCTTGCAAAAAGACTAGGAAATTGCCATTTACTAAGAAATGGTTATTTCTGTAAACAACTGCCAGTCTGTAATTCTAACAGAAACATCTTTGACCCTTAAATGGTGCTGAAGTTTGTGAACTGTACACCCAAAGCTGTGGCATCTCTAGAGGAAACTGGGTATTCTGGTGGTTTCGTTGGCACAGGCAAAAGCTGACCTAGGGACAGATGGGTCCAGATTAGTAGAATCAAACTGATGATTTGCCTCCAATAATGACTCTTCCTTCCTCTTGAGGAGTATTGAGTGCTGCTTCACTCCTTCACACCCCTAGACTAAAGGATGAAAAATCTGGCACCAGGAGGGTACTAAAGGGAAAGATTATTCATAATGATGTTTGTTGTAGTAGCCTCCATTTTCTTCAGGGTGAAGGTTCTTGGGTGGCAGATTGTTTCAATTTACGTTGTTTTCCTGCCTGATGTGAGTGGGGCTGGGTTTCAAGTGAACTCTTTCCTATCAGCCTCAAAGGCTTTGGGTTGTAATGCACCTTGAGACGTGTTCTATTAGCACTTGTACAGGGTGCCTAATGAAATCAGAGGGAGCTGTGTATTCAGGCTGGTTCCAAGATAAGATCACACGTAAATACAGATGCAGCAATCAGGCACTAAAGAAAAAATAAAAAAGCAGAAAGATAAGAGTCTCCTGTTTGACTTTGTGGTCTTTTTCTCTTCGTAACAGGCTGTTTTCCTAAGATGTCTTTCAAGTAACATCCTAGGAGGGTTAAAAAGAGTCTTTCAGAAGAACAGGGGAAAACTAACAAGGCCTGTTTGATCTGAATAGGCTGTGTTGTAAGCTCAGAACACAGCCTAAGGCTCCCAGAGCACAGGTAGACTGAAAAAAACATTTGTTTAGAGAGCTGATTTTCCCCTGTGTGCCACTGAAGCAAGTAACAGTCAACTCAGATCCCTCTTGGAAACCTCCTACCAGGGAATAGGCACCACTTTGGACTTCTAATCATTCTGTCCTGGAAGGAAACTGGAGTAGGACAAGGATCACAGAGTCATAGAGTCATCTAAGTTGGAAGGGACCTTTAAGATCATCAAATCCAGCCGCCTACTTAACACTGCCAAAACCACCACTAAACCATGTCCCTCAGCACCACATCTATCCATCTTTAAATGCCTCCAGAGATGATTCCACCAGTTCCCTGTGCAGCCTGTTCCAATGTTTGATAACCTTTTCTGTGAAGAAATTTGTCCTAATACCCAACCTAAACCTCCCCTGACACAACTTGAGGCAGTTTCTTTTTGTTCTGTCACTCATTACATGGGAGAAGAGATTGACCCCCACCTTGCAGTCATTCTTGGCAGGACAGATTTGCAGTGAGATATGGAGTGGGATTTAGCAGAACTGAACAGGACAGTGAAATTGATGGAGTATGGTGTTTTCTCTTAGGCATACAACACGTTGAGTCACATTTCTGCACATTTCTTCATCAATGCTAGCTAGTTCTGGCTCTTTTACTTTGTGCTTTACAGTTTGATCTTTAAGGTCCCTTCCAACTCTAACCATTCTGTGATTCTATGTAGAGAATCTGCCTTCTGCAGAAGAAATGGGCCAGTCAGCAGGAAATGCTGGATGCAGGATAGATACAATTCTTGGGCCTTCTGCTTTATTGCCACTTATGCCCTGGAAATTGTTGTATGGTCAAGAGCCATTGACATACTTCACAGGAGGGCACCTTCTGTTTGCATTTCTCTGTTTTGCCTCAGAAGTACAGTGATTTTAGAGTGATGTCAGTTGCTGTTATTTATTGACATTGAGCACGTTAAGCTATCACTACATGTACACTTTCAATATATAATGCAAAGGTGAAAGTCACTGCATAGTATCCATGTGAGGTAGGTACATACTGTTGGCCGTTAAAAAAGGAGAGGGTCATGGCACAGAAAGACTTAAAAGCAAAGCTGGCTCCATTGAATTGAGGGGAAAATTGCCTTAGATTTAATGTGATGTGTAGATTCTTAAGGACTCAGTTACACTTAAAACAAGTTTACTAGAAGATTTCACGTCTATGAGTAAAGATCCAGGTTATTTTACTTCCAAGGCTGGGCTTTAAGTAACTGTAGTATCATCCATTCTGTGTCTTCCATGTCTTCCACATCTACCTGTGTGTTGTGTAGGACAGACTAGGACAAATTGGAAGTACTGGAATTTTTTTTGAAAGTTTGAGTTACAGCACGTATCTTTTTCAAAGTTGCACACTTCAGCTGAAGTGCAAAACAAATGGAAGGCTTTGACATTTCACCTTTGCTTGCCTAGTGTTTATTCCATGCCCCCAGTGAAAATAGAACTCTCCAGGAAATAAGTCAGAGATTTATCAGTTTTCCTGGTGCTTTCGTTCAGTGTGAATCGCCATCTAGTGTATGTTTAAGATACAGCACTATTACAGAGACTGCTTTAAATTAAGGGGATAAAAAAAAGTGTCCTCAAAACACTTTTTAACCAGTGACATTTTATTTCTGCAAGCAAGCAAAGTAAAATATAAAATTTACAGAAATCAAGAGAGATATATTTAGAAAAGGACTGACAAGTTAAAGTTTGGAGAGGCAGTATGAGATTCATTCATTGACTGACCAAGTAAAGGACAAAGATTATAATGAAAAAACAGTAGACAATTACTATGCCAGGAAGGGAGGAACACTTATGTTAAAAATCATATAAAATAATGGCGAAAAACAGGGAGACACACAAGCAGGCCTGCTTATTCAAGATGGTTTACATTATTTTTTCCAGCACCACAAACTGGACACCATTCAATACCTGGCTGTTTTTTAAATGTATTTTCTTTCATTTCAGATGACCGATTCCTGTAGGTGTGCATCTGATTTTTTCTTCACTGTCTGATAAAACATCATTTATCATGAGACCACTCATTAAATCATGGGTTCCTCAGTGTCTGCGGATTCTCAGGTCGCCTTGCGGATTGTTCCATGGAAGCAGCAGGCTTTTTACATCTCAGATTACTTCTTATTATGACTCTATAAACCAGTGTAAAAAGGAACTGCCAGAATATTTCAACTTTGCAAGTGACGTCTTAGATGAGTGGGCACAACTGGAAAAGGTAGTATTTTTTCTCTACTTCATAATGTTTAATAAATCTCAGATGATACAAATCAGTTTTCCTGATGGATAATATTAGCTGCAAAGTAGAATGCACTGGTTTATTTTCTTTGTCAGAAATACGGGTATCGCTTTAAGAGACTTGTTGGCAGGGGTGATTTGCTTAGTCTGGAGATATTTGGATTGAAACCAAACCTTTTAAGAACTGTCTTCTTATTTTACTGTCTTCTGTTGTGTTCTAGAATGGAAGGCAACCAGCAAATCCAGCTTTTTGGTGGGTAAATGATGAGAGAGAGGAGGTGAAGTGGAGCTTTGAAGAGCTGGGATTTCTGTCTAGGAAAGCAGCTAATATACTTACTGAGGCATGTGGTTTACAGAGAGGAGACAGAGTCATAGCAATTCTGCCTCGTGTTCCTGAATGGTGGCTGTTGAATATAGGCTGTATGCGAACAGGTGAGTAACCTCACTGATGTCTGGGATGCAGAAAAAAATAATAAATAGAAGATATGAAAAATATGCAAAATTAATTTGAAGAAAATGTAAGGAGGAATATGCTACTATGCCCTGTACGCTTCAGCTGTTGTGTAGAGGGAGAATTGGCCAGACATCTCTGAAAGTACAAGACTGAAATCAGTCTGTAGGTCAAGTCTATTGAATTCCTTGGGAAAGGGGATATAGAAACATAGTAAATTGATTCCACTCCCCTAAAAATGTGATTTCGGTCACATTGTGCTTAGTATCCAAACTTACATTTGTTCACATTACAAAATGAATCCACGCTCGAGGAATGTGTTGACTGAGCAATGTATGTAGGCTATCTGACCTCAATCTATTTATTCCGTATCAGAGGTATTAATTCCTTCTTGAAACGAATAATGGCTTTATTGCAGATGTAAATATAGTCCCAAGTGTTGACCATATTCATATACTTAAAAGGTTGATAACCTCAACACTTCTTTCCTGAGTTACAAATCATGAAGGAAGTGCTCAAAAACACTTTAAATCTAGATCTTACTCATGATCTACATACCTTCAATACAGATGACACAAAACTCAACATCAGTGCTGCAGGGTCTGGAGGTCTTTCAGAGCCAGATGATCCCAGGTCATTTCCCGGCCAAATTTACCCAAGCTTTACCTTCAAACATGAGTTATACCTAACTCCTGTTTCTCAAAGAATAAGTTTTTGGCAAATAGCTCAGCTTTTCTATGGCTGGGGTCGCGTCCTGTGAACATAATAAAGTGAAATGGTCTATTTTCTAAATTACCTGTTGCTTTTTTCCAGGAGTGGTCTTTATTCCAGGAACATCCCAATTAACAGCCAAAGACATCTTATACCGACTCCAGGCTTCGAAGGCCAAGTGCATCATTACCAACAATACACTGGCACCTGCAGTGGAAGCTGTCATGCCTGACTGCCAGTTTCTGAAAAGCAAACTAATCATAGCCAAAGGTAGCAGAGATGGATGGCTGAACTTCAAAGATCTCTTGGCGTGAGTATCCAGCTGTTTTATCATCATCCCTGGGAGGTGAAGGAAGCTATATCAGCCAGGTGACATTGCTGAGTTTGGGGATTGATTTCTGAAATACAAATTAGTTACATTTTTGCATCCCCCTGCTAACTCACTGTAGTCACTGCATTAAGTGCAGATCCCTCCAACATATGTTTTGGGAGCTGAGTTGAGGTGTTTCAGCTTCTCCTTGCTCAGCAACCTGACAGCTTTTAAAAGCTCTCTGCTTCCACTGTGATCACAAGGCAAGCACACAGAACACTAATCTTGCTGTTGTTTTGTGCTTGTCTTGTGCGTAATGCCTCTTGAATTCAATGAGAAGGTACCCATTGCCAGGTCTTGGTGCTCAGCTAACGTGGCATCAATTATTTCTTCCCTTGACTGTCTTGACAGCCCAGACAATCTGAATTGTTCATTGGTCACTTGAACATAAATGGTATAATACATGTCTAAGACTAACTTTCCTGGCATAATAGCCTGAATATGCCCCCCACTGACTTCTGACTGGGAGACAATATGTGTTGAGGCGGAAGCTGGCTTTGCATCTACCTGCCATTCTGTAACAAGCACCTTGAGTGCCCTTGCCAAATAGTTGTAGACAAAGTTGGTGAAATATGCTGTTGGTACTCACATCTTAAAAGTTATGGCATGCAGAGCACACTTGTGAGAAGCAAAATGTGCTATCTAATTCTTGCTTGTGATGTCTGATGCAGCTATTTGTACAGTGAGGTCATACAGTTTTGGGCCATTGTCCTGTTCATCACCTAAACCTTAAAACATACTGCTTACTTTGTGAAAAACTACATGTAGTAACCGTCATATACTATTTATTCGAAGGGTGACATCTGCAGACCATAAATGTGTCAAGACAAAGAGTCAAGACCCAATGCTGATTTATTTTACTAGTGGAAGTACAGGCTCTCCAAAAATGGTGGTGCAGTCCCACAGCAGTTATGGCATCGGATTTGCAACCAGTGGCAGGTATCCTTTGCTGTTGCTCACAGTTCCCTGATTAAATACTATGAACACAATTAAATTGAAAATGTGACCATAAAAATTCCAATAAATGTGGGTATTTCACGAGTATAGGACCTTGCTCTGCTTCTTCACCTTTTCCCTCTCACAGTGAAACCTTCATTATTAAAAGCTTCTTAAAGAATCAGTTGAGATCATTAAACAGTGTTCTGTTACTCAGAGGGCCAACTGTGGGCTAGCAGTAAGTGTAGCCTCCTTATAGCAAAACGGATAAAGTTGAGCGCTTTAGTGCTATGTAAACCTTCCCTGAGAGCCAAAGCAACCTTCGACCGTAGCGTTATACCTTAAAGGTTACAGTTCAGTTTGAATCTGTGCCTTGGTACTGATCTGCTTTCATTGAACATCTTTTATTCAGGCTTCCCAAGGAGTGAGAAATTTTATGAAAATCAAAGTATGTTTTCCAAGGCATTCTGAGTTGGAAGTTGGTGTAGAGTCTATGGAAGTAATTTGGCTAGTTTCCTAGGGAAATATGTGATTTAGCTGATGGCTCTAATCCGCAAGGTAAGGAAAGCCTACTCCAAATGACCTGTTTGGTTTTTGATGTAGGTTCAGATACTACAACTCAAGCCAAGAATGTTTTGCACTATTCAGGAGACAAGCAAACACTAGAAATGTTAAACAGGAGAGAATGAAGGGAAAATAATAGAATATTTAAGGTACTCGTTCAGCTCTTACAAACTTCTGAAGAGCTGCACTTGCTGACACCACATCTTCTAATGGAAGCCTCCTGCCTTTTCCTTTAATCATGCTTTGACCTCTGTCTGAGTTTCTCTCATTCTGTGAAGCATTTTTTTCACCTCTGCTTTATTGTCAGGCATTGGATGAACCTGACTCCTTCAGATATAATGTGGAATACCTCTGATACTGGCTGGGTAAAAGCAGTTTGGAGCAGTGTTTTTGCACCATGGATCTGTGGATCATGTGTCTTCATACACAGTATGCCACAGTTTAAACCAGCAGTTATTGCAGAGGTAAGTGTTTATATTTTATATTATATACTGTACTCACATTTTATACTGTGAGTTTTATTTCCATTTCACATAAATAAAGCAAGCAAGCTGGGCTTCAGTGCACGTGCACTCACTGCTCTGTAGCAGGCGTAGTACTTCCTACATCCCAAGCAATCATCCCTCCCTTTGGTGCACAGTAAGTCAGAGGAACAAGTGTTCTCCCTCCTGGGTAGGCCACGTGACGTGGCTACAATGTAGAGGCAATGTGGTGAAAGATGCGAGATAAAAAGAATTCAGAATCACTGCTGTCTTGGTCCATACTTAGCCTAAGGCTCACTTCATGTGTGGACATCCAGCTACTTTAGGCTCAGGGTGAGCACGAACCAATAATCAGAGTATGGCATAAACCCAGATTAGGGTCCTGTTATCCTGACTTTTCAGTGAGTTGCCAGAATTGCTCCTCTCTGCCATTTTACTGAATCAGTCATTTGGCTTGTTCTCCTCAGTGTTGGCCTCTTGTGTGGAGAGGACACCCAGACTTTCGCAAGAATACTATTGGAAATGCTTAGGTCTAATTCACTGTTGTCACTTAGTCTTGAGCCTGGGATGCAGTCACTTTGGGAAGCAGAAAACAATCTTAAGTGCAACAACTACTCTTTGTGGTCATTCATTTACATGAGTGATTTTTGTTGGACAGGAAGGACTGTATTTTCCATAGCAATGGGGCTGACTGGTACAGCCACTCTGCAGTCAAGATTCATAGGCTCTAATCCACAGTCATTCTCTGTGTTGGATGTATGTTGCATTTTTATGATTTTCATTTTGCAGACATTTGAGCACAGAAGTTGTGTTAATCACCTGCACATTTACAAGGTCAGACCTACCATTACGTTTTCCTTTCAACATAATGACTTTCTGTTTTTCTAGACTCTCTCAAGATACCCCATCACTACCTTTTGCACTGCTCCCACTGGCTACCGCATGCTGGTCCAGCATGATCTGAGCAGGTACTGCACGTCTGCCTGTTGCAGGAGTAGCAGAGGGAGGCTGGGATATAATACTGACAACTCTGGCTGTTTAGTTCTTTATGCCCTCTATTTTTTTTTTTCATTTAAAGGAATTCTAATGGGCAAAATTTGTTCTCAGAAAAGAAAGCTATGTTCTGAAATATGAGAATAGCTAGTCATACCTTAGGCCATTCAGACTTCAGGTATGGGTCTTTGAAAAGACAGCAGCAAGGAAACAAGTGAGCATTTTTTTAAGTTGCCACTTCCTATGAACTTAGAGTTCACAGTTAAACTTAAGTCAAGGTTTCGGGCAGCACTGGATCAGGGAATTACTGGAGTACAGTGGAATTGAGAATAAACTTGAGAATGAAGTGAGCAGTTAGAGGACTTTCGTGTGCTGAGTTGTTTGGCAGCTGTTCCCACCAGTTTGTTATGCTGCAAAATACTCATCTTATGAAAAGTAATCAGTGTTTTTGTAAGGATTTTTCATAGCTTCAGTAAGGTACTTATTCTTCTCACCTAGGTCTTTCATCCTGACAAAAACCAACACTGGTTTAGCAGAGAGCAGAGGTTCCACGTTCCTCTTCAGCCTTCCTTTTGCTCTAGAAAATTTTCAGTGTCTTATTTGATCTTGGATGCCAACACGTAACTCCGCTTTCCGTGAGCATCTGACATGTTTGTTCAGATTTCCAAGAAAACACCTTCACTCAGTCTTTTTCCAGAAAGAAGACCTACTTCACAGAGATAAACCACGTTATCCTCAGTGGTAACAGGAGCACCTAGGAGTCCAGTCTAGGACTCTGTAACAGGATAATTCTTGTCATTTCTCAAAGTAGCTTGTGAAGTTTTAGGCATACTTGGAAAGTTGAGGGAGGCTGTGAAATTAAGACCATTCAATGCTCTTTTCAGAGGTTAAGAAAATATTTCATTTGCTATTTCTCTCAAGCTATAAGTTCATGAGCCTGAAACACTGCATATCTGGAGGGGAACCACTCAATCCTGAAGTGATGGCAAAGTGGAAAACCCAGACAGGACTGGATATCTATGAAGGTTATGGCCAGACTGAAACGGTACTTTTGCATTAATTCTTGCAGTATGCCTTTTCAAAGGCAACAATGCCAGAGACACAATGTGCTTGATAAATCAGTGGAAGAAGTAAGAAACATTTATATGAACTTTTTTAGAGAGAGGCAATATATATAATTATGATTATATAGTTTCAAAATCAACTAGCTGCATATTTTAACACCTTAGGAAATGCTTGTCTCTGCCCATGGTGGGGGGATTGGAACTTGATGATCTCTAAGGTCCCTTCCAACCTGAACTATAGAGTTCAGCCCCCTGCAAAAACATTGTCAGTGATTACCTCAGATCAAATAACTGATAGTAGACCCTTCATCATCTTTTCTTAGAAGGCAAAACTTGGGGGGGGAGGGAGGGGCAGGAAGGAGAGCAGAGGCGGAATTGCTCTGGATATCAGTTTGGCCTGTCTTGAGATTTTAATGAAAAATATTAAATCAGTTCCCATCCCAGACTGCTCTGTAAGTGAACATTAACAAAGCTAGTAAGAGTCAGATTTCAGGCACTCTCTCCTCTTACCTTTGGTGTGGTCCCAAATTAATTGTCCCATTTTTGAAATAAGATCTGTCAGAATTTCACATCTGCTGTCTTGCAAATTTTAATTGAAGCAAGACAACTCTGGCTCAAACTGAACACAAGCAACCTCATTCCACAGGACTGACCTAAAATTCCTCTCAGCCCTTCTGTGATGTGCTGGCGAATCACAGTGCTTTAGTCCTGATCCAATCCTTGCCAAGACAAAGTCATGAAGAGGTGTCTTGCTTAATGCAAGCCAATAATAAAGTCTACAAGGTGTTGCACAAACTAAACAAAAAAATAAATACATCTATCATGCAGGTGACAATATGTGCCACAATGAAAGGAATGAAAATTAAACCTGGCTCTTTGGGAAAAGCTGTTCCCCCTTACGATGTGCAGGTATGTTGATACGTTACATCTGAGCTCAGTTGCAGTTGTGGGCACGTGAGTAACAGACTACTGTCTGTGTCCCGCTCTATCCTTCACTGTGCTATAACACAGATATTTCACTGAGCTAATCAAAGCAATGGTGATATGTCCTTTCTGCAGATCATAGATGACCATGGGGCTATTCTGCCTGTAGGAGAAGAAGGCAACATTGCTATTCGAATTCAACCTACGAGACCATTCTGTATGTTCTCTGAATACGTGGTAAGTTTGAGTTGGCATGTCTGTGCACGTTGAAAAGCTTAAGATCAGACAGATGGGTAAGATGTAACTTGTTCCAGACCTGTACCTGGCAATTAGCATGGGCTTTACGTTCAGTACATCATTCCTTCCCTCCCATTCAAATCCCATCCTTAGTGATGGATTAATGAAGGATGCCCATAAAGGCTCCTGTAATATGCTATGAGCTCAGGGAGGCTTTCCAAAGAGCACTTCCGAAAGTATTCCCTCATACCACTGTCAGAGGTACCCACAAATTGATCTTTTACATCTTTAAAAACTACACGTTGCAGAAAGCATTTATTGATGGTTTCAGAGAAGCCCTCTGTACAGTTACCTGTCACATGGATGATGTGTACAAGATCAATAGCACAAAAACAAGCTACAGGACAAAACCCTCAAGCATACATGGTCATATGCCTTTTTTATATTACGTAGTGGCTTATTCAAATGTGAGTGTTCTTTCTGCTGAAAACAGAACAAGGTTAAAAAAATCTGTCAGACGAATGGCCATTTTGGTTCAGGCCAAAGGTCCATCTAAGCTAGTATTCTGTCTGTGGTGCTGCTAACTTGTAGTACATACTTAAGAAAATACTAGAATCAGGCAAATATAAAGATATTATTCGCTCCATTTGAACCATCATGTTGAAAAGGCTTTGGGGAACTTATCTTGTGTTCAATCCTTTTGTAAATCCCCATAATATTTGGATATTTGTGGCATCCCCAAACAATGACTGGCACAAGGTAATTGCTCACTACGTGACTAAAAGAATTCTTTTGGTTCAGTTACTATTACTTCAATTTTTCATTATGTTTTCTGTTGTCAAAGTGATTTTCCTGTGCATCCTAGATCTAATGTAGATAATGAAGTTTTTTCTGTAGGTCACTTCATTTGTGTTTTGGTCTTGAAGGTTAGAGGTCAAAAGTTTCCATTGACAGGAGGTTATTGTGATGCCCCCCTGCAATCATAAATTGTTTCTCTGAAGATAGTGGATTATACATTTTGGTAATTTGCTGTGATGAGTGAACATTTTTATAGACCCCACCTTTTCTTCCCTGGAACACAAAACTGTGCATAAACAAATGCTTTTTTCCACCTCTTGCATATATCCACCACAAAACTGCTAATAAATGCAGTTCTGGGGTCTTTTTTTTTTTTTTTTTAATTGAAGGCATAAAATAGTATAGAACATACTCAATTTGAGAATAACTTAAAAAATTGTCTTGGTCATTTTTAGCACCGCTGCAAATAAATGCATTACATTTAACTAACAATTGAATACATTTTTTTAAATGTTTGATTGTTGTCAGGATAATCCGGAGAAAACTGCTGCCTGTGTGTGTGGAAATTTTTATGTCACTGGGGACAAAGGGGTTATGGATGAAGAAGGATATATCTCATTTGTTGGAAGAGCTGACGACATAATTAATTCTTCTGGGTAAGTCAGTTGCTTTTAGTTTTGCTCATTTGCTTGTTAAAATTAAATCTGAGAAGACCAGTTGAATGGCTGGCCTGTTCCAGCTGTCACAGCTGTGTTTCCTCCTAGGTATCGTATTGGCCCATTTGAAGTCGAAAGTGCGTTAATACAACACCCTGCAGTCTCAGAGTCAGCGGTTGTCAGCAGTCCTGATCCAGTCCGAGGGGAGGTAAAAAGAAAAAAAAAATTAAAATATTTAAAAAATATTTTAAAATATTTAAATATTTAAAAACCATACCTTGACAGATATTGGAATTTCTGAATGGTGGGAATGATATCCAGAGTGTTTCATTTTCTTCTCGTATTTTGCAACTTTGCAACATACGTTTGAGCCCCGGGGTGAGATTTTTACCTGTCCTTTTTTCTGTTCTACAACTTTTTGGATGTTTATTAGTGTATAAAGTTAAGAAGAAAAAAAAAGTGGAAAAATACAAGAAATCCTGTGCTGCAGCGTATGTGCTTCATAATATTGCATTTTGTGATAAACAGCCAATGAAAAGGGAAATTTAAGGAAAAACGTTTCTGAATTTTGATACTCAGTTTTGCAAACAAATGTATCTCTTTATTGCCAAGTCTGGAAGTTAATGGAGTCCCTTAACTTTTGTGGCACAGGTAGTCAAAGCCTTCGTTGTTTTAGCTCCTGCTTTTGTATCACATGATCCAGAAAAATTAGCTCACGAGCTTCAGCAACACGTCAAGAAGGTGACTGCACCTTACAAGTATCCAAGGAAGGTAAGGACACTACAAAAAGACAGGTCTTCTAATTGTATCAAAAATGATTCAAAAATGAACAAGTTTTGTCTTGCTTCATATTCTTTTCAACTGCATTCTGACAAACCAACCAGAGTAAATGAAATAAAATAAAAATAAATTACAGAGTCTGTTTCAGCTGTAGCCTTGGGGTTACTGTATGTGCTAGAAGGGACCCAAAGGGAAGAGATGGTGATGTAGCTTGTATTTATCGGGGTCCAGTCTTCCTTTCGTGATATACCCAGGTTTTCACAGCAATGCAAATGGACAAAACCTTCAGGTCTTACCAATTCCTCCCTTGAGCTCTGTTCAGACTCTCAGCCAAAGCAAAGGGGGAATTACTGCTGGCATCAGGGGAGTTGGAAAATATCCCTTACAAGCAGGAAAGACAGCAGTCTTGACAGCTGAAGCCCTCCAGCTTCAGAATTGTGGTACTTGTCCCTGCAAGTACTTCTTGTACAGTCTGCTAAGATGGGCAGTAAGGAATTTCACCATCCCAGGCCCAAACTCTGCAGCTTCCCATCTTTTAATTTTTACTCCAGATTTAATAAAAATGTGTCTTTCCTTGCATCTGGGAGATAAATCAAAATGTATTTGGCTAAAAGTGAGCCTTTTTGCCTTTCAGGTGGAGTTTGTTCAGGATCTGCCAAAGACGGCTACTGGGAAAATCCAGAGAAAGGTTCTAAGGAACAAAGAGTGGGGAAAAGTGTAACATGATCTGGAAACTGAGGAGAAAAAATCTCCATCATCCTTACCAGCCATAGCACATTGCACTTGGCATGTGGTCATGACCCAGAGCACTAGGGGAACATACGGGAATACAAGCTACAGGGGGGAAAAAAAAGGAGATAACACTCATATGGCTTGAGGACGTGTGGTATTAGAAACACTTTTACCATTGGCATACAGATTTTGAGAAGGGAGAAGAAGGCATAGATCCAGGAGCTTACAAAGGTTTTACGTTTTTACTGGAATGAGTGTAAGCAACTTCCTTTTTTTTTTTTAAAAAAAAGAAAAAAGAAAAGAAAAAAGAAACGCTGTAACTACAACATTTTGATAATTGCAAATAAATAAGAAATCAATAAAAATAATCTTTGTCCTGTAGTGGGTATCAACAGCGAAGTGATACTCTCTCCTCAAAAACTATCACTGTTTCTGAGTGGAAGAAGAAAGACATATTCTTTAACTGCTTCTCTTCAGCTTGATGAATTGGTGGTCTCCTTAAATGGTTAAAGTGAAGAAAAAGAGAACATACAAAGTGTTTCAGGTTAAGGTGCAAATTATGCACAATTAACAGTTCTGTAAATTATTAAAAGAAAAAGGTTACTCCATAGAAAGAATTGTGCTGCGTGGTTTGTTTTGTGCTATGTTCTGTTCTCATTACTTCAAAAGAAGCAAATGATAAAGTAGAAGGGGTTTCATTCCAAATCCCTTTTGACAGTGTCCAGGTTTCACGTCTCCAGATAAAGACTAATCCTTACAGTGCCTCGCTGCGGAAACAAGTGTCCTCAAAGCCGAGTGAACTGAATGAGGAGGATCTGCCCCAGCCAGTTCTCAATCTGTACTGTCCACAGCAAACAGGTCAGAAAAAGTTTTTCTGGATTCCTAGTGTTGCTGATCATTGAGAAGAAGCAGATGGCACTAAATCAGGAAAAATAATTTCTGACTCTTGCAGCAGTTCAGAGGACTTTGCCATTAGTGGGTCTTTTCCTCATTTTTCTTACTTCGAGTTTACAGGTGAAAAAGTGCTAAAAATTGATGAAGGCTCTCACAGCCAAACTTTGCAGACGTTTTTGTAGACCTCTAGAGAATCCTGGATTTAAAATGTTTCTCAGTTTACCAGTTTTTAATACCATTTCCAATCTTGAATAGTGTTCCTGAATGTTCTTTCTCTCCTCTTTTCTATACAGGCCATTGTGTAGATTTTGTCACAGCAATGCTCCAAAATCTGAAGATTATTGCTAAATCATAGAATTAGGGCAGACTAAGAAATATCTTACTATGTTATTAAAAAGAGTAATCAAAATTACTTTTTTTTTTTTCTGTTAAAGGAGTGAAAGTGAATCCATAGTTTTTTAGCATTAACAGTGGAGGTCACAACCTCAAAGATGACATAGTTTGGGAATATTTAAAAGACCATTTTTCACCAGTAAAACCTTTTTAGATTTTTTCTTTTTCCGCCAGGTCCTGTAACAGAGTTTTGATTTAAACTGTAAGTACCATCTAAATAAGTTTCTGCTGTGAAATCCTGATTTTGAAGTGAGTGGCACTTAGAGACAGAATAACACTTTCTCAGGAGCAAATGATATCTCGTAGGATTATTTGTAGGTGGTCAGTATTTCTCTATCACGGTGTGCATATAGAATGGAGAACTACATGAATTGCTGTTGATTTTGACAAAGTTATGCAAGTTCTAGGCATTTGAGTTCATTCACCTGATTAAATATTATTGTAAAAGTTCCTGCTAAGGAATAAGGAAATAATTCCACTGTTAAATATGTTACTTTTTCTTGGGGAATAACGTTTGACCAAAACTGAGATCTATGCATCAGAGATATAAGGATAAATGGTTACAGTTGAAGACATGAGACAAGAGGTAAATGAAAACAAAATGAACTTAAAAACCTGGGACAAATGGCAAGACTTTGCAGCTTCGCTCAGGCCACAGAAATTCCACACATAAAAGAATTTCATCAAGAGTTTACCTATAATTTTGTTCCTAGATTGTTGATGGGTTAATCCTTTGGAAGAAGAGAAAACAAAATTAACCTATATTTCAACAGTCGCTCACCTAACCTTGTATTGAGTTTAATAACTTCTGTTCAGTAGCTGAAGAAGGAAAATCAATAGATGATAGGCCTCCAGGACTCTACTGGCTCCTCCTCTGACTGCAGACTCTTTCTGACAACGAGTCAGGTTTTGGCTTTTTTCCATGTTTGATAATCTTCAGGTGTACTTACGAGAAGCCTCTAAATAGCATTAAAATTTTCAGTTGAGCACAGTCCTGAAGCAGTCTTCTAGACTGCTGAAAATAATAACAATAATACCAACAACAGTAATATAAAAACAGAGAAATTAAAAATGAGTAGCAATGAAAAGGAAGAAAGTAATTGGACTTGAGAGCTTTTAGGGTCATTATGGTGAGTACAGATAGGACATTTACGGCGAGCAAATGTAAAAATACCTAAATCAAATTTTGGGACCTACATAAGGGATTACTGAGGTGAAGGTTCTTGAGATACATGTGGTGAATGGTTGTGTCAGTCAGAATGGATGTACTCACTCCATGTGAAGGAATAGAGAATCAGCTTTGGTGTAAGAACCAGTAACCTTTTTACAGTGCAAACCATAGCATTTGATGTGTTTGACTAAGGAGAGCTGTGAGCAATCCGCAGCCCCAGAGGACGCATCAAGAATCTGTAAGGATCAGCTGAGCTACAGATGCCAGATCAGTAAAGTACATTAAGTCCTTTAAAAGCTGGTGGTAAAAAAATCTAAGCAAGCAGAATGGGGAACTTCACATTTGATTGAGCTGTTACAAACATCAGTTTGGCTGTGACTAGCCTAACGGATTTTGACTAATAAGTCATCAATTCATAACTGAATTGTCTTTGGATAAGCTCAAGATTATTTTCTTTTTGTTGTTGTTGCAGGATTCATAGCAACAATTCTGCAAATTTTCACATCCATTGTCTTCTGCCATGAAGCTGTCATTTAAATTACAGATTCTGAAATGTTTGTGGACTCTGAAGCCTCCTAATAGGACTTTCCATGGACACCCCAGGCTCTTTGCCTCTGATGTATATTCACAGTATGAGTCAGTCAGACGAGGCGAACAGCAAATACCAGAGTACTTCAACTTTGCAAGTGATGTACTGGACAAATGGTCTGAGATTGAAAAGGTAGATGATCTTTTGTTGTGCAGTGCAGATGAGATACTCTATTTGAACTTTCATTTGAAATAAGTTGGGGGTTTTCTTTATCAAAATACCAGTTTCCAAAACCAATTTGCTTTAGGAACCTATACATTCTTTATCTCATTCTTTCTTGCTTTTATTTTAAAAGTAGGTAGAAAAAGGAAGGGTAAATCTGTTTTACTTTCATTTAGCCTCAGAATGGCTGTGCTTATTCCTTCTGCATACTAGAATATTGGACATTCACATAATAAAAATACAGGTAACATAACAATAATATTGCATGCTAGGGAAAATTCTCCCACAAATGTTCAACTGCCTTGCTCCAGAGGGGATTCTGCATTTGTACAGATGCCGTGTAGTTAGAGACCACTTAACTGCCCTTTTCCTGAGCAATCAGACTAGAAAGATTCCTCAGATGCTGTGTTGCCCTGTTTTAATTTTTCCTTTGCCTGTGCTGCTTTTGTTTAATAGTATTCTGTTTGGAATATGAGGAGGTATTGTGAAGTTTTTCATGTTATCTGTTATTTTATAGGAGCATTAATGCTCAGTGTAAGTCTTAAACTGAAATAGGACCCAGACTAGGACTTGAGTCTGGAGACAACTGGGCTGGTAAATGTTTCAGGTTCAGAAAAGGTGAATTTATTGGGAATATCTGAGCTTGATCTGTAGCAAATCTCAATCCATTAAGGACAAGGGAAAAATAATAGCATATGTGAATACTCAGATCCTCCATAATTTGCAGGTATTAGCCCATGATAATTTCATGGGGTTCTTTCAGAAGGAAGTGTTTTGGTTTTGAATCTCTGCATTTTGTAGGCTGGAAAGAGACCATCAAACCCTGCCTTTTGGTGGATAAGTGGAAAAGGAAAAGAAGTGAAGTGGAGCTTTGAGGAACTGGGGTTCCTGTCTCGGAAAGTGGCCAATGTGCTGACTAAAGTATGTGGACTGCAGAAGGGGGACAGAATACTTGTGATTCTGCCACGAATCCCAGAGTGGTGGCTGGTGTATGTGGCTTGCATGCGAGCAGGTCAGTGAGCATATCTGAGGCTGGTAAAACCAGTTAATGCAAATAAATCAAGAAAATAAAGAATTTATAGGGTTTATAAAGGAAAGGTACTGTAATAATCTAGTGGGTGGCCTAGCTAAAAATAATACAGGCAGTCCTGAGGGATTTGCACTAGGTGCTGTAAGATAGGTGGCTTGTGTGACAGGCATGGAGATGACTGGAGGCAGAGAAGAGACATGGAAGTCATCAAACAGGTCCACATTTCATTCCTTGCAGAGAGCATGAACACCTGTATTACTCCGCTTGTTTGGCTTGGGAATGCCAGGGCAAATTTATCTCAGAGGTCAGTTTGGTAGTAGCTAATAGTTTAGGTTTGTAGAAAACAATCACATGTGAAGAATGCCACCCGAAACTAACTTAATTGCTCTTTCAGGAATTGTCTTAATTCCAGGAATATCTCAGTTATCAGCCAAAGACATACTGTATCGACTCCAGACGTCAAAGGCCGCAGGCATCATTACCAATGACGCACTGGCTCCTGCCGTGGACTCAGTGGCATCTGAGAGTCAGTTTCTGAAAACCAAGCTAATCGTGTCCAAAGGCGGTAGGGAGGGATGGCTGAACTTCACTGATCTGTATGAGTGAGTATGAGTTATGCCACAGGCATGATGCAGACAGCAGAGCTGTTCTCCACAAGCACTCATTTACAAGAATTCATCAAATGTAAATACTCGTCAAATGCCAGTATTCAAGTATCATTTATGACTGCGTGATTGCTTATCCAGCAAGTTGTTTACTAACAGTGGTCCTATTTTGTACAGTTTCTATCCTGTTCTTAAGGGGAATTCTGTCTTTGAGGAAGTGTAACTCCACATTATTTTAGTCTAATTTGGTAAAAAGCTTCTGTGAAGCTTATGTGGGGTAGGAGTTCTGCAATGTGCCATATTTCATTACGCTCTGAAGCCTGTGTAAAGTAACTATTGAAGTCTCGATTATATTTTCTGTTTTGAAGAAACCAATCTGATGACCATTCCTGCATCAAAACAAGGATTCAAGACTCAATGTGTATCTTCTTTACCAGTGGAACCACAGGTTCTCCAAAGATGACTGAACATTCCCAGGGTAGTCTTGGTCTCAGACCCCTTTTAAGTGAAAGGTATGAAAGCTTTGAGTCAGGTTGAACATAGGATAATTGAAGCTGCATAGGAGAACTGGGAGAACTGTTGAAAAATTACTGAATATGAAATACCAATGTATGACCCTAATCCTTCTCCCTCTGAAACTGGACTAGAAACTCCAGCAGTTTTTGATGGGATTAGGGTAACCCCTGGTGTTTCCTTTTTTCCATTAATATCTCTTAACCTTTCTTTTGAGTGGTTATATTGCTGTTTATTTTATTCTTTGAATGGTTATATTGCTGGGAATACTTTAGCGCAAAGAACCCAGAGATACCATGCAGTTTGGGCTGCAAAAAGCTTTGTGACACGTGCAGAGGCAGAGTTTATGTTGGTTGCACAGATAAACCTGGTTCTCAGCAGCCTTAGAACTAAAATACCTGGTGTCCAACATCTTCCTACCTAGTGCAAAGGCACTGCACTGAAATTCAGACTTCTCTCTTTCCCTTCCTCTGTCCTATGTTATGAGTGACATCGTATATGTACAATATACACATGTGTGTATGCGTATGTGTGTATATATATGTATTTATGCTCATAAAATAAATTTATTGCAAGTGCCCAGTGCCCATGTATCTTGTCAGGAACCTTGAGCTTATTGGGTTTGTTTGTTTTCTTTGTTTGTGGTTTTATTAGCTTTTTTCAAGGAAAAAAAAATCATTATCTTTTCATTCTTTTTTTTCTGCTCTATCAGGTACTGGTTGGATTTGACTCCCTCAGATGTGATATGGAGCACATCAGACACTGGATGGATAGTGGCTTCAGTGGCATCTGTTTTTGATCCCTGGGTTTTTGGATCATGTGTCTTTATACATATGCTACCACAGATTGAATCAAAAGCCATCCTAAATGTAAGGAAAAGCTCAGAGATATATTAATCTGCAGAAAGGGCACCAAAAATATTCTTAACAGCAATCCATAGATTTCACGAGGGTTGTGTCCATAGTTGTGTTTGAGATGCTGTATCTGTTGTGTAAAGCCCCTATTACCTTTTTCAATGTACGCAGAAGGGACCAAACCTGTGATTCATTCATACATTTTGCTCATAGCTGATGAGAACATGAATGAAAATCATCCAAAAGCGGCACTAATTGCTTGCCTTTTGTTCTTGTGACTGTAATGCCAGCTGGTATTAATGCTGACTGAAACTGAAGTGTTTCTCTGCCTACACCAGCCCAGATGGAAGTGAAAACCTCCCTGTAATGTAGACAGAGACAAGCTTATTCTGGCCATGCTCCAAGCTGTGTGGTCTGACTGTCATGTCATGTAGACATCTTAGCATGGAATTTTGCCCATTCAAATGTTCCGTGAATCTCTGCATATTACACCAACTGTATGAGAGTTTTTTACCCAACAGAGAGCATATGATGCTTTTACATAAAAAGGAGAACTGTATTTGCCTGCTATATTACCTATTTACTGTACATCTACAAAGCAGTTTCATGTGTCCATCTTGTTGTTTAACTTACTAGACTCTCTGCAGATTCCCTATTGATGTGCTGGTTGGTGCTCCAACATTGTTCCGCATGCTGGTGCAAAATGATCTCTCCAAGTATGTCAAGAAATTATTTACTAGTGTTTAATTTACCCTAACTAAACTTTAGTGTTCTCCCAGATGTAGCTGCTTGACCCAAAATAGGGTAGTAATTTAGTTTAAAATATCCCTCATGAAAAGACCACCGTACAAAATTTGTGAGTTCACTGAGTTTTATGGCCAAACATATGTTTTGGTGTTTTCCCTTAGAAATTTGAGGCTTTCACTACTGAACTTGTGCGTAAGTCCCTAAGGGTATGAAATTGAACACCTGTTAAATTCTTTATTATAATTTTCAATTACCACATTAATTAAGTTGTCTGTGCTTGGGAGGACTGTCATCCTAGAAGATCAGTGTCAGCATAACTGTGAGAGAGTGACTTGTGGCAGTTGTACATTATCCCCTGCTCCAGTTCTCACTGCCTTCCTCCCGTCTTGTCCTTTCCCATTTGGGCTGTTGCAGCAATCGGGGCACTAGCTCAGCAAATTGCTCTGTGGTTGTAAGACATGTCCTTAATTCTCATCTGACGTCAACAAAAAAATTACTTCATTTTTCATGTGTGTTTAACTCTGTTAGTATTTGTATATATAATGTTCAGCACAGACTGATATTCTTGCTGTTACAGGAGTCGAGAAATCGAGTATCCCCTGACTTCCTTACTTCATGGGACTAACTCTCTCAGTAAACAGTTCCCCAGTATTATTTGTTTATAGTTGCATGCTCCTTCACTTGCCCAATAGATTTAAGTAGTGACTCGCTTGTTTTTTAACTTCCTGTGAAGGTCCAAATTCATGAGCCTGAAGTACTGCGTCAGTGGAGGGGAGCCCCTCAACCCAGAAGTCATGGAGCAGTGGAAAAGCGCGACCGGGCTGGACATCCGTGAAATATACGGCCAGACTGAAACGGTACACCTGTAGGGTCAATATTCTGTTAAATCTTTGTAATTCCTTTTTGCTTTAGAGTGTTCTAAACACAGCCTGTTTCTTTCTTCATGCTTCTGTGAATATTTTGGTAATCTCCTCCCTTGATAACCTCTGAAAGAACACCCTTTTATGGCTGTCCTCACAGAACCCATCAGAAACATGGATTGCTAGGAGGAAATGTGCTCTAATATTTCCATAAATGACCTTAAGCAAATTCCAAGTGACAGACAAGAGAGCAGAGTTTGAATCTAAGGAAGAAGACTGGTTAGGATTAGCAGAGGGCATGAGTTCTTCACAGGCAATGGAACAAGATTCTTTCAGGGAGTTTCTTATTTGTGCTTATCTGTACCATACAGCACTGATATGTAGGACTGCATGAATCTTAGTTCCTTATTCTGGAATTATTCTAGAAAATAGATTTAATGGATTTAATGTGAATGTAGCAGGTTTTATTGCAAAACTTTGTTTTGATTTTTACAGGGAATAATGTGCTCTGTTTTTAAAGGAATGAAGATTAAACCTGGATCAATGGGGAAGGCAGCTCCCCTTTTTGATATTAAGGTTTGTTGGCTGGTCTTTAGGTTCTTTCATAGGGGTTTTTCATTTGGTTGGTTTTGGTTGGGTTGGTTTTTTTCCCCATTGGATTAAAATACGTGTTGTTTTTCGTTCTAGATCGTGGACAAAGATGCTAATGTTCTGCCTCCAGGACAACAGGGGGAAATTGCTGTCAGAACCAAACCTATAAGACCACTTGGTTTATTCTCTAAATATGTAGTAAGGACTTTATTTTATTCCTCATCACCACCAATCTCCCCAAAATCTCTCCAATTGCAAAGTCATTCAAAAGGCTGAATATTTTTCACCAGTTTATTATTTATTACTAAAGTAATTTGTTTGTTTGGATTGCTGGATATTAGAAAAGGGAAGAGAAGAATTTGCTCAATATTGGGTTAATTTTTTATTTAAAGGCTCAAAATGATTTTGTTTCTTAAACCAATTTTATTGTATTTTATAGCAATGTCGGTACAATTCTTGGAACATCCTTGACTGAAAAATTAAGTTCCAGTGCATTTAATATGTGCATTACAGCATAGTGTATAGCTAATGCATACTCAAAATTTATTCTACTCTTTGTAAACCACTTTGAGGATAACCCTAAGAAAACTGCAGAAAGTGAACGTGGGGATTTTTATGTCACTGGAGACAGAGGGACTATGGATGAAGATGGATATTTTTGGTTTATTGGAAGAGACGATGACATCATCATTTCTTCAGGGTCAGTGTACATGCTTCCTTTCTAGATCTGCCACTGTATAAACTTACATGTTGTGTTCCTGGTGAGCTTCTGACATCATAGTGCTGTAATGAACGTATTGATCTCTTGACCTAGGAATATTTGCTCTAATTATTAGCTTTTCATAGACCTGCAATATCATCTTGGTGATGTCAGTGTCATCTCTGTATCTGTTGCACTAGCAACATCTCATCTGTTTCAACAAAGACTGGAGACTTCCATTGGCAGAGGAGGGATTTTTATCTAGATTGGTTTTTTGACTGAAATTGAAGGACATCTCTATGGGACTCAAAGAGCATTGAGACATTTTATTTTTAACCTGTTGAATCAATTTGATATTGTATGATGTAACACCATAATGTGGCATCAGACCCCAGATATCAGGGCGGGATGGATCTTCAGCTTAGGAGCCACAAGGAAAGGGGAGAGAGATGGAGCCATCCACAGCCTCAGCAGTCCTCTACCATATGACCATCATGAAATGCTCCTACCTTCTAACACAGCCAACTTTCCCATTCTGCCTAAAATTTCTACAGTTGATTGTTGATTTGTTTTATGTTTGTTTGGTTTTTTTCCTTCACTATGACAATTAAAAATCATTTGGTACTGATTTTCCAGCTCATAAAACCAAATCTTATGTTTTTCTTTCCTTACCTAGATATCGCATTGGGCCATTTGAAGTAGAGAGTGCCCTGATAGAGCACCCAGCAGTAGCAGAAACAGCTGTTGTCAGCAGCCCAGATCCCCTCAGAGGAGAGGTAATGGTGCTGAACAGTGGTGGGGGAAGCAAAATGTTTAAATAGATAGCTATATAAAGCAGTTCCTATTTCAGTGAATAACATACAACTTTTAGGCAGTCATGTCATCATGGATAATCCTACTTACAATGACAGGCAACACCACTTCCTGTTTACATGCCTTTGCTCTTCTTAGTTTCTTTTCATCCTGAGAAGGTCTTCTCTGTGGAGAATATTACAGCAACGTTTACTTTTCCCTTGTTGTTAAGCACTTGCTGAAATTGTCTTTTCTGGCTGTTTTTGTTTTGCCAAAGTTATATTGTAACTGTCCTGGCATTAGATTAGAACTACATGTATGGAGAAAGCACAGTCCTTTGCTAGGCTGGTATTGACCTACTATCCTCAATGTGAACTTCACAGGGAAACAGAATGTCTCTCAGCCTCAGGGAGAACTCTGCAGAGGCACCTCTTACTGCTCCTTCTTGAGCCCCGCTGAGAGAATAGAGCAAACGTTCTTGCTTTGTAATGAGGGCAAGGAAACTGTGCTTTCAGCTTTTTCTTCCACATATAGAGGTGCATGATCCGGGCATGATAATTTCTCCTGTTGCACTGGCTTCTATACTCCTCACTTTTGCATGTCATGATTCTGAGCAGTGCTACTCACTGCTAACCTGTGGTATTTGGTGGATGGATAGTGTCAGATCACTTCTGTTGACCTGGCCTTACCTTGCAGGTTGTGAAAGCATTTGTGGTCCTGTCCCCCACCTTTTCATCAGCTGACCTGGAGAGCTTAGCCAGTGACTTGCAGGAACATGTCAAGAAAACTACTGCTCCATATAAATACCCTAGAAAGGTAAAGGAAAATTTAAACCATGGCACCTTTCCATAAATCTCAGGAGAATTACTATCTGAATTTTCATGATTTACCTGAAAGAGACAGCAGTAAAGATTCAGCTAGAGCACTGCCCCCAGCAAATTTTGCCTAACATTAGTTTACCTTGTTTTTCATGTGTTTGAGTAAAGCGCTTGTTTAAATCTCTCAAAATTTCTAGGCTTTGTATGATATGCTAGTTAGATCTGCATCTTCTAAGTCAGGCTCACACTTGTAATTCTCTATTTTGTGTTTAGTTTTTAGCCAAGCACCCTATGACCTTAGGTGACTGAGCCTGAATAAGTTTTTATCTACTGGTCCTCACATTTAATAAATATGAAGAAAGTCCAGGAGGCTACGTTTGGCATTTCTCAGTAATTCCAGCACTACAGGAAAAGAGTTGCTAGCAGTGCTTTAGTCCACCTGTGCAGAACTCATAAGGACTAAGGACCATTAAAAACTTTGCACTGATAACATCCCTTTGCTCTTCTTTTTGTCATTCATCTCTGCCATCTGATACCATTTTGGTATTCATCCTTCTGTTACAGTACACAGTGTTGCACTACTCAGTTTGATAAGCTGGGAGGCAGCCACACAGATGTTTGGCCTTGTAGGCAGCCAAAGAAATTGTTTCACAAGTGGCACAGTGTGCTGCCTTGATTTGGCTTGGGCTTGATCCTTTACACAAGCGGTTCTTATTAAGGGTGATCCTCTTAGTTTTACACATATGCTGACAACCAGTCTTTCAAAACCAAATCTGTAGAACATACTACATTGTTTTCTGCCTTTTTTATTCAGGTGGAATTTGTCCAAGAGCTGCCAAAGACAGTCACTGGGAAGATCAAGAGGAACGAATTAAGAAACAAAGAGTGGGGACGGATGTAGCTTTTACTTGGTGTTTGACTCTCTTTTCATTCTATTAACACTACATAAATGTCTTTGATATAACCGCCCTCCATCTAATCTATTTTTGTTGCATGCCTGAGCATCGAAAACTGTAGATAAAACCAACAGGTGATGTTTGCGCCAGCTTGCCAAGCTTCTGATGTTCCTGGAGCACTGTTGCGAAAGGGGAAAAAAATCACCCAACTCCACTCTAGTCATGAATATCCATGAGTTCACCAGAATTTTGCTGGTAACACATTTCTTTTAGATAGTGTCGAAGACTGGTAAAGAGATACTGTTGCTGTCAATTGTCTAGCTCCAAGCTGCAAAAAAGTCAGGCATGCATTTGAGTGGCTCAAGTGCTGTCTTCTTATATGTAGCTTGTTTAAACTAAAGCAGCCCTCTGGTCATTTACTGAATATGGAAAGACGCCTCTTTATTGATCCCACCGTATGACCTCCATAAACCTTTCTTGTTTAATACATGCATTGATAACAAGCAGCGCCAGCTTCTCTCATACAGTAGCTTCATTGCTCACCCTCTGTTCTGATTTTTGCACACAATAGATAAAACTCCTGTACCACTTCTGGCAATCTTTAAAATGAAGTTTGCTGGCAGGCAGGTGACCCAATTTGTAGAACAGACCATTGTTCTGTGCCATAGTATGTGCTTGCTACAGGACCAGTCTGCAGCCATTTAGAGGTTAAAGCAGTGAAAATACTCCCTTGATAGCACCTTTAGGCAGGAAAGAAGGTCTTTTACAGATGTGTCTCACTGCCTAGAGTTCTGTGTCTACTGCATCTGTGAAGTAATATTTGGATAATTCTAATTTTGAGAAAGTAAAATATTATCTTTGTTGAGAGTGAACACTTTGTTTGTCAGTGAAACAATTTCTGTATGAAGAACTGCTGAAGTGAGAGTAATTGTCAATAAATACACTTCATTCGTTTTTGACAGTGGCTTCATTTTTTGTAATGCTCCTTAGTATTTCACAGAGATTTCAGAACACTTTTCACTATTTCACTACTAAGGTTTCTAGGAGCATTAGATTATGTGATTATCAAACTAGTCATTAGTTTCTTGAATGCACTTGTTTGGGCATGCCATTTGTCATTGCCTCAAGTTCTTTTTCTATACACAGTTTAGTTTCTTTTAAAAGCCATGTACTCCTGGACTTTTTAAGGACTCTACATCTTCTAGCTCTTTCTGCTTGGAATCAAATAGACAAGTGTTTAAAAACAACAAAAGGTCTGCAAGAAGTGGAACAATAAACAAGTGTACAAACTGGAATTCAGGGCCCCTGGAGCTCTTCTTATCTCTGCAGTTAACTGTTTGGGAAGTTAAACTCCAGTAATGTCTGAGGATTGGGAAGTTGATTTATTTTTTTTCCCTCTCACCAAATTTGGGGACCTAAAATCAATCAACTAGATTGAGAGATGGGAAGGTTCAGAGCCTAGATAAAACTACCATTCTGAAGACAAGAAACTGAGTTCAGTGGGGTCGTAACCCTTGGCTCTCTAAATTTGAGTGTGGCACGATACGATAATTTGCTCTGTCACCTACAGTGATACCTTGCTTTGCTGACCTTAGAACCTGGGATTCTGTTATGTTCTAGTACCCAGTTTTTTGCATGAATGGGCTGGGATCAAAGTCAAGCAGACTGCCAGGTTATTTGTGCCACGTGCTGTGGCTGTGAGGCGCTCAGCTCCACTCTGCAGTAACCTCTTATTGATACTCAGTACACTTTTCTGCCTCACATTCAAGGTAGATGGCTTAATTCTCCTCTGCCCAGAATCAGAGAATCACCAGTGTGTTTCCTCTGATCCACGCAGAACAATTTCAGAGACACAGACTTGCAGCTACAAACAGTTGAAAGCAAAATTCATGTCTAGCATGTGGCTTGCTTTTGGAGCCGCAAAGTGTGAAACTTGACTGATTGTATCGTTCTGGCTGAAAAATATAATTTTCAATAGACATTCGAATGTGTGCAAAGACAGCGCTGTTCTCCCTTATGTCAGGATAACAAGGGAACAGAAACAGATTATAAGGAGAAAGTTGTTTTGTTCTTGAGACGTTCTGGTCTTCAGCCCCATGCTTCAGAAGATAATTAGCCCTTTCTTCTGGTTTTTTAGGTGTTCAGAATGGGCACAGCTCTTGTAAGCACAGCAAATAAGTAAACTGATTATAATTCTTTTACAGAACTTTTTTCTTTCTTTTGGAGTTTTATAAATGAGAGAGAAATCTTCAGTTTCAGCTGGTGACAGGGAACATGTTTCTTCTTCAATGTTTTCCCCTTAGTGGTCATATAATTTTTTTCTGATTTGGGATAGTGGCAGCACAAGTCTTGAAAATGCACTGCCAAGGGTGGGGACAAGCAGTTTTACTGCAGCAAGATTCAAAATCCACAGTTTTGGTGGCAGGATGAGAACTTCTCTTGAAGTCATGTCTCTTGTCGTCCAGCCACTAGCCAGGTTGGAAATATTTGGTGAGTTTTTAAACTGTGAAGCATGTTTTACATATAGTGTAAGACTTAAACTGCACAAGCAACGTGTTTGTACTAAAGACTATTTTGAAATAGGTATGGACATAACACCCCATATTTTGCTTTAAGAAACCTTCTGAGGTAAACAAAATGAGAACTGAGATTGTATTCAGTATGTGAGAAATAAACCTTTCATATATGATATCATAGATCACGAGAAACTAGTAAGTTGTAGGAATTCATATTATGTGCTTCACATTGCATGTATACATATATACTCTGTGTGTATATGTATATATTGTGTGTATGCATTTTGGCACATGAAGTTGCTCTGCTTGCATTAGTAAGAAAGTTAATATTTAGTTTTATGTCTTGAAATCCTTAATACTTTTCCAGAATGTGTTTGGAACTTGGTCTTTCAGATTTACTGGTTGGTGATTTTTGTAACTTTGCATGTGTCATTTTAGCCGGTCCATTGAGCAGAAGCATTTTATAAGTGATCTACAACTTCATCTCCTTTCCCACAATAAAAAAAAAATTGGAAAAAGTCTGTAATGAAAAACAACAGCCATTAGGTGAGTTTGGTTTTAGTTATTTATAAGGCTTTTCAGATTGTTGATGTAAAAGCAGTTATTATGCTAATACTTAATAGCCTCCCTGTAAGAATAGAAAAAGAACACAATTTATAAATTAAATGGATGTAAGCATATCTGTGTGGGAAGGGCTCACTATGGAAAAGATCAAATAGCAAAGGGGTAATTTGACAAGTTTCAGCCATTGCATTCAAGTGTTAGTTTTAAGATGCCAACTGGAACTCACCGTCAGTGTCAGCTCCCACAAGCTGTGGTACATAAACAGAATCCAGCAGCGGCTTGTTTCCTAATCGATTGCTTTACAGTCCTAAAATCCAAAATAATGTTATCTTCAGGCTTCTAGTAGGTGTAGAAAATTAAACCCCCCCATGAGAGCAAGAAGTTTGTTTAATGTGATTCTGCCAGAATAAAAATGAACAAAATAAAGCTGTGGTCAAATCTGGTTGCAGCAGGGTCTGTCTGCCAAGGAGCCCATTCTCTGCACAGCTCTGCTCTCAAGGGAGGTTCTCCTTGGGAGAGGGAGGCTGCGGGAACCACATCCTCTGCTTTTTAGACCTCTAAGTGCCATACATTTTGGATGAATTGGCTCAACTGGAGAAGATAACACACTTTGCCTCTTAAATTTTGTTATTTATACTTAACTCCAAGGGTTAAGCATATGGATATGGGTGAAGCATATGGATACATTTTAAAAAAATGTTTATCTCAGCCTTTTATGACGGTTTCATAAAAGATCAGTATCTGTTCCTTGTGGCAATCAGGTGCAGAGGTGATTTACTGTGGTCGGACATTGACAGGTAGATTCTTTAAACCTCATTGTCTATTATTATTGTGGTCAGACTGGCTAGTTCTGGATGGAAAGCATTATTTTCTCAGTAAATGAAATAACAAAAATTTGAAGAAAGCAGAGAGGACTTTGTCTGCTTCCCTTAATCAGATTAAATACTTCCACAGTCTTTTTTTTCCCTTACCCATGTTTCTGATCTGCAGCACAATGACAGTAAAGGTAAGTCCCTTCTATTAGGTGATGTGAAGCTACACTCCTCAGAGATTCCTGAGGAAATCAGGCCTGTGAGTGAATGGAAAGAGAATTATGTAAATTCACAACATCTACATCCACTTAACCCCATTTGTAAATTCCTATTAATGGTTTTTGTCATCATTAAAATCACTTTGTTTTCTCGTCATTAACAAGCTTTAGATGAATTTGAATTATTCTGATACACTGTGGGGTCTGTCTGGTACAGGTTGGATGAAATTTGACTATTCTTCAGTTTCTCCATGGATTCAGGGATCACGCATCTTTTCACATGGCAGACTACAGTATGACACAGTAACTGTTTTAAGTGTGAAAATAAAAACAGTGTGTTGTTGAAAGCCTAAGCTGTTGCATTGGTGGGTTGTTGGTGCAAGGCATGAGTCGAGACTGCTCACAGTAGGGTGGAAATGCAAAAATGTAGATTCAATTTTTGTACTGCCCACAGACATATGGATTGATCTACGGCAAGTCACATCTCTGTAATACCCCAGGTCATTTCTTAGTGGCAATGAATAATGAAATCTCCCTCTCCACTATTAAGCATCCAGGAGCATGTTCTGTTGCCACTACAAAATGTTGTTGCTGTCTCTTTGGTTTTTGCTCAGTGTTTGGTTGTTGGATGCTCGTGACAAAAAAAGTTTCAGTGAGTTCGCAGTAAATAGAACTCTCTATTATTTTTTTTTAATGCCCAGAGTCTGTCTATGTTTCCTATCACCCACTGTTTATCGCATGATGTTGCAGCACAATCTTGTCAGGTGTGGATTCTGCCAGAACCACATTCCAGGCTGGAGCTTTTCCATCCCACACAGTGTGTTGTGTGCTGTCCGAGTGTAGTAATTCAGAAGCTGGCAGCTTCATGGATACCTGCAAAATTGCGTATTCCATTTGTATGCAGCAAGGCCCTAGATCCAAACCATATTCTTTCCTTTAGTGATTCTAATGTGTTTATTTCTTGGTTTTTTTTTTCCAACAAATATGATGTCAGAGTAGAAAAATAAGACAGGGTTAGATATCTATGAATGCTAAGGCCAGATCAAATCACTATGTTTGCGGTCGCCTACATACAGTGTATATCATGGAGAAATATCATTACATATGTCTAGGATAGAAGTTCCCTGGAGAAAATGTTTAACCCTGATCAGTTTGTTCCCTGTTGCCACTTCAGTGGTTCAGATAAGGAGAAATTCCAAGTCCTATAAATCCAAGTTTGTGGACTTGCTCATCCCTCTACAAGAAGTATGAGTAGAATGGTGACAGTAATGATGTTGTAGCCAAGAACACTGCTCTGCTGCTTCTCTTACACCAATATAAATCAGAGAACATTTCTGAAAAGTAAATGGAGCCAAATTACTGTAAAGCAGATCTAAATCAGAAACATTTCAAAGCCAGTTGATTTTATCTGGAACAGCACTTTGAATGAAAACAGGATTTTTCCTTCCGAGTAGGATCTTTCACTCATGTAGGTCAATGCTGCCGTATGGATATCTGTCAGCTGTACTGATTTACTGAGTGGACTTTAAAATCACAGTGAGAAAACACCTTTTTAAATTAACATCTTTTATTTCTTCTAGAATTGTAGATCATTTAGTTAGCTGCAAAATTACCCATTTGTGTAGAATAACAAACCACATAAACACTTTTTTTCTTTACCAGGGTATTGTACATGCAGCTCATGAGGGGATGCAAATTAAACCTAGCATGTTAGGAAAAGCAGTTCCACCTTACAATGTTCAGGTGATTTGATGAGTGTAAAACATTCTGGTTATTTCAGTCTGAAATAAGATAAGGTCATGGCAGGACTGTTCTCTGTTTAGCAGCACATCACCTAAATACTCATGAGCAAGCTTTCCTTCATTTTAGTTAATAGATGAAAATGGTAACATTCTGCCTCCAGGAGAAGGTGGTAAGCTTGCCATCCAGATCAAACCAGCAAAGCCTTTATGCTAGGTATGTGGTGACTATTTTCAGTTCACTGGTGACTTTTGAAATGCCTTGCTTCAAACAAGTCTGCTTAGCTTATGAAAACCTTGGTTTTTCACTTAGCTCTGGAGGCATCGTAACTGGTGTCAGAAGTACTGGATTCGGTTTACCACTAAACCAAAGCTTTTGGAATTATTTGCCCAGCTCTGCTTCTTAATACCAGACTCTTATTTCCTCTCTAGGTATGGCATTGGGCTGCCTGAATTAGAGAGGGAGTGCCCTGATAGAGTATCCAGCAGGAGCTGAAACAGCTGCTGTAGGCAGACCAGACCCCACTGGAGGAGAGGTAAGGACATTGATATTGGGAGCTATCTGAAACATCTAATGGATGTGTATACTGAGAAACAGCTGTGCCTGTTAGGGAAACGTTGGCTTGTATTAACACTGTAAAGATGCAGATGAGCATTTTCAAATACATTTGAGGACATGAAGAGGCATCAACGTTCTTTTGATTTCAGAAAAACTAGGGGCACTTAGGCCAATTTAACTTCTGGCAATGGCTTGTCTGAATGCCAAGGAGGTTCTATACCTTGAAGCAATGTCACCCGGCTATTCTTCTTAGGAAGGCCATTAAGCAAATGTGACCCACCTGCATGACTTCTCTTGCACCCTGTGAGGACACGATGTGGCTGCCCAGACACCAGCGAAGAAGCCCTGTCTGTTGGGAAATCTACTGTGTTCACTAGGAGTAGTTTTAATGCCTGTTCGTGGAGCTCAACAAGCAATAAAAACCAGAAAGTTGTCTAACATCTGGCTCAGAAACTTTTATTTCCACTGGCTTAAAAGCAATTTGATTGTAGAAAATTGCGTTATTCATCTTAGTCTTTCTATTGAACATTAGTCATCAAGTTAGTGATTGCTGAGTGTTGCCTTACTCTAACTCTCTCCTTTAGGTAGTAAAAACTTTTATTGTTCTGTTTCCTGAATTTACATCTCATGATTCTGAAAAATTAATTCTTCAGCTGCAGAAGCGTATGAAAAAAAGTTACTGCACCTTACAAGTACCCAAGAAAGGCAAGTATCATAGAGTTCGTTGAATATATAAGTAGCTCCTGGCAACACACCCTAAAATTAAAGCTCCTCTAATCGAACTGCATTTCTAATCAGATTAGAAATGCAATCACATTATATTTTGGAATAGTAGAATTTTGCCTTTTTTTCTCTTGGAACCCCTTTTAATGAGGTTTTGAAATGTAACACAGAAAATCTGACCCCGTCCTAACTGCATACGTAAACACTGCTTAACTGAACATTATAGGCCTCTCCTGATAGGATCTGATGTTGTCTTCTTACATTGAAACTACAGATGAACCTATATTAGATTTCACTGTGATTATGTGCAGGGAAATGAAATGTTCCTTCACCTAATCAAATTGTGTCTATGATCGTAAACTTATCCTAATTATTTTAAACCAAAAGAATCAGATTTTACAAATTAAATACAGTTATAAAATATTAGATGTGTTTCTAGAAATTTTGCAAGACTAACTGAACAGATAAAGATAAACGCTTGGCTGTTAACAAGGATGAGGTTTGAATGCTATAGTGTGGGTGAAAGCCTCACCTGGCACCAGTCAATAGCCTGTCAAGTCCCTCAGCAGAGTTATCACAGTTTGCACTGGTCACAGATTATCAGGCTCAAGGGATACCACAGGTTTGGAGGGAATCTCTGCATGATTTTCACATCTCATTACTGGTGGCAGTGGGCTGTGTAGAGGTAAACAGTACCAGAGCCTTTCCAGGTGAGGCAGGAATCAAACTCCACCAGCAGGGTATGTAAAGTGATTGAAAAGAACCCCAGGGCATCCACATTCAGAGTTAAACATGAATAGTTCATCAGGAGGAGCAGGAAAATCTCCACCTGGCTAAGCAATGATGTACCAGCTCCCACCAAAAGCCCTCAAAAAAGACTTTGCTGCCTGTCTTTGGCTTCCCTTAGTTTATGCACAAGGTTCAAAAAACATTGATGCAGGGTTTTAAATTTCCCTTCTCTTTCCCTATGTGACATCTTTGTTCTGGAAGATTGATTTTTCTCTCTTTGATTCAATCAGAACAGAGGGAAAACATGCCGGATATTTTAAACGTAATCCCATATTTGGAGTGGAATGACTAGAAATAGCGTTAGACTTTGAAGTGCAATCATAAAAACATATTGAAAAATGCTAATCTGGTCACAATTTCAGAATCTGATTTTTTTTAAGCACATTAAGATTTCAAATATGAGTAAGTACTTCTTGGTGAAATAATCAGATTGCTCATGTAATCCTTTTAGTCTATGTAAGTAAGAAGTTTTTTAACATAATCTAATTATGATGTTGGGAAGTAATGATTTTTAAAGGAATCTTAAAAATATCCTGGAACAGATTCTTGGATTTGGTACTCGTCTGTGTTGGGCTTTAAACGGATCTGACTGGATTTTCTCCTGAGCCCTTTTCTAGTGGTGTGAATTGCTGATTACAGCAGGGAAGGTCTCTCTCAGGAGGTTTCCTGCCTTCTGCAGGCACAGACTTCTCTGTCTATACATTAGGTCAGTCAGACTCACCAACATGTTAGTGCAGTTTTGTAATGATACAAAACCTGAACCTGACCAGAAAAAAATGAGGAAACAAACAGGTGAATCAGAACTTTCTTTTTGGTGTGTAGGCAGGAGTCCTTGCTCTACCTCAGCGGCCAGGTTTTCACTCAACCAAACAAATCCCCTTGGTTGCTCCCTTTGAAGTCCGAGTTGTGCTCAAATTCATGGGTTTGTGATTGTCCCACACTACTGATTTGAGGAATTACTGAGTCACTCGCCTGATGAGCTCTGTTTCTGTAGAACAGAACTCATTCTTTTTGTTGGGCACTGGGACTGATCTGCTGCCTGCCTTCTTCCTCCTCAAAAGAGCCCATAGCTTTAAAAATCACAGGCTTGCCACAGAACAGAATGCAGCTTGCAATGAAGCGGTGTCAAACTGCTAACTATTTTTGTCACTTCTTTTTGCAGACAAGTTGAAGTTTTTTCAACAACCACCAAAGATGATCTCTGGGAAAATCCAAAGGAAGAAACTAAGGAACAAAGAGTGGGGAAGAGCTTAGCTTTGCTGCTCATCATAACATACTCGTCCTGGGCTGCTTTTCTGCCTTCTAGCATCCTGTTCCCTTTCAGTCTTAAGAGGTGCTAAACAACCTTCAGAATAGGAGTAGCAGCTACCAAATTTTGTTCTGGTGCTTTAGGGTATTTCTAAAGCAATATGTATTTTGTAATTTAAAATTTATGTGGGAGAAACTGTTTTGAAAATAACGATAAAAGAGGGAAAATCAGACTTCCCTTTATCTTTTATCTTTATTTTTGTATGTGCATTGTTATCACTGAAAGCCATAAAGTATGCAACTATGTGTCAAATACTATTTTGGGAGAATGCTTTTTAATCATTGTTGATAATCAGACTTCCAGCTTTAGCCAGTCTGGGTCACGCATAATTTCAGGATTAAATACAATCAAGGATTTCCTGGACTGGGCAGGCAGTTCAGACTGTGAGATATTTCCATAACAGTCAAGCACAGTTACGTGGGTATGGGTGCAGCAGAGGTTTAGATCATCCCTGTTAGGTCACATCTCACATTTCTTGTTACCCCTCTGTAGCACTTGCACCTCACACAGTGCTGCTACAGCAACTACTGTTTATTCTTGCTTCAGAAGATATAGGCAGTAGTTGAACTCTGACCACGGCTGCATTTTGTTGGAAGCACAAAACCACCAGTGAAACAAAAAAACCTCGGGGTTGTTGATCTCAAAATTTCCTGGTTCTGCTGTAAACCCATTATGCAGTAGCCATGGGCACATCTGCTGTTGTACCAAAAGCCTAGGAAAACAGAAAACGTGCTGAGTAGTAAAGCTGTTGATGACCTTTCAGGACAACTAATTGAGTTACTAGCAGGCAAACAAACACAAGTCCTGGGAGAGGCTGTGCCAGGAGGGTTCTGCAGGTGGATCTCACCTCTTTCATACCCTTAAGCTCTGAAATGGATATTGCTTTGCTTTCCAGCTACTAAGCACGTAATAGCCTGAGGACAAAAGAGAAAATAAATGCACAAAATGCTGCTTCCATGTAGATTACATCAATCTAAACATATCTGAGTTTGCACAGAGGATAGATGAAAATTTATTTCTTTAGGAGCAGAGTTAGACTTCAAATAAAAAATAAACTACAGTCTCTGCAGTATTTGCACGCTCAGAGCATTACACTTTTTAAAGAAATCGCAAAAGTGATTGAGAGGAGGTGGGGTTGGTTCTTTTTATTAATCAGTCCTTTGGAGATTTATTCCACAGAGGAAGTATTTAGGCTGCCTCCTGTCCAAAGTGGTCTACTTGAAGTAAGCAACAAACACACCAGAGAGGAACTGCATCATCTGCCTTGGATAGTTCGTTCTCTACCTCATTTTCGTGTTCTCTACCTCATTGCTGCTCTGAATTCTGCTTTCTGGCACCAGGTAGTTACATTTTGGTGAACAAATGAGAAACTTGTCTGGATTTCATTTCTACTACCATGAAAATTACTGGTCAACTGTATTTTTCCATGTGTGCTGGTGAAAAGCTACAAACCCCTGAGTGCTTGTAGAAATTTACTGTTTTACCCTGGAAAGAGGGCCAAAACTGGGTACCTTGCAAACTTGTGAGCAAACTCACTCCTTGACTTCCGTCTCTCCACATTGGGTTGAAAATGGGCTTAATGCCCTCTTGTGTACACACACTAGAAACGCCACGTGTTCAGAATGGCTCTTTGTGTGTTAAACAGCTCAAAAGCCACGTAACAGCCACAGTAAAGTGGGGAATGTGAAAACTCGTTTGCAAAATGAGCAGAGCAGATGGAAGACATTGTGCCCTGTTACAGAGGTGTGAAGTTCTGCAAACCCTGACCACTGTATGTGATCCTGAAATGTAAATTCAAAGAACTGAGCCCTGCGCTGTGTTTTTCTCCAGGTTTCACTGGAAATTTTGTGTGGTTGTCATTGCCCTGTCCATTTTAATTTATTTGACTGAGTACATGGGCTTCCAGGCACCTTAAGACATTATTTTTGCTTCAAATCTTGATTGAAAAATGGTAAGAAGAGAAGCAGAAACAGTTAAATAGCAGTCAGATTGGGGGGGAGGGACGGGGGGGGACGACAAAAACAAACAAACAAACAAAAAAAAACCCCAAACAAAAACAAACAAACAAACAAACAAAACAACCAAACCAAAACAGAAAAGCAAAACAAAAAAGAACACCAAAACAAAAAAAAAACCCAAACACCTTAGCATCAGTGAACTGTCGCTTCAGGCAGTCAGCTGTATGCCCTTTTTAAAAAGTGTTAAAATGAGAGACAGGTAGCCATTAATTACTTTAGCTTTGAGCATCTCCTTTTTCAGAATATCATATGTGATTTACCAAGCTGGGGAGAGTCACCTCCTAACGGTGAACTCGACAACAGTAGGTCAGGGGAGCTGGCTCTGAGTCCACAAGAAGACACAGAAGACAGGGAGACTTTTGCAAAGTCCTGTACATGCCAATTTGGACAGTTTACTTCAGAGTGATTTCAGATCTTACGTTCAGTTTGCAAAAGTGACTTAAAAACTTTCAGATACCCTCTAATACCCAGGAGTTCACTGTTTTTCCTGGAAGATTTGCCATGCATTGATGCCTGGAGAGATTCTACACATAAGCTCTAACAGCCTGGTTCTGCCTCTCCGTAGTCCATTACTTCCATGGCTGCTAGCTGTGCTTGTTTTTTCTAGCAGCATCCCTGACTGTTTCTTCACTCTGATCTTTAATTATACCCTTTATTGCCTCTAAACAGAATCATTTAGATTGGAAAAGACCTTTAAGATTCTTGAGTCCACCCATAAGCCTAACACTGCCAAGTCCACCACTAAACCACGTCCCTAAATGCCACATCTACATGCCTTTTAAATACCTGTATTTATATACAGTCTCTATATATTATATAATCTATGTGTATGCTTATTTTTAGCCTTTATTTATCTAGATCTTAGTTTAAAAATGTTTTCCCCTAGCAGGGTTTATCACCTGCGGCAGCAATACTGGCAGACTGTACTGTGACTGTAGTCGATTCACTTAAACCAAGTGTCTCATAATTAAATAGCTGGAGTTCCTGCAGCCCATTGCTGCCTTCCGGAGCATTTTGTGTCTCATTCCTTCGTCACCCTGTTTCATAGCAATGATTCCATAGTTTGAGTTTTCATTGTCCTTCTCAGAGCTGATGGCCCACATCTAAACTGCATGTATTTTCACAGAATCATACAATCATAGAATGGTTAGAGTTGGAAGGGACCTTAGAGATCATCAAGTTCCAACCCCCCTGCCATGGGCAGGGACACCTCTCCCTAGAGCAGGTTGCTCAAAGCCCCATCCAGCCTGGCCTTAAACACTTCCAGGGATGGGGCATCAACAACTTCCCTGGGCAACCNAGTGTCTATCAGATATTACAGGTGATATTTATAGGCACCAGGCTTATGAAAATCTTCATATCTCTATCATGCCAATTCTCATACTGTGTTTAACACCAGAATAGGAAAAGAAAGCCCCACTTTTGCCATTTCCAAAGTCATCAGTGCCATAGAATAGAGTTATATATTAATGTATGGTGGATTATCCATTCTCCAAAGGCGGTGAACCAGAAATGCAGTCATTCATACTCAGCGCTCTCTCCATCTTCTCTCAACTCTTTCAGTGATTGTGCCTTTCTTCAGAAGGTAACTGGAGAAATGAAATCTGTGCTCTCAGGGGGAATAATCCCTACCACAGAACATGACGTGTGAAACTAACGAAGGGCTACAACCACTCAGAGACCTAGAGTGAGCCAGGAGGAGGCAATACTTGCCAATTAAGTACTAGGCAAGATACATGAGGAGGAGTTGAAAGAAACTTCACCTGGTAACAAATAACATCTCCAGGTAAGCATAACCTATTTAAAAACCCTTAGAAATTATTTTTTATTTAGTAATTGTTCAAATACTTAGTCTTCTTAAAAATCAAAGATATGATCTGCTAACGTAAAGACACTAATATCTATAATGTCATGTTTTGTTCCTCTTTGTTCACGTGCTTCTCACTTTAATGAACAAGGGTGGACTACCAGAGAGCAGTTGCACTTTTTTATATCAAGCAGACAGAAGTAGCTTTTTTCTGCAAGCACATCTCTTCTAGGTCTGAGTCTGCAGTTTGCTGGTTCAGATCTCAGGGCAAAAATAAAATGGCAGCCCATTCTACAAAGATGTCACTGATTAACTGCGAGTTCTGGAATCAGGCTTTTTGTAATGACCTGTTAAAGGTAGAGATAAGAAGCAGTATGTTATAAGCAGATTACATGAAAAAAAGAAAAATTCTCTATCTCTATCTTTTAGTTTCCGAAGCTGAATGTATCCTGAGCACCATGTTCCCATACACACAGCTCTAATTAACTTCCCTCTTTTGCAAAGTGTTTTCAGGGTAATACACAGCTACAAATCGTACATTGTGAAATCAAATGTGACTCTGTATACTAAAGTACAAATGCAAATGTGGCGAAAGCGTTAGGCCAGTAAACAAATCAATAATAGAAGGTGGAAAACCACCCCTGAGTTATTCATGGTACTTTGCTATCCAACTAATACAAGGCAAATGCCAGGGGGAGGAGGGGACACAACCTTTTCTTTGGACGGAAGGAAGGCTGAGCAAATGGTGTAACATAAAACATACTTCTGGTTAACATTTATTGCTTTAGCAAAAAAAGCAGCAATAAGGATGTTTATCACATCTCTTCCATATTAGCTAAATGCACAGACATCTCACCCCTGCTTGCCCTGGACTTTGAGTAGTTGTGTATGATGGTTTTATCCTGGATTCTGAGGCAACATCCAGGGACAAGATGGCAGCCGTCCTGCAACTAAATCTGTGTTTGCCATCAGTAGCCTTGGAGGGCTGGGTGAGACTGCTGTGGTGCTTAAAACATGGGAATAAGAGTTACAGGTCCTGACACGTTCTTGTTGGATTTTTTGGTTGGTTGATTTGATTTATTTAAATGCTCGGCTGTTTCAAGCCTCTGATTTGGTTTGACAGAAACAGAATTGTCAGCTCCAAGGGGAATTCTCTAAAAAAACTGATGAAAAAGCAGGAGAGTTAAAAGGCTTACCGGAGCTCTAGCTTACCCATAAGGGGAGGTGGGATAAAATGACTTAAAGGGGTGGACTTGCTGCTCTGTGTATATCTGTTCCATTTGGAGCCAACAGCTCATCTGGGAACGTGTACGTCATACTACTATTACTGATTTTTCTGTCTCTTGTAGGAGGGAAATAATTATCAAAAAAATAGTTTTAATGATTGTCATCTCCAAAAGCCCCCATATATCTGCTTTTGTGCCATGAAGATTTTACTTGAATTTCAAGTGTTGCGGTCCCCATGGAGCATCCAGACACTCTGCAGATTATTCCACCAGCATCGTAAGACTTTTGCGCCTTTGAATTTCTCAGATTATGAAGCTATCAGTCGTTGTGAACGGGAAGTACCTGAGTACTTTAATTTTGCAAGTGATGTGCTGGACAAGTGGACTCAAATAGAAAAGGTAGCATTTCTGATCTTGCAAATTTAATAATTAATGTGCCCCTATCCCCAAAGTCAAGACTAAAACCATCACTAGCTTCAGTGGGACCAGGATTCCCCTCCCTTCCCCGGTAATTCTATTTTAATATAATCTTACATTGCAGAGAAAGGAGAAGCAATTTGCTTCAGTATCAGAGGGGAAATGGTGTTTTGTCTGTGTGACTCTGATTCAGCAGTGTCTGCCGGGCTGGGTTTGTAAAAGCCTCCAAGTAATTTATGAGCATTGCAAATCAGGTAGATACACACAACTTAGAAGTGCTTTGGAAAAAGGCTCTTTTAAGCAAAACATGCATAATATCCCTGCCCTAGAATATGTATGTAACGCTATCAGATTCCACTACCTGCAACATCCCAAAAACTCTGGAAGGAACTACAGGAGTCTCAGAAGTAACCAGCTTGCTATTTATGCTTGTGTTGCGTGTAGGAACAAAAGAGACCATCAAACCCAGCTCTTTGGTGGATAAATGGGAAAGGAGATGAAACAAAATGGAGCTTTGAAGAGCTGGGCCTCCTGTCCAAAAAAGCAGCCAACGTGCTCTCTGGCCCATGTGGTTTGCAAAGAGGAGATCGAGTTTTAGTGATTCTGCCCCGAATCCCGGAGTGGTGGCTGCTGAACGTGGCTTGTATGCGAACAGGTGAATTACGTCATTCCTAACGGTCTGTAGACTGTTTATTACTTTCTATGCCAAAGTTAACACCTCATTTAACACATTTCTGATTTGACTTCGTAGCTTGAACATTTGACAACCAAAGGGGGTGGCAGGGGGTAGTCTCTTGTGACGAATTACCTTCTTCATTTTTCTTTTGCTTTCTGTGGCTTGTGTTATGTTAAATCAATGTGACTAAGTTAAATCAATATAACTTCAACAGACTAAAGTTAAAGATGCTAATGTTTACTTACACTTTCTACTTCAATTGTGCCTGGAGCAAAGGATCTAATAGAAACAGAAGCTATTTTGTACTTCGGATCTGCATGTCTGTGTTCAAGTTCAGGTGTGTGAGGTTTGTTTTACCTCCTTCACACTTCTGGATTGAATGGTGCTGGTATTCAACAAATCAGGAGAAGCTATGAAGTGATCAGAACTGAAAGGGAACAATACCTAATAGATTTCCCATTTTATTGCACTTTCAGGTGTTATCATCATCCCAGGGACAACACAACTGACAGCACAAGACATTTGCTATAGATTGCTGGCTTCCAAGGCTAAGTGCATTGTTACAACTGATGTGCTTGCGCCTGCAGTGGACTCGGTTGCATCCAAGTGCCAGTTTTTGAAAACAAAGCTAATTGTATCTGAAAGCAGCAGGGCTGAGTGGCTGAACTTTAGCGATTTGCTCAAGTAAGTGCCTTCTGCCTTAACTACATCATAGTTATCTCTAGTGCAAAATTTCTCATGTTGTTTAAATGTACTTGTGTCTCATTAATAAATTAGATACCTTTGAGGGGGTGGGAGAGAAGGCAATTTAGTCTCTTTTCTATGAAGGAAGAGAATATTTGGTAATAGCCAAATTGCTAATTAAAAAAATTATTACAGTCTTATGATGTCTAAGCTGATTATTTATGATTATGAAATAATATGGAAAAATGGACAGGAAGGCCTCTTTTATTGACATCTGTGGCCTATTTACCTTCTAAAGCTCAAAGAAAAATATTCTATGTCAATTATTTCAGTCCAGATTCCTAAAACTTAATGAGAATAAGGCTAATATGAATAGCTTTTCTCTATAAGAGGTTACTGCAAAATGAACCTAATGTGTTTAGGAGTCCACCTGCCTCACTGCAGCTACTATAATGGCACCCAACAGACAGCTCTTCCCCGCAGTGCCTGGGACTGTAGGAGAGGTGAAGTGGGAAGGGAAGCAAATACCCTGCAGCAATCTGCTCAGGGCCCTAGGCGTGATTTTACTGGCTGGTATTATGTTAAAAGCATGTGTGTCGCTAACGCCATTCTTTCAAGGAGGGATCTAAAGCTCTTCAGTCACTTTAAGAGCTTTATAAGATACACCATATGTTCTCACAACCACAGGTGTCTGAAGTAGCTTTCCCTGTGCAGCTCACGGTAGTCTCACTGTATTTCTCACTGCTCCTTGAAACAATTGCCCACTTCAGTGTTGCTGTTGTTGGAGAATGGAGGAAGCAGTAACCCTGCATTCTCAAACCTCCTAGAGCTACTAAAACATTGTCAGGTCAATTTGATGAATCCTCTTTCATGCTGGGCTAATATATTCTATGGTTCAGTTCCATGGCAGAGGGTAACATTGATTTGATAAAACCTAAGTACTGTCTGGAACTGTGTCAGTCCTGCAGAGGCTGTCACTGGCTGGCTGTACCGGGCAGGTAGGCTGTCTGGTTTCCCCGATCGGCTGCCTCACAAAGTGCTGACTGTCTGGCTCCAGGCTTGCCCAGCTGTCAGGCTCACAGTCTTCCCAAAGTGCTGGGCTGCTGTCCTGCCTGGCCCACATATCGCTGGCAGCCTGCCTACCTGGCGGGCTAGTTGCCCGGACTTCCCAGCTCTCCATTCCTCGGCTGCCTTAGCTGACTGCTAGGCTGGCCAGGAGGCCATAGGGCTCTGGAGCCAGGGCTCCCCAGCAGCCTGTCTGCCCGCCAGCCAGCCCAGGGAGACAGATTTCCTGTGCCCGACCCTGCAGCCATGGGCAATGTTTGCATGCCAAGCAAAACCTCTGTGAACATCAGTCCTGGCAGAGAAAAAGAAACAGCTTTACTTTCTCATCCTAGTAAGAGATGAGAAATATTTCCCTATCATGTGCCTGACAACCAGAGTTTGAATCTCCCCATACTTGGCAAGGATAATTAACTAGTGGGATCACCTACCATAAGAAATGGTGGGTCCTCCCTCAGCTAGTCCCATTAGGGCTGGAAGATATGCTTTCTGGAGGGCACTTTGGTCAAACACAAGACCTTTTGGAGATTGTTAAGGGAGGCAAATAAAAGAGAGACAGTTGGCATTTTCACTCTGGAGAAAGCAGACATGGGGAATAGTTAAAAAACAAGATTAGCAACACTTTAATACAGAACTAGCAGTGCAAGAGTGAGGGGGTCTCAGCCATTTCTTATCTGTCTTATCTCACTAAACAAACAGCCCTGCATATACTGGGCACAAAGGATCTGAGCTAAGTATGCTGAGTAACACCTGCCACTGTTTCATTAACTTCTCATGTTTTTAAGGGCTGCTCCTGCTGTCCATAACTGCGTGAAGACAAAAAGCCAGGATCCAATGACAATCTATTTTACCAGTGGTGCTACAGGCTCTCCCAAAATGGTAGAGCATTCCTATGGAAGCTTTGGTCTAGGTTTATTCTTCTGTGGAAGGTGAAGTATTCGACTAATTATGCCTTTACAGCTCTGAAGTGTGAAGCAAACAGAAGACTTTTTGTGTGTGATAAAATTATGATAGATGATGAGGCCCCCGTAATACTGTATGTGTCATTTCAATATAAAGGATAGACAAAAGGCATTTATTTGAGCTCTTAAGTTTTGGATCAAATTTACCATGCCTTTCTAAGCCAAAAATACCCAACCCCAACCCCCCACATTCTTGATTTCCACTTGTAGACTCCCTGATGTTGGCCACCTTTCTCTTCAACAGATACTGGATGAATTTGACTTCCTCAGACATCATGTGGAACATGTCGGACACTGCTTGGGTAAAGGCAGCTATTGGGAGCGTTTTTGGTCCCTGGTTCCAGGGCACGTGTGTTTTTGTACACGCCATGCCACACTTTGATCAAAGAGCAGTTTTAAATGTAAGAACACCATGCTTACAATGAACATTTAATCATATTTCATGTTGTTTTCCAGGCAGGCCAGAAAACTAAGCCTCTTAGGTTTATGGGATTAGCTGTTTTAAGATGGCATAACCACAAGGTGATTGTTCTTTGAGTAGGAATATAATACAGGAAGGATTTTGCAGCATGACTCTTTTGGGCACAGGATATTTACCAGCTGCTTCCGATCAGTATGAGTTACTGGTATTACTTAAACCTCTCCCCTACTGTATTTCACTATTGATATGATAAATGAGCTGAATTACATGTAAATGAATATTTTAATTATGCTGCTGTAACCCTTAAGAAAGGGCAGTCAGTAATGGAAAACACTGAAGCTGTAAGATTGGCCTGTTCTTAAAGTATTTTCAAGCTTCTGAAGCCAATTTTGAGTTTTAATCTACCATAAAGGGAAGAGTGCTGTTCCCAAATGGCTCAAAGCACTAACATGGAAAAGTGTACATTCCTAACATGTGGGGGTGATTTGGGCATTTTAATCTTGTTTCATTTCCTTTCTACAATGGTAGTGGATAGTTTGGGTTTCCTTTTGTATGAATTTCTTGGCCTTGCAAACAACCACTTGCAGTGTGCATGGGGTTTCACATCTCCACACAAAATGAAGTTTGATAGTAGAGGCTGCTTTACTCATGGTGTGGCTGGAGTGAAGGCGGGGGAATGAGAGATCTTCGCCTTGCTTTCATTTATCACTACCTGAACTGCTCTTTGAGCAGATTTTCATTTCAGGCAGAAGTAAGGTTAAGAAAACAAAACAAAACAAAACAATATAAGGCTTTGCTCTACCTAACTTTGTTGTGGAGTGAGATGTGGGCTTTACTGAAGTCCCCTGCAAAAGTTACGTTGCACCTTCAGGGCCAGCGTTTCATACCAAGGGGCAGTCCTTGCGTATCAGGACAAATTAGGTACACCAGTGGCTTACCACAGTCAACGTATCACCTCTTCAGCTCATGTTTGGGACACCATAACATCTTTCCTGAGCACTGAAAGTGACAGCAATTACTTTCCTTCCCATGTAAATGAGGTTACAATCAGATCTTATAATTTGTGCCCTAGTATGGAATGAAAGGAATAGTTAGCAGCAACATTTTTCCCCAAACAATATTGTTTAAACCTCTTTTTCTTTTGTGTCTGGGTTTTTTTTTTATTATTATTTGTCAGACCTTGTGCAGATACCCCGTGACCACCCTGTGCAGCGCCCCAACTGCCTACCGCATGCTGGTGCAGCACGACCTCAGCAGGTATCGCATCTGTTGAAACTATTTCCTGGCTCTTAAGCCATGATTTCTGCAGGCCATCACAGCCACATCAACTCTGAGTGATGAAAATTCCATGCTGGAGGCAGCAGCTGGGAGGAGGTGGAGCCATTTTCTTAGCACTGCAGAGAGAGGTGACAAAATCCACCCCTTGGGCACCTTTAACCCAGAGCAAATTTTGCCCTGAGGCATTACAGGCAGTAAATACAGAGGCCAGAATTCAGGCCCTGAAGGCACAATGTGTGGCTGCTCAGCCATCAGTCCTGCACATCTCTGCAGCTCTCCGCTTTGGCAGCCCCTTTCCAGCCCCACTCCAACTGGAGTTATAGGCTTCAATGTGTCCTCAAGTCACAGGGATGTCCAGGAGTGGAGAACGTGTCCCTTTCTGCCCTGTGATACTCAGCAGTGTCCTCTGTCTGTGAAGGTATGCATTCAAGGCACTGAAGCACTGTTTGACTGGAGGGGAACCGCTCAACCCAGAAGTGATGGCACAGTGGAAAAGCCAGACAGGACTGACCATCTATGAAGCCTATGGCCAAACTGAACTTGTACGTTTAGATTTTCTGTGAAGGGTTACAACTCAGCTGTCACTTTGGGGACTTAGAGATCTCACTCCTCTTCATAAATCTGGAACTTGGCCATATTGGGGAGTTGGACTAGACGATTTCTAGGGGTCTCTTCCAACTCTTGAAAATTCTGTGATATTTGACTAAAAAGAAAGATGGCATTAGAATACATGGCAATTGCCTACAAGAGGGTTTATTGTTTTGCTTAGAATTACAGCTTGGTTAGGATACTGCTTCCAAGGATACTTAAGTTGTAAAACATCTTGAATTTTTTGTCTAAGGCTGGCAGTGAAGTTTACAAATGTCTTGGCTCACACTGATGGAAGATGTAGATCTGCTTGCTCAACAGTGGGCACAGTACAAAACCAGGAATGCTCTGAGGAATTACCTTGGCTGGTTTTTTGTCTTTTCCAACAGGGAATGATATGTGCAAATCTGAAAGGAATGAAAATTAAGCCAGGTTCCTTGGGAAAGGCAACTCCCCCCTACAATGTTCAGGTACGGTGAGCCCCATTTCTGTTTGCTGTTGATTTCATAGGAAATACGAGAACAATGTAGCATACAAGTTTTGGTACTATACAGTGCTGTTCAGGGCAGGCTGACTTTCAGTTGAACTGTTGGTTAGTTTTAGAACATGGTTCTCTTAAAATGGGAAGTTACCATTACCCACTTGCCTTTCCTGTTGCAGATAATAGATGAAAATGGCAGGATTCTGCCTCCTGGGGAAGAAGGAGACATTGCTATCAAAATAGATGCCATGAGGCCATTTACATTTTTCACTCGATACCTGGTAAGCCAGAAGTGCATTTCAGGCCTGCAGCACGGGATGTGGTTGTACTAACAGGAGCAGGTGCAGGACCAAAGAGCTATGGCTCTTCTTGACATGACACTGTCCCGGCTTAGGATAACTTCCATTCTCTCCCCTATTCTTCTCCAGACCTACAGTGTGATCTTCTGTTCTGTACCTGCCCTTGTGAATAGTTTTCCTCTGAAAAAAGCAAGCATAAGCTCTTAGATGCTTGAAACAGAAAACAAGCAGCAAAAGATACGATGGGTAGCGTCCAAAGAGGCAAAACTCATCTCTTAGCTTAGGGCTTCTCAGTATTTATATAATTTAATTGTTGCTTGTTCAACAGGATGATCCAGTGAAAACTGCTTCCACGATCCGTGGAAACTTCTACATCACTGGCGACAGAGGGAGCATGGATGAGGATGGATACATACAGTTTATGGGGAGATCTGATGATGTCATCATCTCCTCTGGGTTTGTAAATTTCTGTTAAAATGTTGAGAAATGTCTAAAAAATAACCATATACCTTTCACCTATTAAGCATTTAATTTCTCCTAGTTACCGTATCGGGCCGTTTGAAATAGAGAGTGCCCTGATAGAGCACCCGGCTGTCGTTGAGTCAGCTGTTGTCAGCAGCCCAGACTCCATCAGAGGAGAGGTAATTAGTGGTCACTCTCTTATTCATAAAGTGCCTTGTGTGCCAGAGCTTATGCTCAACTTCCACTGAATTCAGAAGACTCTTAAGAGAGCTACAGAAAACTTTTCTGTCACTTTACCCAAAGTAAGGGGAGCGGTAGTTTGTACATCCCATGTTCTTTTCATTTTTTTTCTTGATGAAAATATAATCCTTAATTTCCTAAAGAACATGACACTAAATATGAAGATGACTCTGGTAAGAACCAATGTACACTGTGACCCACTGCCTGGAGAATTATATTCTCTACTTGACCAACTTCTGTTTACAGAAAAGGCCGCAGCATCTGGGAACTTCAGAACAGTCCTTTTCAGAACTCTTACAAATTTCGAAGCAGTTCGAAGCTTCTATCATGTCCTTCTTAGGACCTTTACTAATGTAAGGCAGAAACAGTCTTTCATCCTAATTTTAGATTTGCTTACACAAAAGCAAGTTTTGCTCTACGGCAGAGGTACAAGACAGCAAGCCAGTTCGGCAGGAAACACTCATTTATTCTCAATTAATTGCCTCACTTGTTAGGTTGCTGTACTTTAATTAATGCTGTATTTTTTATTTATTTTCCCTTTGTAGGTGGTAAAAGCTTTCGTGGTCTTGTCTCCCTCCTTTAAGTCACAGGATCCAGAGAAAATGGCCTGTGAATTGCAAGATCATGTTAAGAAAGTCACTGCTCCATACAAGTACCCCAGAAAGGCAAGTAAACTGGAGTGTATTAAAAGAAACATAATCCCAAACACCTATTTTAACTGTGGAGAGGGAAAGATTAGACCTAGTTCAAAGTCAGTAACAAAGAAAGCCCAAATACATCCTGTGCAAGAAAAATTACAAATGTTTTAAAGATGATTTTGGGAAGTAATAGATACAATGCAATCTAAATCCAAACTGGAGTTATTTCCCTAGCCACCAAATTCTTACTTAAATTAAGTAGGAAGGACATCTATGCTGTTCTGGGGGGGGAAAAAAATAAATCTGCTCATTTTACTTTTTTCCTCTTTTGAATCAGATTGAATTTGTCCAGCAGCTGCCCAAGACAATCACTGGGAAAATCAGACGGAATGAACTGAGGAACAAGGAATGGGGCCGGATTTAGTTTTGATAAACAATCTAAAAAAGCCTATCCCTATTAATTTCATTCTTAATGGAGCTTTTCTGTTAGAATTGTAAGCACCAGTTCTATTTCACCCTTATGCACCTATTGTATAATAATGCATGTCTGAAAACTCCAACCATTTTTAAATGCTTGGGTTCTTGCTTAACAACAATCACGCCTACCTGGCAAGTCATGTGCAACCCAGCTTCCAGCCACCTAATGCTTTCCAGAATTACTGTACAAGTAGAAGTAAGTGATTATCAGGTTAAGGACGTTATTTGAGACCAGACATTTAAACTCACAAGAGGCTTATTAATGAGGAAGTCATGATTCTATGTAATAAAGTTCCCAGAAATAGCCACAGATCTTGCATGCATCCAAGTGAAGCACCCTGCTTGTGTGAATCTTGAAAGCCTCAAGATTTAGGAATTGACATGTTGTCAATAAATGTTCAGTTAAGTGTAAATTATGAGAAATGAGAAGTAAAAGAATGCAGATATCTTTAAGACTGCAGCACAGCCAGCATCTAAAGGTCAGGCACAGGCTTGACAAAATGGATGGTAGCCATTCAGCAGTTTCTTCTGAAGAGCCAGAGATCCTGTAGACACAGATAAATGAGGGAGAGAAGGAAGCAACCCACAAACTATCAATGAGTCTGTCTGTCCTCAGCAGGGTAAGCAAGCAGGCTGTCTTGAATCGCCATCGCTGACATCAGCCACCAATAAATTCATCTTTGTGTCTGGTTTCAAATGTTTCATTCCTATGTACTAGCTAAACATTGCTGGTTTTAATCCACACAGAAAAAGCTTTAAAATTTAAAGAAAACACCAACGGAGGTAAGAAAGCTGAGTTTTAATAAATGGGTGGTAAGGGAGACAGGAGCAGGGAAAAAAGTTGTCGACTTTTCCAACTTCTAAAACAATTTTGAGAGAAGAGGAAAATATAAATTAAACACTATTGAGAGACTTGAACACATCCTTTTCATTAAACCAAGACAAGTAACAAGTGGCATTCTTCAAGACAAGGCTTTTCCCATTAGCAACTCACAGGCTTTTATGCTAGAAATGAAATCCTAAAGCTAGACAGTTGTACAGGAAGCATATGCAAATCCCTACTGGAAAGCAGGTTGTAGCTGCACTGGTTTTGGTTGTTTTTAAAAAAATCACTGGGGTATCAAAAGAGTTTCTGTAACAAATGGGCAACAGAAAGACTCACTAACATTACTTTCAATCTGAAACAAAATTAATACTGTAAAGCTAAAGCTACTAGAAATTAAATTTAATTCCCCTTATCCAGTATGGTATAATGGAGAGCTTCTTTCATAAGAAGTTTCCAAGCAGTATTTAAATTCAAATTTTGAGACCTAAGGAAAAAAATAAACAAACAAAAAAAGACTTTATAAAAAAAACCCAGGGAAAAAGTCTTTGGGAAGAGCAGCAGAAGGCTATTTGCAGGAAATTACTCAAACGGATTCTGTTCAGCAACGACAGCATTTCCTATATACCTCTAACTGCTGTACACACAGCTAATGTAAACACACATGTAGTTTTTGCTAGAACCATCTGCAACGCCTGCACTGTACTTCTGTTCTACAACAGGCAAATCTATTACTCTAAACTCTCTCACAGTATTCAAGTATTGTGATCGTAACAGTGCTTTCCATTCAAGGCTCAGCATGTCCTTGAACAGCAATGTGCATATGTACGTATAAAACCCTCCTCATACAGCAAATGATCGGTTTTAGCTCATTCTGTTTACACAGAAAAATGAATCTGAGTTTTGCAGTCAAAGAAGTTGTTGGATCACTTCCTTAAAAACCCTCTGCAAGCAACTGTCTTTTTCAGATCTCTCACTTCTGTCAATACTTCCTGATAGAGCTGATTCTGCACTGCCTTTTGATTTCTGTTGCCATCAGATATAAAAGAGTCAATATACATCAGGATGGCAACATTTACATATGGATGCCCACACGCCTGCTTTCTGTGCTAGGCAAAGGCAATGCAGAACAAAGCCGTAGAAGATGGGCAGCAAGCTGCACCGAAAGGTGAGGCGCTGCTGAGCACTCTTACATCTGCTGTAATGGCAGCTCCACCTGCAACAAGCATTAAAATTCATACAGGTGTGGATTTTAAAAACAAGATTTCAAAACAAAACCCACTCTCCTCTTTAAAACGCCCTTTCAGAACTCTAGGGCAACTTTTTTTTTTTTTTAATAGGTTTCAATTGTGTTTATCGTTCCCTTCTACCACATTTTCTACACTGTTAGCACATCGTTCCCCTTCAGCTCAGCTTCTGTTTCACCTTGATTCTTGGTCTCTTGTTTTACTTCTTTTGAGCTCTTCTCCTCCTCCTCGGTTTCTGGTTTTACTACCTTTGAGTTCTGTTCTTCTGTCGGACTTGATGGGGTTTGTTTTATGTCTTCTTTGTTGCTCTTCACCACCTCCTGTAGGTTGTATTTTCTGAACAGAATATAGTCTCTCACCACACTCAAGCAACAGACGCTTTTTATTATTTCCACCACAATTGTATATTGTGGGTTATTAAGATCAACTTTGTTTTCTGGATTGAGGCTGCCCACGATTCCTGTAAAACAAGATGTAGCTTAAAAGATGCTGGAAAAATTTTTTCAGAGCTTAAGTACACCCTACCAAAAGGATAAAAGTTGGAAAGAGAAGGCAACATCCCCCTTAGTTACTCATTTTTGTAATTGCTTAAAATAGCAGAACAGGGCAGGACTCTTAGAATATACCACCAGTTCAACTGAAGTAGCTGAAAAACTACCCCACTGCAACTGCCAAGAAAGAAAATACCAGAGTAAGGTGGAGTTATTTTATGAGTCATATATTCAATGGAAATAATAACACATTATTTCAATGCAACATCCAGAAAGCCTAAGAGCACTCACTTCAAAGCACATGCAACTGACACTCCAAATTATATTCAACATTGTATTCTCTTCTGCTTCTTTTCCCTTAAGAAATCAGCACCAACAAAGAATACTGATGTCAAGCTTTTTTAAGTCTTAGAGAAGCTTTTGTAATTCAACACGCAGATTTTAAGCAACTACGTATCCCCATTAAGACCACTCTGACCTGTGCATGCAGTTGCGGGCTGCCTATATACTTGTTCTTGGTTTTGTGTAAAATACTTACGTACCTGCCAATTCCTTAATTACTTCTTCCCTGCTCATATGGCTGTTATTACGAGCTTTGTAAACTATCTGAAAAGTACCCTTATTAGGGACTTTAAACCAAGGCTCGAAAAACATTTCCGCATATTTTTTCATATCCTCCATAAAAGCCTTGCAAGTTCCAGAAATGGGGAGCATGCGCAGAATGACTCTGGTTTTCTTCTTTTTAGTGGTATGCATATCCTTTAATATATGGTGCACCAGGTTCTCGGGTTCTACAAGAAAAACAACCAGGTATGAGAAACACACTGAATGCATTTGCTCCCTTCTTTCCCCACTCTAAATAATAAAATGGGGAAATACATGCTTAGCTTCAACTCTTTTTCTGTACAGAGTTGTTTTACTATACCAAAACTAGATAATCAATGATTGTTTGGTCAAAGCAGATTCCTCTGCCTTCACCGGCTCCACTAATGACAAAATTCAGTGGCAACCCTAAAAGGAGGGAGAAACCCTGCATTTGTTTGGTATACACAAGCTTCTTGGAAGTCATACTTTCTGCCCTGTTACTAACAGCGTTCAGAGTAGTTTATTCCCACAGCATTACCCAGCATCGGGTGATGTCCCACCTATGCCCCGGGTTCTGATGAAGACCACGTTGTTGGCACCACTCTCTACTGACTGGAACCGCCGCAACTTCTGCTCCGTTGAGGCACGGATCTGGCCCACCTCCTTCTTCAGGGCGGCCTCCACATCGTCCTCATCCTCCTCCCTCTCGCTCCCAGACAGCTGCTCCTCGTGATCTGAAAACTTCACACAAGGCACAAGTCTCTTGCCGGGTGGGTACCAAGGAACAGTGCCCACAGCCCAAACCCCAGCAGCGTGGCACCGCCGCGCCCAGGGCCTGGCGGTGACAGGCCAGGGCCTTTTCTCCAGCCAACCCACAGCGCTCCAGTGGCATTTGCTGACAGAAACGGGCACTTCCCTGTACGTGGAGAGCACAAACAGGATTTTTTCACACACAGGGAGGGAGAGGCGGCCTCACGGCGCATCCCTGCCCCCCCTCCCC
>VXBW01000378.1:646073-665790 GCA_013400375.1 Thinocorus orbignyianus
TGCCGCGAGCGCTGAGGGAGGCAGCGGGTCTCGGTGGTGAGCCGGTGAGGTCCCCAGTGAGGCCGGCAGCAGGTGGTGCAGTGGAGGTAAACAACACCGAAACCCACCGCTGAAAAGTAGAATTCACCGCAGAGTTTACACTCGCCCGGAGGGAGGTTGAACGTTTCCCCAGGCGCGGCGCCCTCAGCCGTGGCCCAGCGCAGTCCCTCGTAGTCCTCAGTGCTTTCTCTTCCCCCGAACTTCAGTTCTAGGATTAAAGTCTGGGTGTGTGTTAATGATTCCAGCGCTGAAAGAAGCGGTGGGTTAGAGAGTGGAGGGGAAGGCGGATGNCCCAGCCGGCGGGAGGCAGAGGCTGAGGGGGCGACAGGTACCATGAGGGGCCGCGCTCCCGCCCAGCACCGAGCGACCGGCCGGGCCGCCCGCACGCACCTGCTCGGGCCCGTAGAGCAGGTCCCCGTACTCGCCGAGGAGGCTGTAGGCCTCCCCCACGCACTTGCGCTCGTTCATGTTGCAGGTGATGAGGATGCCCCGCATGCCGGCCTCCAGCTGCCGCCCCCCGCCGCCGCGGGGGCGCTTGGCCCGCCCCGCCGCGAAGTGCCCCTTGGGCCGCCGCTTGCGCNTCCCTCGTAGTCCTCAGTGCTTTCTCTTCCCCCGAACTTCAGTTCTAGGATTAAAGTCTGGGTGTGTGTTAATGATTCCAGCGCTGAAGGAAGCGGTGGGTTAGAGAGTGGAGGGGAAGGCGGATGGCTGCTGGCTGGTGTGCGGGGAGCAGCACCCCGCAGCCCTGAGGTGCGGCCGGTGTCCCCTGCACACTGTGCTGCGTCCAGCGCCGACCCACCCCAGCGAGAGAGAGCCAGGCCGTGGCCCTTCCCCGGCTTCCCATGCAAGTCCTGGAGGGACCAGCTGAAACAGAAACTCTTTATACAGGTAAAATTACATACAGACATGCTAAAAATGCGGTCCACTGCATAGTTTCTGGAGGAAGGTGAATCTGTGCATCCGTGCCCTTACGGGCCTCCTCTCCCTCCAAGGGAGGGGGAACTAAGCTCCTCGACATTTTGTGAAAACAGATAAAGGAGATAGCTACTGGAGGCCTCATCCAATATAAAACGAATATCCCTACAATAATATGGTATCTTACAGGACTATCATATTATTTACACCCAAAGAATCCTTCTAAAAGGATTTATAAAATGCTGTACGCTTTTCTAAAGTAAAAACAATGGAAACTTCATTAATTGATGGAAGCATTTATCAGTGACAACTGCAACAGGAGGTGGAGTTTACCTCTTATCTGAAGCTCCATTACTGCAGAGCCTTTGAAGCTCATGCAATTCTACAGCGATTGTTAAACATCAGTGGGATTACTGACCACACATAAATTAAGTCACTCAGTCCTGTGAAAGACTCGAGGTTCTGGTGAATTACAGTGACAGTGTCTGGAGCTGGGCATGTCAGGGCATGTCTGAAGCAGAAGGAAGAATTCCTACAAGCAGCTGTGAGTGGTGCAGGGGAAATACAGTCACCCACTCAGAACAGAGCTGGGATACTTCTGTGAAGAAGGCTGGGAGAAAAGAAGGCTGGGAGACTTGGAAATAACTGTTGGTGCTCTGGAAATTAGCTACATGTCCTACCAAAAACAAGAGGTTGGAGGTTAGGTCACTGTGGAAATTGCACTTTTCTTCCTAAGTTGGAAACCTTCTTGCCTGCATATTCCTGGCACATTCACTGACTCTTATCACAAGTCATTGCCGTTGTTTTCTCTTAACATTCATGATGTGATCTTCTGTGTAGGGAATCCCTTTAAGACTTTTCCTCTGCCTTTCCTCTGAGAGGATTGTGTCACATGCATTTCAGAGAGCTGTTTAAAATGTCACTACTGCAGACTGATTGTTGGTCTCCCTTGACACTAGGCAGAGGGCAGCTTTGTTGTTTGGGGGAATCTGTTTTGGATCCATTTCTTTCTGCTACAGTGAACATTTCAAGGAGCTGGTTAACATCTCCTTTGAGAGTGCTGTTCACGAACAGATGTGGGCAGAACCCCAGGAAGGAGTTCTGGCAAAAGTACAGGACCCATATGCCAGGATCACCCTCACTAGTCAGCACCCAGAGGACTGTTCTGCTCCAAAGACACAAATGGGCGTTAGCAATCTGTCTTCTAACCTTAGAGCCACAGTATGAGGATGGAGTTACAGCAGGAGTGATTTAGGGCTCTGGCAGACAAACTCTTATGAATCTCAATGCCTCAATTTAAGCTACAGCTGTGTCTAGCTCCCTTGTGATGACTTGCAGGAGAGGCTGAAGATAGAGGCACACACCAGTGCTACAGCTATGCCTGCAGTGGTGCTGGACTGTTGCCTGGATGGCAGAGGGGATGGCACACATACCCTCCTGCCTCTCCCGTAGGAGCAGAGCAGAGGAGGCACCAGCGCTGCAGCACCACGTAACTGTGTGCTCTCTGAACATGAGGCAGAGCCCTCACAAAACCTCACAAGTCACCAGGTGTTAAAAAAGCTGCTCCAGGCACCAGCTGGAGCATCCCAGGAGTAAGTGCTCACTGTTGTCATGGCTGAACTGCTGTGGTTACCTGAGGAGCCCCAAGCTACCTGCCGAGCAGTGTAGTTTGCAAAGCCAGTCACAAGGCTGTTGCCTCTGTTGCTCCAGAACGGCTGCTCTGGCCTCAGCAGGAGCATAACAGATGTGATTTGGCTGTAGCAAGGCCTGACAACAGTGTTCTTCCATGAGCTGGTAGGTGGGAGAAGAGGAGGAGAAGGAAATGGGAGAGATTTGAGACTCAAGCTTTCTGCCTCCACTGGGCTGTGCAGTAACCTATCAATAATTCTCACTGTGCTGGACTTAACTGACCCTTGTGTTAGTCTAAAGTTCGCATTAGGAAAACAGGAGTAGTTCGCTGAACACAATGATGGTGCAAGAACAGGCATGCAGCCAGAATCTGAGGTCTGTGTAAGGAGTTCAAGCTCCCAGCACTGAGAGGGCTACGCGTCAGTGCAAGGCAGAGAGGCAGTAAGTGGGAACTGACAGCCTATTGACAAGGTAACTGACCCTCCACCCACCCCTGCAAGCTGCTGGTCAGGACATTTTCTGGCACTGGATCAGCACAGATTTGCCTCTTGTCTGTCTACATTCCCTCTTCTCCCCTTCCCTCTCTGTCCTTCTTTTGGCTGTTTTTCTCTCCTGTGTTTGTCATACACAGGCTGAATGTTACAGATAAAAAAAACCCATCTGTTTGCTTCATTGAATAACTAAACTCGCATGATTTTATAGCTGGATAGTTGTGAATTCCATAAGGAACTAGAAGTATTTATATTCTTTTGTAAATAAAAGACAGTTGACAATGCATGAAAATAATGACTTCAGAGTTGTCAGACCTCCTGCTAAGTTGACTCTTTTTGAGAAGTAAGGCTTTGCCATTTGGATCCTTTTTCAGGGAGTCTTTTATGCTGTCTCATAAAGTGACTCTTTTTGCTGACCACACACCAAAATAATGCTTAAACCATCAATATTTAGTGTCTTTTCAGGGCTTTGCTACATTCATTTAATTCCTGGCAAACAATGTATCCCCCCTGCTTGTAAGCTAGAAAAACTGTAAATGTCTCTGTACCAAGTGACACTGTGGTCAGCCAGTAATTAATGCATGATTGCTGGATTATCTGTGCCATGTCTTGGCCCACGCTGTTACTTCTGCATTGTCAATCAGTAGCAGACATTGCATTTATGGAAATCAGAGTTGAAGTGCTGGGATGGTGTTTGGTGCCTCTCTGCTGTATAAGGCAACTGAAATGTGATCTACAAGATTAGTGGGGCCTGTGGCAAGGAGAAGAATGTGAATTACAGGAGGCTGCCAGAGTGACAGGGGTGAGTGCTGCTGGTTGAATGCAGGGTCAGTGGAGAGCAGGAGCCACGCAATGGCTGAACTGAAACTGTCCTCAGAAGTTACTCTGATTAACGGTTGGGATTGTTGTGTATTCAGCTGTGTAGTAGTAAAAGCTGTTCTACAACCACATGACTAATACCAGGTTTGCATCTGTATCCTAGCATTTCTAGGAGAGATAATCACTAAGGAGTAACTTTGAAGAGGCTACTATGGCTCTTGCTGCTGTGCATTTTTCACGGAGGATCCCAGGTACTGTGTTCTTGTGGGCTCCCCTGAGAAGATCTCTTCAACTTTGCAGCCGGTGCTACCCAGTTCATGCCTCTTTGAGTTATGAAGCCATAAAACAACAGTACAGGCCAGAGGTGCCACAGTACTTCAACTTTGCAAGGGATGTGCTGGACAGATGGACTGAAGTGGAAAAGGTAACAGTTACTTGGCTTCTCTGATGACAAAGTATTTAATGCTGGTCATTAATGCTGAGTATCTGACAAATCCAGTGACCAAAACACTGGGGTGATGTTCTGATACGATCCGGTGATCATGTCATTAAGGTTGAACATGTAGGTCCATTAAGCCACAGGCTGTCCTGTCCACCAGTCCAAATTGTTCTTTCCTTTAATCAGTAACTCCAGTGAGATTGAGTGTGAGTAAATAGGTACCTTGTAAATGAAACTGTGAATTGAACCACTGTGAACCTCACACCAGTTCCCCCATCAGCTGTGACATGCACCCTACCTGGATGTGCCAGAGAAATCGCTTGACTTCTGTGTGTTTCATTGCCTGCCTGTAAAGCAAATAATAAATACAGCATAATGTCGAACTTCACTCACCTATTTCAAACATGAAATACTTTGCATCCAGGGACTTGGAATCTCCAAAACTGAACAACTTTGAACCCCAAACCAGATGTGAGACCTACACAAGGAAATGGAATATAACAAAAACCAAATATAGAATATAGGTCTGTCAGTTTTCTTACCACACAGGTCTGGTCTCTATGGATATAGGTTTGATTTTGCAGGCTCAGGCTGTTCATGATGAGGGGCTAAATGCAGTTATGTCCAGCCTGGCAGCAAGAACAAAGCAGAGGTATCACCTGTCTGACACAATTGTTCCTTTTGCAGGTAAAACTGGTTTTGGCAGGCTGTAAATGGAGCAAGGGACAGCCTCTGGAGAAGAGGTTTTGCCTTCTGAAGTGCAGAGTTTCACTCCCCTGAAAATGAACCTTAACATGACTATACCTTCAAACAGATAATAAGGCGTCAAATTCTTGCTGCCCCAGTGAATTTTTTCGCTCAGGAGGTGACTTACTATACTGGTACTGTGAAATGCATTGGCCTCCTTTAAAGCACATTGTATACATTTTAAATCATACATCAGTTAAGTGAGACATCGATCAAAGGTCAGACTGTGTGAGACAATGCTTTTGGAAGTTTGATTTAATTTTCAGAAGTACCAGACAGGCCCAATTCCAGATGAAGCTGCAAATGAGCTCAGGAGACTGGGGGGCACAACCCAGAGGTACCCATGTTCATCAGCTGCTTTGTTGGTGTGACCTGAACCAGAAAGATTCTTTTCGGTCCTGATCACTGTAAACCTCTTCAGAATGTGAGATGAAGAACTCAAGGAAGGAACATAAATTTAATTTCATAAATTACAGTTATAGGCTGTTTTGTTTTTTAAGGGAGAGTTTTCTGCCTCTTTTGAAATCAGTGGCAAATTTCTGGTGCATCCCCAGTCTTCTTTAGCACTAAGTGATGAATGCTTTTCTTCCTCGGTCTTAAGGTAAAGGCCATGTGTTTCTAAAATGAAGTGTTTTTACTGTACCCTCTCATTCTGTAGGAGGGGAAAAAGACTAAAAACCCTGCATTATGGTGGATAGATGGTGCAGGGGAAGAGGTGCGGTGGAGCTTTGAGGAGCTGGGAGTGCTGTCCAGGAAAGTGGCAAATGTACTCTCTGATGCCTGCAGTCTGCAACAGGGAGACAGAGTTATTCTGATTCTGCCCCGGGTCCCGGAGTGGTGGCTGGTGAACGTGGCTTGCATGAGAACGGGTTAGTAAAAGCATAGGAAACATGTGTAGAAAAGGTACGTATAGAAATTCTGACTTAAACCAATCCTTGCTGTTTGATGCATTCAGTACTACCGACATGCTAATGAGGATGAACTAGCATCATGCTGGTCAAAACCACTCTTTAGGCCATAGCTTTTCATTTGTGGTGCCTTCAGGTGGTGCTCTGGCTGTTAAGGAAACCCTGTGAGTCCTCTGTCATTCTCCTCTTTCCAGCACTCCCAACACATCACAAATGCACAAATGCTTGCTAACTTGCAGTGAAATTAGCCCATACTTAGTGAAGTGTTTCACACATTCCCCTGTGGGATCTGTTAAATACTCAGCTTCCCAGTATTTACCACCCAGAATGTCTTGGTCCCTCACAAACTCCAGCAGTACACCTTGTGAGGCAATGGCTGTGTATACCAGTAAAGAAGTCAAGTCCAGAAAGATGTCATGTTCCCAGGACAGTGTTTTCAGAATAGGAAAAGTTATTCTGATGATTTCTTTTAGTGTCCCATGCTCAATGTAGTATTTGATAACTTGTGCTAATCCTCACATAGCATTTAATCCATCAAAGATATCGGCGTATTTACAAAGGTAGGGCCAAGTTCCTCTTTTAGTACAGCTCTCCCTGTCCCACTCAAAAGAACAAAGTAAGCTGAAGTCTGCTTGCAGGTACAAATGTTATTCTTAAATGTTGAGACTGTTTTTCCATTCCTCTTCCTTCCCATTAGGAACTGTCCTGATCCCTGGCACACAGCAGTTGACAGCAAAGGACATCCTTCATCGACTACAGAAATCCAAGGCAAAGTGTATCATCACTGATGATTCTGTGGCACCAGCTGTAGACTCAGTTGGGGCTGAATGCCATTCTCTGAAATTCAAGTTGCTTGTGTCAGAGGGCCACAGAGAAGGATGGCTGAACTTTAAAGATCTCCTGAAGTGAGTAAATACCACTGTGAAAGCACTTCAGCAGTAATGAAAGAAAAAGCAGTGGTTTGTTTTCAGTAGGAAATGTTGGCATGCGCCAATATATTTTCACCCTTTCAGACTGTGCAGTGGAAAAATGCCAATATTTATGATACTTTTGATTGCTACAGTTATTTTGGTGAAATATTTTCAAAAATGTGCAAGTCACCCTTTCAAATGAGTTTATTCATCATTTTGCTTCTTTTAAGAAATGCTTCTTCTGATCACCACTGTGTGACCACAAAGTGTCAAGATCCAATGGCCATCTATTTTACCAGTGGAACTACAGGATCCCCCAAAATGACTGAACATTCCCACAGCAGCTATGGCATTGGCCTCACAGCGAATGGAAGGTACAGATATGGTCACATAGCAAAAGAAGGCGAAACAGAAGATTTTTACTTGAAGCTTTTGTTTCAATAGTTTAAACAAGAGTAGTTGGTTTACATCCCAAAGAGCTCTGGGTTTTTTCATAAAACAAGGCAGTTTGAGTCCAGCTGCCTGAGTGTACAGCGAATGTAGCAGCCATATAGTCACTAACTCCTTTTTAACATTTCCTTTAACTCCTGGTAAGTGAAGTCTGTACCATAAAATGGCAAAAACCAGGGGCCTGTTCGGCTTCTGAATTCACATGTGTCTGCATTAGACACAGCTCCTGCAGGAATAAAGTGGTGACAATTCAGGATCTTTAAGTTTATAAAGCAGTGTTGTTTATAAAATTGATATGGCAATGCATTTCATACTAACAGACAAAGAATAACAAATCAGAAAATACCAAACTAGAAGTAAAGAAAAAAAAAATCTTCATCCCTAAAAGGGAGTTCAACAAAACCCTGGCAATCTCATACATACTAATCATAGAATCATAGAATGGTTAGAGTTGGAAGGGACCTTAAAGATCATCAAGTTCCAACCCCCCTGCCATGGGCAGGGACACCTCTCCCTAAAGCAGGTTGCTCAAAGCCCCATCCATTCATACATCATGTCCTGAGGTTATGTTAGCTTGTTCACTAGTATAATTTTTCCCTTACAAACATGCAACGTCATCCCATCCCAATGATATCCTCACTGTGCCGTGACTTACTCCTGCTCAGAAATTCAGCATTTTCTAATTGCCATTTACCCAAGGCAACCAGCGATGGATTTGCTTCACTGGCACATTTCTTGCTGATATTTTAATAATTGCCTTGTCCCTATCGAATAGAAACTGTGGACCATTTCCTTGTGTTACCAGGTACTGGCTGGACTTGACTTCCTCAGATGTATTTTGGAATACATCAGACACAGGCTGGGCAAAGTCAGCTTGGAGCAGCGTTTTTTCACCATGGATTCAAGGGGCGTGTGTATTTGTACATAAGATGCCACACTTCAACCCAAGCACTGTCTTTGAGGTGAGTGAGGAGAGCCCAGCAGCAAACAGTTCTCTTTGGCTGGTCTTGCCCAGGTTTTCCTTTCCCCTGGCACTGCATGGGGGAAGCACACAGCAGAGTTGGTGGTAACGAAACAATTAGTTAAGTACTGAGTGCTGCAAATATGCACCCCAAAACAAGAGCTTATTTGAGATCCAAAGAGTTTAATCGTGTACTCTGCTCTGGATTTGACTGCATAAGCCTGCTAACATTTTTGGTTTAAAAGTTAAGTACATGAATGTTGTTAAAATAAGTGACAGTAACTGATGAGTGAGAATGTTGGTTGCCTGCACCATGTAATAAAAAAGGAGTGAAGAGGCAGCGAGGTTGAATTTCTTTAACAAGGGATACCAACATTATATTCTCTTACATCCTCCACACACAACTCTCTGTCATTTGATAAAAGACTACTGTGTTTCATTTTAAATGGGATTACTTTCTCAGCATATCCATATTAATGAGTTGGCTGGAAATTGCTAGTTAATACTGGGGTATGTTGAAGAATCCTGTCAGTTGTATACCTACAAAGCATCTAGAAAAGTAGCCTTAGGGTTTCACTTGTTTTTTACTTAAAGTGCACTTATGAAGAAATTCTGCAAGAGAAACTGAAAGCTTTCAAGAGCAAAAAACTTTGTTGTGTGGAACTAATTCTAAAATTATGTACATTCTGTTTTGAAGTAACTAATTAATGTAACTGCTATGTGTTGGTGTTGGCAAGTACATTGCTAACTGCTTTTAGGACACTTTATGTTTCATTTGTGTGTTTCATAAACTGGATGCAGACATCATTATATTATCTCTTACAATGAAGATGAAACTTGACAGCTTTCATTTTATTGGCAACATTTACTTTTTTTTTTACTTTTTCTTTACTCTAAATTCTCTAGACACTGTCGAGATTTCCCATAACTGTCTTCTGTTCTCCTCCAACTGCCTATCGAATGTTTGTGCAACATAAACTGTCCAGGTAAGCAAAAGCTGAGTTTCCTTGTTGGTGTATTTGATCAAAACAGTAGGCCAAATGCTCACGTTACCTTGATTTTATTCCAAATTTACAATGGCATAACAGTAACACATCTCCTATATTTCTCAACATTTTGAATCTTAGGAACAAAATGAAAAGAAAGACTTACGGACAGCTTAACCATCTCAGATTTCATAAATTACAGTGAATTTGCATAAGACTTTGAAAACCAGTTTAGCTGAGGATGTAGTGGGATACCCATGATACCATGACTGATGTATCTTCAGAATTCCTTTATATTCACCTTTCCCTCCTTTTGTTTTTCCACTTGTTCTTCCAGTACTATAAACTACAAGAAATTTTTGTGTTAGCACACACTGTTTGGCGTCGTTTAACACTTCTGTGAGTTTTTATTGTCATTAGGGTTGAACCTTGTTATTTCTCTTCAGTTTACACCCTGGTTCAGATTCTAGGGTTAGAAATTGTATATTGATCCTTAGACTTTCTAAATTTACGCAGAAGTAAACCAGATTTTTTTTTTCTTTTATTTGCAATTTTTTTCCAGCTTTGTTTTTGTTTAACATTACACAGTTCGAATGGAATGAATAGTACTCAGTAAAAGCTTTTGTTGCAGTAGAAGGGACCTCACAGTACAGAATACAGCAGTGAGTGGGGCAGGTGGCTACAGGTTGTTTTCTCTTTCCCACTAAGCTATAGGTTCAGGAGCCTGCGGCACTGCGTGAGTGCTGGGGAGCCAATCAACCCTGAGGTGATGCAAGAATGGAAAGCACAGACTGGGCTGGATATTCATGAAGGCTACGGGCAGACAGAAACAGTATGTTCTGCTTTACAGAAATGTAAAATGCAAAAACACATGACGTACAGACACAGCAAGAAATTCAATTCAGGCTGCCGAGAAAAAGTAATTAAAATCATTTATACAGTTATGACTTCTAGGGGGAAAGTCAATTGCAATAAGCAACGCTGAAAAAATGTAGGTTTTGTAAGTCATAGAACAATTATAACAGCTTCACCCAAAATCCAAGGACTGCTTTTCATTCTGGTGGGCTTTGGATTGGGAACTAACTCAAAAGAGGCATACTCCTCACTAGTGCATTCCAAATTCTGCTTTAGAATCTAGTTTAGAGCACTCAGGAGCGTTATTTGGAGCTGAGGGCATGATTCTGAGGGCACAGTTTATTTCTAGAAGTTTAATCATTGGATACATGATTATAATAAAGACAATTAGTATTTCTCATAGAGATACACAATATTGGATAAGTATTTTAAACCTAACCTAAAGACTGAGTATACAAGCCACAGGTTAATTAAAAAGCAAACCCTAACCCAACAACGCTTGTTACAGGTGCTGATCTGTGGAAATTTTAAGGGAATGAAAATCAAACCTGGCTCTATGGGAAAGCCATCTCCAGGGTACGATGTCAAGGTATCATACGTCAGTCACTCAGTCTCTCTCTCTCACATAATCGTGTTCCAGTAAAGCTGTGTGAAAGCTCTAACACAGAGTTGTACCATGTACCATCATCCACCGGGGAATGAGAGTAAAGAAATGCACGGTACTGCCCTACACTGAGCGTGCAAAATAAGCAGCTGGACTTCCCTGTGGCACCATCCTCCCCAACAGAGCTGATGGCCTGCTGCTAACTGACTGTGGGATACCAAACGTTAAGGCAGTGACTGAAATTAAATTCCTGAGTTAAGGCAGAGTGAGAGTGAAGGTTTCCTGGCGATAACAAAACTGCCAGAACAGATTCTAGCCCCAGATCAATTCGCAAAATGGTTTAAGATTGTTAGTCTATTTCTTCCAGTTCTTATGTCTCCTCACCCCATTACTTATGATCCTCTCTGGGGTCTCACTAACTTCATGAGTTTGCTCAGTACTCGGCGTTCCTCAAGTAAGACAGTGCAATGCACAGGGGATTAGTAATAATCTTACACTTCAGTTGTCTGAGTAAGACCCACTCCTGCTCCAAACCATTTCCCAGTTAAAAAAATACTTTAATAATATCTTTTAAATGCACAGCAAAATTCTATAATCTCTGTAATCTTAATTAATGCTTTTTAATTTGACTCCAAGATAATAAAGCTGTGTTTTGTTTATTTTTAGATTATAGATGAAAACAGTAAGATTTTGCCTGCTGGAAAAGAAGGAGATATTGCCATCAGAGTAAAACCTACAAGATCGCCTTTTCTTTTTACTTGCTATGCTGTAAGAATACTTCTACAGTTTAAGAGGGATTTACATTTCTTTTCCTGCAGCTGTTTGGTCTACTTATACAAACAGCCTGGGAAGTTAAAATCCACTTTCTTTTGATTGTTGGTTTCTTAATATACAGGAAAATGTTTGAAGGGCTCCCAGTCCCAAAAAATTATTCGGCCTAAGGACTAGAGCCACCGTCTGAGAAGCAGGACACTTCAAATCCCTTCCCTCCAGATTTGAGCTTCAGGGAGTGTTTCACACATGGCAAAAATTTCCAGCCCACCAACCAGTAGAAGAAATGCACAGCACTCTGGCACCAGGAAACCTCATCAGACTTTATGGGTAGCATCAGCCTATAATCAGGGCTGCTGAGCAGTACCGAGCATGTGGGAAAGGAACACCACACATACTGCCTTGAAAAAGTATTGCAGAAATCAGTTGCATTTGCTGTAGAAAGAATGTTTATCAGTTGCTTTTCCTAATTACGCTGTGCTGAGCTAAAACTTTTCTGGGGGTAAAAAAAAAAAATCAGGATAGGAGATGCTAGAACTATGAAGGAAAATACCATTAAAGGATAATCACCTTAAAAGCAAATTCTCAGTTCCATAAGCCTACATATTTTTGAAACTTTCAGTGGTTCCTAAAGCCATGGGGCACAATAGAAGATTAAAATTTTTAAGCCTGTCACATTTATTACAGTTTATTAATTTTATATCTAGTTTCATAGCATAGTAATTGTGAATTAATAATTCTGTTATTAATGTCCCCCTTTAATCTGATGCAGGTACCAGCCTGAAATGCTGAATTTTTAAAATATTTGACTGCACCATAATTTATATATGATAAATATGTTAGAATCCAATTTCATGTAGTTTTCACGTAAAACAAAATTTAATCCTTCCTAGGATGATCCAGAGAAAACAGAGGCAACAATACGCGGAGACTTTTATGTCACTGGAGACAGGGGGATGATGGATGAGGAAGGGTACTTCTGGTTTGTTGGAAGAGCTGATGATGTCATTAATTCTGCTGGGTAATTTAAGCCTGATTAACCATAAATCATTAAAATTGAATAACACAGGTTAAGTTACTTTTATGTATTATTAGATGTAACTAAAAGCCCTTTTCCTCTGTTTTAAAGATACCGTATTGGACCATTTGAAGTAGAAAGTGCCCTGGTGGAGCATCCTGCAGTGGTGGAATCAGCAGTTGTCAGCAGCCCAGACCCCATCAGAGGAGAGGTGACCAAGTTAAACATGCTTATACATTTAAGTAGCTTTGTGCATACCAGAGCTAATAAAGCCCAGCTTCCAAGGGATTTGGTTTTCTTTTTTAAATTAAAACTAAATTAATTCAAGTCAGGATTTCTACTCTATCAGACACTAGAGAACCCACACAGGAAAAAACTCTGCAAGGCAATTGTCCCAAATGTGACAAAAGCACCATTTGAAGCCTTCTCTGTTCTATGAATACTTACAGTTGTTTTGCTTTAAGTGTATATGAACTGCCTGCACAGCCAGATCAAGAGTGAGCACCCACAGACTTTCACAAAGCTTTCTGGAGCTGCATTACTCTGTAAATGTTTGGTTAAAGTTTCAGATCTTACTGTTGTGTAATACTGTTAACTTGGCATTTAAACTATTGCTGCCATAACTTCTTTAGGTAGTGAAAGCCTTTGTTGTTTTAACATCTGACTATGCTTCACGGGATCCGGACAAAGTGATGAAAGAGCTGCAAGACCATGTTAAGAAAGTTACTGCTCCATACAAGTATCCTAGGAAGGTGAGTGCTCAAATGCCCAAATAATTTTCAGTGGGTGTTAACTGGTACGTGGCTCATAAGCCTGTGCTGCTGAGGTTAAGAAAACGTACAGATTTTGGTAAACTGTATCTTATTCCATATTGTAATTTCCTCCCTTTCTCAATAGATGGAGTTTGTTCAACAGCTGCCAAAAACTATTAGTGGGAAGATCAGAAGAAATGAACTGCGCCAGAAGGAGTGGAAAAAGGATTAAACATATTTGTTGCTTTTTTATAGGGTCCTTTTTACAAAGTAAGATATTGCAGATTTGTGCAGTAACATAGAGTAAAAGATTTTATGCTATGTCCTTCTTAGTTTAGGTTTGGATAAGTTCTTAGCTGATTCCCAGCATTTGGCTGTCCCAGGAGCTGCTAATAGTACAAAAGCAGAGACTGATCCAAATGAAATGAGAATTGCACGTAGTCAAGAGCGCAACAGGTGATGGGTGTCAAATAAACTATTTAACAAACTGTCACCAGCATTTTATCTTTATTGTTATTTAAATTAAAGGATTAAAAAAAAAAACCAAAACAGTAAGAGTTAGAGAGAAAAATATTTCTTCGGGAATTGCTTCTAAGTGCTTCAGATTATAAATACATTTTAAAAGTAAGTTATAATCATTACAAGTATATTAGAAAAAAGTGTAAATAAAATCAGTTTCATTAAAATGTTACTTAAAAACTGGACCAGTAAATAACTTAAAATACATGATAAAGCAGAAATTTAAGATTTGTAGCAACAGCTGCTCATACTTTAATTTTAGCATGTAATAGTTTTATCTATTCTCTCAGACTTCATTAACAAGATACTTGATGATATATCAATATTTTTGCATGCTTGAGCAATTTCCATTTCTGTCTACGTTAACCAAGCAGTGCCATTGCTGCCCCATTCTCAGAACATATCTCTGACTTGATTTGACTGTCCTGATTATTTATGCATGATCAACTTACTGAGCTTAGGTTTGGACAAAATAAATGACTAAATAATCAGTTTTCAAGTTCTCATAGAGGGTCTAAGACAGAAATATTTTTTGTTGGAAGAATTTCCTAAATTACTAGTGCAAGCTCCAAGAGAGGTCGCAGTATCTGTGTTCAGTGTGAGACCACTAGATTTCTGTTTTAGAAGTGCAGATTCCCACTTGAAGTATCCACAACCTTTCATGTTACCTTCATGCCTCCCAACAGGACAACAAAAAAATGCTCTGCCATGATTTGGACCATCATTTGACACGTACAGTTTTTTAGCCCTTCGACCGCAGTTACACAGAGGGGGAGTTGGTTTTCCCTTTTTCAAAGCTCTTACAGACTGATTCAAATTGGCTGTGGAGTTCAGAATGGTAGGAGACACTTTGGCCAAGTTGGAACTTCTTGAAGGTAAGGAATGATCAAAAGATGCAGTTTTCTCATGGTAGATAGCAAAAGACTGTTTTTTTGCTGGTGGGAACATTTTTGGACTAGTTGGCTTTCTTTTAGGCACCTCTGAAGGAGTAGAATCATTTCCAGTCAATGCTGATCGTGCCGGAATAGCATTTACCTTTGCAGATGGTAACTTAAAAGCTGAAAAATTTGAAGTCTGCCTTTGTACTGTTTTTACACTAAAGATAGTAGTATCAGGACTTTTGTAAACGATAGATTTCAGAGGTTCCACAGGTGTTACAGTTTTCTCCAAACTCTGATTATCTGAACACACTACAGCTGATTGTTCTGAAACTGTTTTTTCTTCAAACACTGTTAAAATATCTGTACTTGAGTCATCTTTTACTTGAACAGAGCCTGAATTTTGTTCAACTTGAGATTCTGGTATTAGAGCAACATCTTCCCAGTCAGTCAGCAGTGATAAGCAATCAGAACTAGTACTGATGTCCTCGTTGGAGATATTAACTGAAGGGATGGTAGTGGAGACCAGCACTAGTCCTGACCCCTGTGCTGGAGGGCCGTATCTGCCTGTACTCAGGGGCTGCCTGTGGCTCAGTCCTTGCTGGATGCCTGTTGGTGCCGCACTGTGGGATCGCTGTGCCTGCTCGAGAGGGACAGGAAATCTGTCAGTGGATGCTGTTAAAGAGCTTTGGGCTTGAGCAGGTGGCTCAGTCCTTGAACGGCTGCTAGGCGCAATGTGGACATCTGCAAAAGAACTGCTGCAAGTGGGCTGTTGTGCTTCAATTTCTAAGTTAGAGTTTATCTTAATTCCAGCAATATTGTTGTGGTTTTTCTCAGCCAGAGAGTTTGTTTGGCAAGTTCCATCTCTAGATGTTTCAGGTCTGCTGTTACTTCCCAGTGGAGTCTTGTCAGTGAAGTTTATGGTCCGTGTTCTGAAAATTAAATTATTCTTTGAGTGTGCCTAGGGAGTCCATAAACAAAAGGATATTTTAGGAACTGAATACCCAGAAGTTTTAGGAATCAATTGACAAAATTAATAAGCATATCAGCCTAGGGATGTTCTTTTCAATTTGTAGTCAAGATGCTGGGTTTACTATTTAAATTGCCCACCTTTCATCTGTATTCCAGGCTGCAAAGGCCGGGCTGGATGGGGTTTTGAGCAACCTGGTCTAGTGGGAAGTGTCCCTGCCCACGCAGGGGGGGTTGGCACTAGATGATTTTTAAGGTCCCTTCCAACCCAACCCATTCTATGACTATATGATTAAAGGAACTAGAAGCTAAGATACGAAGTAGTTACTAACCTTATCTAAAGATTTAGTAACCTTCAGCACACATCCATCACAAATCAGCCTCCAAGCAAGACGAGCAGTATTCCGAGAATCATCCAACCCTTCAAAAGTATGGTTATATTAATGGCTTATTTTTAAACTAATACTGGGGTTAGCTCTTACTGGAAGAAAAATGTAGTCTGGGTAAGCATTACATAAATGACAGAGATTCACAAAACTCTGACAGATTGTTACCTAGTTTGAAGAAGGGAAGCAGAAGTAAAGATTCCAAAAAATTCCCTGTGCTGAAACATCTGAAGGACCAATGCATATTGCTGAATATACATCCATGATTTTTAAAATCCTTGCTGTGTTTTATTAATCATTAGCAAAAAAAATATCAGACTGTACTTGTATTCTCTTACACTAATACGCTGTCCAGAATTACCAGGTAAAATCAAGTTTCCTTATCCTTCCCCCACCTCTTTTCTTTTGCACCCTAGCAATTCGGAAATTGATCTTGTTGAACGTGCATTCAATGGCACTAGGAGAGATTTCAGGAATAACCCATAAGGTTAGTAGTAACAAGCTCTGATCTTTAAAGCATCTAGCCTTTCTTGTTTTGATGGTTTTGTTGGACAGTACATTGACCTGCAAACAACAGTTACTATTTACAGTAACGACTAGCTATTACTAGTTGCTCTAATTTAATGAACTAAAGCTAAGTAGTAGCTATTTAACTTTATAAAAAGAAATATAAAGCTAAATAGGTTCATCACATCATGCTTACCAGAATGTTCCCGGCCTGCAAAAGCTATCCCCAAATCCTGCAAAGCACCACTTAGCCCTTTAGGCTTCCTGTTGTAGAAGGCCTAAGGAAAAACCACAAGTAACATAAAGCATTTCAAAGCCTCTTCATGGTGAAGTGAAAACCATTTCAGAAATATCACTTTATGGATAATAAATCTCACAAGGCAATTGTACAAGTTAGGGAGCTTCACTTTACAGTCAGGATAAATAAGCCTAAGAGTGTGGGTGACTTACGCTGTAACAAATTAGAATGGAAAGAACCATGAATCCCTTCTCTCAGATTTAAACTAATCCATGTCTTAGCTCTGGAGTCATTCATTTGCACTTTATGGCTTACATTGATAAAGGCCTTAAGAGCACAGCATTGGAGAATGCAACTGTAATGCCTTGAGATGTTCAAACTGTTGCACATTGCAAAGATGTGAGCATTAACGTATTTGGGATAGGTGTTAATTCTTCTTAAATGAGAAAAAGTGAGTATCGCTACTCACTCCCAGTATCTCATTTGATCACAAGAAAGGGGGGATATTCACACTGTTTATCTTTAGAAACCTAATTCTGCTACCCAGGTGCAGAGCTCTGGGTGTCAGGACAGGTACACTCCTGGATCATCCCTTGGAAAGTTTCCTTGACTACACAGGGGATGTACACGGAGGTGTGTGAGCCCCCAGGTTAGAGCTTTGCTGCAGCGTAGACTGTGTAATAAAATACACATTCATTTTTTCAGTATTATTCATGCTATTTAGAATATACTTTCTGGCTGAAGCACAGTCCACATGCTAGAACTTTAAGTACCTCTAAGTGGATGAGAATTTTCTACGCAGCAGTGTAAGGCAACTAAAGGAGCACACAAAACCAGGGAAATTAGGAAGCAAGCAGAGCAAAAGATGTGAGGAAAGGAAGAGCAGCTCAAAAAATTCGTTGAGGGTTATCACTCATTTACCTAACAATAACACCAGGTTGTTTTCCGAGTGTTAAGATTTCTATTAAAATTCACACGCAATTTGTTATTGCAAAAGAACAACATGGAAAGAAAACAAACGGGTTACTCTGATCACTAGAACATGCAATATTGGCTTGTAACCTCAGATAGTTTGCTTTTGAGATGATAGTATGAGTATAAATGTTTCACAGTCTATCAGTCTTCTCACCCTGTATGTTGCTTTGAGATCAATCCAGGAATTGAAGATGTCAGGTTTTCGCAGCTGCTTCCTTTTACACTCACAGTGCAAACACACACCGAGGTCCCAGTCTGCACAGAGAAACACAAATAATCCATCACTAAAGAACTGGCATAAAATCTACACAGAAGTGTCTTAAAATCTACATAAGGGGACATTGACATACTAGCAGTGTCCTGTACTGCCAGTCAGGAAGCACAGGCTAGCAGGCTTCCTTAAAACAGGCTAACAAAGCCTTTGAGCATGAAAAGCACTAGAGCTGCTGCAATGGGACATCAGAATAAGTGAATGCCTGCTGTTAGCAAATAACTTCATGATGGGTTACAATCTCAAAGACCTTACTAAAGCTTTTAGACACATTAAGAGTGGTGACACAGTTTGCTGTATGTAAAGCAGAAAAATACAACGATGTCAGACCCTGGAGACAAAGATGTAGCGAACGCATCAGGATTTGATGGATTTTATGTTTTCAGTCACATCTTTAAAACCTAAAACCAGGATTGACTCCCTAGAAGTGAAGACGCAGCCCCACTAGCACCACCAAATGTTCATTTTTAATGTGTAGTATTCCAGAGAAAAAGCAAAAGAAAATGTTATTTACCTGTCCAAGTCACAAAAGTGCATGGTTTTGCTTCTGAAGTAGCATGGCTAGGAATATCTGAACTGAATATAACTCTCTTCTCCTTTTGTATCTTTTGAATCCATTTCAAAAACTGCGATAAACAAATGTTTAGAGGGACCCCTTCATCAGCCTGGTTCTGATAGAACAACAAATATTTATAAGTTAATACGTGCTGAACATCGTTTGGCCTTTGTTTTTCTTTAGGTATTTAAAGGTACGCTTTTAAAAAACAATGAATAGCAGTTATAATAGTGTAAAATAATACTAAATATCAATTATACCTGTGTTATGCCAGTTAGTTCTGTACAAAATTCAGAGAGAATAGGGTGCTCCTGGGGCTGGACATACATGTGGAATTCAGATTCAATCTCTCCCGTTGAAGTGTTTAACAAGACCGCTGGAAATTCAACTGTGATGAAAACAAAAGGAGGAGAGAAACAAACAAACAAACAAAAACAACACACCAAACAACCCAAAACACAAAGCCAGAAAGGTTAAAGCTGTTCACAGAAATTGTTCCATTTGCTTTAAACTGGTGTTGAAATGTCAGGAATTTTAAGGAACACAGCGCAGTAAGAAGCACATGGAACTCCTTATTGCAGCGGGTCCAGAGGCCACAAAGATGCTCCGAGGTCTGGAGCCCCTGAACTGCCAGGACCCGTTGGGAGAGCTGGGGCTGTTCAGCCTGGGGAAGAGACGGCTCAGGGAGACCTTCCAGCCCCTTCCAGTCCCTAAAGGGGCTGCAGGAGAGATGGGGAGGGACTCTTGATCAGGAAGAGTAATGAGGGGTAACGGCTTTAAACAGAGAGAGGGGAGATTTAGGTTAGACATCAGGGAGCCATTGTTCACCCCGAGAGTGGTGAGACCTGGGCCCAGTCGGGCCGCTGCCCGCTGCCCCCGCTGCACTCACTGATCTCGGGGCGGCGCGGCCCGGCCTCCCGCCAGCAGGTCGCCTCGAAGTCCAGGACGATGAGGTACCCGAACCGCTGCCCGACCAANCCGGCCCGCACCTGGCCAGGCGCTTGGTGGCCATCTCCGCCCTCAGCCGCGGGCGGGCGGGCAGGGACCGCCCCAAAGCGGCCCCGCCGTCATTTCAAACCTCCCGCCTGTGGCGCCGGCACCGCCCTCATCTACGCTCTCGGTG
>VXBW01000378.1:665798-709081 GCA_013400375.1 Thinocorus orbignyianus
GCTCGGCTGCTCTGGCCTTGCCCACGGGTAGGCGTAGGTAGCGGCCCGCCGAGGCGGCGTGCTCCCCCGCGGTGTGTGAGGAGCTGGGGCCGGCACCGGGGGCAGCGGCCGGGTAGCGGGCGGCATCAGGGCTGCGGGTGATCTTCCTTCCCGCTGCTGCCCCGGCCGTTGTGGCCTGTCCCAGAGGAGGAGTCAGCCTGCTGTGAGGGGCCCGGGTGTCGCTGCAGGCCATGGTGAAGGCCGTCTGCCTGAACGGGCTCAAAAGGGCCTTCGAGGCCGCGGAGGAGCGGCCGGCGGCTCGCAAGAGAAGGAAGGTGGGCGGCGGCGGCCGGGGCCCGGGCGCTGAGGTGAGGAGACCCCTGCGGCTCCCCGCACAGCCCCCTCGGGCGGGTCACGGCGTGGGGCGGGGGGTGGACACTCGACTGGAGCCCGCCTCCACCGGCGGCCTGCTGGCCTCACCGGCTGGAGGATTGGCTAAAAATAATATCTACAGGTAACAGCTTAGTCTCTGCTCCCAGAAACGTGGCAATGAGCTCCTCTGGAGCGTTAAGCGTTTACATTTAAGGAATTTTAAAACTTTGACGTAAATAAACTCTCCAGCATCGATTTTTCCTAAACAAAGTAGATCTGGAAACGAGCATGCGTCTGCTCAGCGTGTTCACACCTGAAGGATGCGGGTTCCAGCCTCCTGGTGACACCCCGCACAGCAGGGTCACAGCCGGCTGGGTGCCCAGCTCGGGGGTCCCCTGGGGTTGGTCTTACTTGTACTTGGCTGGAGGCTGACGTTCCCGTGGCTGGCAGGTAGCCCTTGCTTGCTGAAATGACACCTGTGCTGCCTGGGTGGGTTGGTTTGTTAGCTGGCTGTTGGTGGCTTGCAGGGCTCTGAGTAGGCTGTATTGAAAGCTATGGTGTCATTGCTTACATGTCTAACTTAGGAGGAGAGACGAGGGACTAGCAATTACAGCACCCTGTCTTATTATTACCAGGTGATTCTGAACCACTTGAACCTCAAAGGCTGTCACCTCTGTTTAGCTTTCTTACCCAGTGACAAATGGCTTTAAAAGTGCTCAGTCCCAGGTGGGCAGGCTCTGTCAAAATTAATGAGCACAAGGCTCGTCAGCGTGGTGGGGAAAACACAACTTCTGGTAGTGGTTTCATTGAATCATAGAATAGTTTGTGTTGGAAGGGACCTAGTCATCTAGTCCAGCTTCCCTGCAATAAGCAGGGAGAAATCCTGTTTATCCTGCGGGATTTTATGTTCTATAGTGTTCTGTGGTCTTTTTTCTTTTCCCCTGTATGCCATGATGTCTTTTCATCACGTAAAAAGAGTATCTTTAAAATTTTCCCAAATCAAAGGAGCTCCATTTGAACAGGCCGTATGCTCATTGGAGGTGTCCAAAATCATGCGTTTACTTGCTGATTAATTATTCTTTAGGAGAATTTGTACGTTTAGCTTTAACGAACTGTTGCGTCAATCCATGTGGTACAGTCTCTGCTCCATCTCATCTCTTCCTGCAGTTCCCTTGGATGAAACACTTCTTTTTCCTGCAGGGGTCAGCAAATCCATCTGCCAAAACAGATCCCATAGTGTACAATCTCAGGTGAAGTGACAACGTGTAACACTTGTATAAATGCCCAAAGCGCTACAGCAACAAGTGTGTGAATGATTTGGGAGAGCAGAACATCATGTTTGCAAATCAGATAACTTCAAGTGTTCTTACTACATACATCTACTTACATTAATCTTTATTAAAAACCTCTTTGAAGTTAGAGTACCTGGCTTACTGAAATATTGATACTAAATTTAATATTTAGGTGTGATCTGAAACTTGCCTGTAATAACTGGAAGAGTTATTTTAGATGGGGTTGGTGGTATCCAAGTAGTAAATAGTTTCCTTTTACTGCATAATTCACTTATTTTTCCATGAACTTGTGTAATTACATAAACCCTTTCTTTACTAACATTTCCCTTTTTACAGGAGAAATCATCTTGCTTGTCAGCACCTTTGTTTGGCAAGGACTGTGAAATCAGCCGTGACCAGCTGTATGAGTTGTTGAAGTATGCAGCTTTGGGAAAGTGCCACAATGCAACACAGCCCAGGTACAGCACACTCATATTTGGGAATCAACCCTCTCTGGTGTCTTTACGGGCTGTGAAAACTTTGCTAAAGGCATATTACCCACGTTGGGTTTGTAATACATGCAGCACAGTCATCGTAATGACAGCCTGCGGTATGTAGGTGCAGTTGTTGTTGGACTTGACCAGAGACAAGAATTCCTCCTGACAAAAATTCTACCATTTATCAAAAACTAAACAATTTTGTGGAACAGAAGGAGCTTTGCACGCTGAGAAACAAAACACCATGTTAAAAATACTAACACAACACAAATAATATTAACAGGTTTCCTGTCAGATATAATTGAAGCAGAGTGTTCTAGAGTGTTTGCCCTTTTTTAGGGCAGTCTCTCAGCAATGGAAGGGAAAGACTCGGGCAGCCAAAATACGGTGAAATGTAATGAATCTTGTCAGGAAACTCAAGCCAAAAATGATGCCACTTTATATTTTTAGCAATGAATAGAAAAATGATTTTATGAAACTTTTTGATGCGTTAATTCACTGGACTGCATCACTACAGCTGAATTTACTTGTGTGTTCACATTCTGATGCATTTAAATGAGGTATAAATGTCTTTAAATGGCGCTGCAGCAGAATATATAACTCATTCTTTCTCTGTTTCCCCTATTATGTTGTTTCCAGGAATATGTGGCTGTCTGAGATAAGCTATAAAGCCTCTTCTCAATTGAAGTCATTTGGCACTTTGCCATTTACTGACTTAAAAAGCTGGGCTGGTTCCAAGTTTGTTTTTAAGAGTGCTTGATAATTGTTTTGCTTTGATTTTTAATTTTTTTGTCTGTATGTTTGGTTTGTTGTTTTTTTTTCTCACTGCAGCTGGTGCCATATTTATCACCAGAGCCACCTGGCTGGGGTTGTGGTTATTGTTCTGCCTGAAATGAGCCAGCTCCATTTCTACAAATTCTATTTGCAGTTCAAACACCTCAGAAGAGTGTTCCGGCATGTAAGTCTCCTGACTGTATTGCTGCCTTCTAAACTTCTTGAAACTTTGTCCCAAGGATTAATTACTGCAGTGAAATTACTGCCTTTTCCAATAGGATGTGGCCATCTTTGACTCATGAGGGGATCTGTTTGTGACCTTTGTCAGCTCAGAACAAAGGCTGAGGCTTTGATATTAGAAATAGGTTTTCAGGACATGTCTTTGAAGCCTTACCAGGTGAAACATTTTGATGTTTCAGTTCTCTGAGGCTTCCCGCATCTCGAGGATGCCACTGAAATTAAAAATATCTCAGTTAATTTCAAAATTAGTCCGAGCAAGTAAAAAATCTGTCCAATGGTACAGAGAGTCCTGTATTGTCTGTCATTAAAACAGGTTTGGTTTGTGCTGGTTTTTATTCTTCCTTGAGAAAGCACCAGACATATTTCTACTACTTTGCTATCCATCCTCCTCTAAATTTGGCTGGTTTATGGACCAAGAAGCATCTAATTTGCTTGATACTTCTTCTGTTTCAAAGTCTGTAACATATCTTTTTTTTTTTTTTTTTCAGAGATTCACATTAACACCTTCCGCCAACTTCCTAGCCAGCCTGTATGGACCAACCTTGAAACCTCCAAACGCTGCACAAGGTATCTTGCCTGGTTTTGTGTTGTCTCTTTCAAACACAGTGATTCACTTTCAGCAGTAATTTATGACTTTGCATCCTGTGCAGTGCCAGGTAAATGCTGTGGGGAACTTGCTTACAAAGGAAAACATACAGTGGCTTAAAGCATGAGGCTGGTTACCCTGACTGCTTCAGGCACTCTCAGTTGGTCCTAAGTAAATGCAAAAAGCAGAGAGAAAGTTTTTAACATGCTTAATCCAAAATTTTGATTCATTACCCATTTTGTGATTGTTCATTCCAAGATGTAGCTAATAAAAGATACAGAAATATAAATTAGATTCAAGCTAAGTAGTTACGCATTTCTTCGGGTACGTTGACAACAGATTTCCTATTTTGGTACGCTTTATAGAGGTGGTTGTAATCCAACAGGCTTGTACAAAACCTGCAAGAAACTTCACTGAAATTGTCTAACAAAGAACCTTGAACTCACATCCTAAATGGGAGAATGAACAGCTGTTGCTTTCAGTGTATTGACAAAGCCCTCTAGGATCATGACTGTAAACCTACTGCACAGTCACAGATCTGAGATGTCAGGTATATTTTAAGTGTAATCTGGAGTGAATCGCCTGCAGGATAATTTAACTTTATACAGCTGTGGATTCTGGTGTCAGATTGCTTCTTTGTGAGCTACATTTGGAGTACATTTTCTGCTGAGAACGCTTACAGGAAGGAATTCCACAGAGAGGGTAGAAAAGAGAACTTCTTTTACAGCTTACATGGAGTAACAGATGATTAAGTTGTCAGGCTGATGAGGCAAGTTTGTTATCTCTGTTTCTGAAAGGAATGTGAGACTGACTGACTTTTGAATCAGCCAGCAGCATCAGCAGCTGAACTGAGCATAAGATTCAAGTATCCTGAATATCAAGCATATTATATATAGTACATACACTATATATAGTATTGTGTATATATGATTTATATGGCATGGGTATATACATACACACACAGTAAATGAGATAAACTGGCAATAGACAGATATCTGTGCTTATCTATCTGTCTATCTATCTATCTGTTTCTCCAGTTTATTGTTCTGTATAGTGTTTTCCTTTGAAATGATGTAGCCTCGTAGCTTGCACACTACTGCAGAAATCTGACTGCAAGCAGGGAGTGCCATCTGAGCTTGACAGATGCTTCTGTGTTTTACAGGTTTGACTTCCACGAGCAGTGAATGTATTTCTAAAAGCTCAGAGTCACAACGTGATCCCATCATTCAGAAATACGGAGAGAAAAAACGAGGCCTTACTAGCTATATACTAACTTTAGAGGAGCAGAAAAAATATGACTATCCCCTAAAAGGTCAGTTTTGGAAGGCATTTATTTGTTTGGCTTGTGTTGTGCTTTTTTTTTTAATTTTCACAGTGCTATGTTTGGTCATAAGAGCTTCAGAAGAGAGAGGTCTGTTTATTATTCATGGGTATCTTTTCGTTCTAGATTCCCGCAAATGCAGGGGCTTTGTGTGTACAGAATGTGACCAGCAGAGGACGGACAGCAGCCCCCTCTTTGGTCTGGACTGTGAAATGGTAAAAATAACTGTATGGCCTTACAGAATGTAGTCAAGCAACAAAACTCCTACCAGCTATTCCAAAGTGGGCCAAGCACCCTGTTGATTTGTCAGACAACTTCTGATATATTAATATCTGCTGCCAGTTCCTTCATTGACGGTACCAGCACTAAATGCAGGCACGGGAAGGACTGGGGAAGGGGTTCTGGTGACAAGACAGAAATGTTGTCTTGAGCAGTGCAGCAGAGACTCAGTTCTGCATGGGCTGCCAGGCCCATCAGCAGGGCTGCTGTGACCCCTGAGGCTGCCCTCCCCAAGGCCTGGGACAGGAAAGACACTTCCCTGTCACACGTCTTTCCTTCAGCCATCGTAGCTCCTCTGGCAGCGTGCTGTGGTGAAGATCCTTCATTTAGGGTAGTTTTAACCTTACAGAGCATTGAGTAACTACTGATACAACCTGGGCTCTGCTTTTAAATCGTGCATTTTCTCTGGTGAAGATGCTCTCAGTGGCAGCTCGCAGGTTCTGTGAAATCAGCAGTTCTTTAAAATGGTGTTCTTTGTGCTGTGCTTGCCTGTGTGTTTGCTGTGCTTATGGTGGGCATTTAACAATTAAAACGAAGCACCTACAGTACAAAACAACTAGCTGTGAGTGGTAGATCTCTGAGTTGAGTAACTCCCTAGTAGTGATGCTGGCTGCAGCCACATCAGATGTCATCTGAGGTTTTTGAGTGACAGCATCACACTGATTCAGCAACTGCCTCTTCTTCTTGACAGTGCCTGACTGAAAAAGGGAATGAAGTCACTCGTGTCTCTTTGGTGGATGCACAGGGTCGATGCCTCTTGAATGAACTGGTCAAACCTGAGAGCACCGTAGTGCACTACCGCACCAGGTGACTTGCACATAAGTTTCTTACCTCCTCGTCTTTTTAAGAGCTGCAACCCACCCTTTCAGACTAAGCCTGTTATACAGGACCTTTTAGAAGGCTTTGATTTGCACAGAGGCTCCTGCATTTCACTTAGTGTTAGGAATACAGTTCTTGCGATGTGATTAGCATAATCAGCATTATGTATACATGCTCTGCACCACAGTGCCCTGTGGCTTCTTGGCAGAAGCATTCCCATTCTGCAGTGTTCCAGGAAAAGTTCTGTTACGAATTAATGAGACACAGTACAAGTTACTCTTTACTGCTGGCTATAAAATGAGATGGAGGGTAGGAGTGCAGGACTGCGGTCTGCATCTCTCTGTTCTGTTAGCCAAGTCTGCTTATCTGTAAAAAATGAATAGAGCAGCTCATCAGCTTGTACGCATCTCCAGGGCTGTGCTCAGTATTATAACAAGAGCAGGAAAAACTCCAGAACTTTGTCTTCTCCAGAACTGTGCTTGGCTTTGTCCAGGAGGTGACAGTGGAGCTCCCCTCAGGTTACCTGGCAGCAACCCCTTCCACCATCAGTCTTGCAGTGTTTCCTTACCTGTGCTATCTGAAGCACTCCAGCACTTTTGAAAAACTTCTGAAACGGATGTGGTAGCACTCACAGCTGTTTAATATACCTGCAGCGTATCCCCTTGTGGTAGAACAGAAAGCAGAAATAGCATTCTATCATTAGGTCATATTTCCATGCTCTGCTTGTAATACTTTCCAGCAGGGGCTGTTCCTAATGTGTTGCTTTTACCTCATCCAACTTCTGTTTTGAAGATTCTCAGGAATCACAAGGAAAATGCTTCGTCCAGTGAAAACCAGACTGTCAGACATCCAAACCAGATTAAAAAAAATGCTTCCCCGTGATGCAGTGTTGGTGGGTCATTCTCTAAATAATGATCTTCAGGCTTTGGAAGTGAGTATGCTTTTAAGAGTATTTTTTCCAATCCTGTGATACTGATTTCAGACCTGAAAACTAAACAATTCCTCTTTTTATTAGTGAACACTTGTTAATTGCTTTTTATTATAATAGAGTAGCCTTATGTCTGTAAGGATTTAAAAGAGAAAGATTCTCCTAACATCTATAAAACTTTCAAGGGGTTGTTCCGAACCTGAAAGGGAGGAATCTCTCCAGACATAGGTGCAGTTGCAGCAGACGTAGATACCTCTCTGCTTCAGCCAGATGCTTCCGATACCTTTGTCTTGGGAATAATTGAAGTCCTTCCTGTACTTAATTTAACCTACCTAAAATGCTTGAATCGTAATCTTTCTGACCCAATCTAGATCTCCCCAATAGAGTGTTAGAAAAGGCCAGTTGGGCTTTTTTCATTATTCCCCACTGCTCTTTTGTTGTGGACCAATTGTCTGTCAGTGAGAAACTGGCAAATGAGATGAAAAGGCAGAGGCACAGATTACAGTGGAGCTACTGCCCAGTTCTACAGGACTGTGTTCTTAAATTAAAGTGGTGATGTTTTCTCTCCTCCAGATGATCCACCCCAGTGTTATTGATACTTCATTGCTTTTTGCCAGGAATGAAGGTCGAAGATTTAGGCTAAAATTTCTAGCCAAAGCTGTTTTAGGGTAAGATTATTACCATATTGACATGGGTCATGCTAGAAACTGTCATGGTGGGTCATAGGGTCTTGCTCTTCCACTAGGAGCATCAGAATTTTACAATTTTTTTTCACTAAAATTCAAAAGAAAGGAGGAGGCCATGCAAATAGCCATGGTAAAGAAGAATTTACTGCCTGCTTGAAACATCAGGCAGTGTAATGGCTTGTCTTTGAGCAAGCAGGGACGCTGTGACCCGACCAGATCTGAGTCCTCGCAACACTAGCTTTTCTGCAGGTCTGTAGCCGTACCAGAATATTGAATTGTGGAGGAACAAAGACCCTCTGGCTCACACAAATGAGATGTGTTGCAGTTGGCAAGAAAGAAAGGTTGATGTATGAAAGTATGATTTACTAACTTAAATCCTATTCCTCAGCGTACTGTCTGCCACTGCGTAGTTTGTCCTAGCAATGTAGTTCTCCCCATTCACACAGTGAATAATAATGCTCTGCAATGCCAAACCTCACTGAGTTGGAGGCTGCCTCCCTGGCTGTGTGCACATGGTGAGTTGGGTCATTGGTTAGGGAAGAAATAAAATTAAAAATAGTCCCACATCAGAGTACCCAGTATTAGCACTGCTTCTGGCAAACCCACTAAAAGTGTTTCGCTCAACATTGCAATAACGGTTCTTTCGGTAACTTTTGGGAATGTTTCACAAGAATCTTGCTGCACAGAACTGAAATCTTTTTTGGAGAGAGGAAAGCTATTTAGCCCAAAATGGACCCAATTTAGAAAAGACAGGACGTTGGTCAGTGTGGAAAAACAGATAACCTGCCTGTACACCTAATTTTGATGCCCTAGGAAGGAGATTCAGTGTGAGCAGAAGCTTGGGCATGATCCTGCAGAAGATGCTAGAGCTGCTTTGGAATTGGCTCAATTCTTTATTGAGCAAGGACCAGCAAAGGTAGCTATGTCTAATTAAGATTTCTGTCCTTAATCACAGAGCTTACAAGTTGTTGTGCTTACGAAGGAAATAAAACATCCCTGGCCATCCTCTTGTTAAGAGAAAATGGAACTGTGATAGAGGCCTCAGTTTTGGTAGCTTGTTACTTTCAGGATATATCCAAGTATCTCAATAACCTGAGCGTTACCAGGGCTTCAGTACTCAAACACTGACATGAATCAGCGCTGCTGCTGGAGTTGAAGAGGGGCATTGGGTAAAGGATCAAAACACTCCCAGCCTGCAGGAGTGCCTGTCATTTTTCCAGATGAAAGAAGTGAGAGACCTCGTATGTTGTGGTAGTGATTCAACTGGTTTTTGTGCGTCTCTTGCTTGTTGTTGATTTCTGAGAGAAGTTTTTCGGAGGTGATTGCCGGTTGATGCTCTGAGTGCTGCATGCTTGAAAATGACAACAGAAAATAATAAGGCAAGAAATTAATGCCTGTGTTTCCTCACTGCTGTGGAGCGTGCCGAGGTGACTCACACAGAAAGCTCTTGCTTTTTGGTTAGCTACAATTACCCGAGATGAAAGCCAACTGCTAATCTTCTTCCTTCCCCAAGGTAGCAGAACTAAACTTGGAGATGCTTCTGATAACTGAGAAACTGGCTGAGGTCTCACAGAAAAGAGCTGTGTTACAGCCACAAGGATATAGGGGCCAGCAACAGCCGAATGAGCCTCCACATTTATCCAAACCATGGTAATAAAATTCTCAAACATGCATGTTTTTCCTTTGGTTTAGTACTCGATAAAATCAAAGTATGTTATGTTTTTCAGAAGCCATCGGTATCTTTAGAGAAACACAAATAATTGAAGTGTAGCACTGAAAAACTTTTCAGAAGTTGCATCTTATATTTCACAAAGTATTTTCTAGGCTGCTTTTGATGTTGAGGACAAGAATATTCTTTCAGATTTCTTTAATGAACTGTATAATGTTTCTCTGACAAGCACGTCTTGAAAGCTTTTAATTCATCATATTGCTAAGTACTGTGATTCTCTTGCTTTCTTCTCTCTGCTAGTTTTTTAGAATGCTTGCAGGTGACTGGCCAAAAACCCCTCCTTTTGGGCAGACAGGAACTAGACTCTTCTGACCCGAGTCAGAGTAACCTGAGCACTTCAAACAAGCAGGTGAGTGGGTTTGTCTCAGCAAGCATCAAAGTAGTTGAGAGTCCTTGTTCTAGGGGTGGGTAGATGAGTGCTATTTTAAAAAGCTGACTGACAATCCTGTTAGCAATGGTGCTAACACCAGGTTAGCTAAACCCATTTTACCATTTCAGAAATAAGCTTTGATCCTCTATGTCCTCTCATGACTCACTAAAGAAGAATTTCTGCCTGAGGGCTTCCTTGGACAATAATGAAAATTAAAGTTGGGAGTTAAGTTCAGTAGCTTTGTTTCTGATCCTTTGCAGTACAATCACCGTATGCCTCTGTGAGTCTTTACACTCTCTTCTCTCCAGATTCTTCAGAAAGCCTTAGAAGACGTTCCCCTGTCCACATTCAGTATCATTGAGTTCAGTTTGGGTCCAGAGAACATTTTGTCTCACCTTCATGATGAACTTTGTGAAAAGGTACTATTTTGTTGAGGAATAGAGACTTTTTTTTTCTTTTTTTTTGTTATCTGGAGGCACCAGGTAGTTCGTTCCTTTGCTTTGTGAAGTCCCTTCTCTAATCTGTGTTCCTACAGGTGGGAAGCAAGATGACTGACATGCTGACAATTTACGCAGGTCCTTTTGAAGAAAACTTTTGCCTGAAGTCTGTGAGAAAAGAATTTGGGAGGTGTGGACCAATCCAGTCTCTTACAGTGGTAACTGAAACATACCAGGTGAGGGGCGATCAAAGCGCTAAGCTCGCTGACAGGCACGGGAGGCCCGAGTGATCTCTTGGAAAGATAGAGATTAGACCTGCTGAAATAACAGTTATTCTGTTTGGGGGGTTTTGTGGTGGTTTAGTCATCAGCAGCACAACCATTCAGGGTATCTAAAAGCTGCTACACACAATGACAAGAACAAACACAGCTCATGTGGATTAACCGCACTGTTCAAGCTAGAGGACACTGAGCATTGGAGAAGCCGAGAAGCTTTTTCTCCCTCACAAGAACTGACAGGCTAAGGCCTTTAATGGCAAAAAGGTTGTTATTAATTCATTAACTAATTGGAGGCTGTTTTTAACAGCTACAGTATATGGAGTGTTACATATCGCCCCCAAACCTTTTTATATTCTATTTGTAAAAGAAACCAAGACTTTATTGACACCTGATTTTTTTAGAAGTGTGTTATTGGTAAGCCTGAAGTATCTTATCATTCTGTTTCAAGCCCTATGTCTGTATCCAATACAAAGTGCTGGAAGCTGCCCAGCTTGCTGTGGAAAGCCTAAATGGAGCTGAGGTAGCAGGATCCTGCATCAAGGTAAACAATGCAATTAGCAAAAGCTTAAGTTATGTTGAGCATAGGATGAGCATCTGATATGTCTCACTGTACATCTGCTCACAGCAGGGTTTCTGGGCAGTTTCTGGCTGCTTGTGCTGTTGCCATCCTCCTGTCCCCAGACAATTTAGAGCCACTGTCTGAAAAGAAATGGTTATAGCCCTCTTTTTTCCTTTTTGCCTGTCAGAAGGGTTATAGAAAGCATTCTGCCCTCCAACTGCAACATTCAAAGGAAGAGTCAAGTAACGGGGCATTCCAATGCCATATACAAACTATGGAGTTCTTAATTTTACAGTGTTTCTGCATTACCAACATAATGTCTTTTCCTTTTTCATGACTAATTAAGTTAGCCTTCATTAGTCGTAGCTTTTTCAAGGGAGGGAAAACAGCTTGTCAACTCCTGGGATGGAAGAAAAATAAAATAGAGGCTCAGAGCTGCTTGTGCTGATGCGCTGTGTTTGTTCTGCTGAATCCAACCCAGGTCCAGAGACCCGTCACTGCAGCAACGCTGGACTGTGATGTTTTGATAAAGGCACTAGAACTGGATGTAGAAAACGAAGGCGTGATTTACGTGGCGGGGCTAAGGAAGTCACTAACAGAGAAGGACTTGCAAGAAGTATTCGGCCAGCTGAAAGACCTGGAAGCACTGTTCCTGCTAAAGGATCTCCAGAGTGGAAGGCACCGGAACTGCTGTTTCCTCAGTAAGTAGCTTCACGTAGCAGTAGCCGTCTTATTTCCTTCAGATGAGCTTATTCAGCAGCATTGGGGCTTTGCACAGACACAGCAAGAGCTTCTAAAACTCGCTGTACGTTCTGAGTGATGGTATTTAAATACTCCAGTGGAAACATAAATTGTTTGGAGGAGCAGTTTACAGCTAAATATGTAAAAGGAGAATAAAAACCAACAACTTGCTTAAATGAAGAAAGATTACCTTTACTTAGAAAAGTTGCAGGATAGTTCATTGGCTCCACTACTTCAGCATGAGGGCTGGCTACTGCACAGCTTCACACACACAAGTAATCACCTCTAGAGAGGTGAGGAGAACTGGATGACCACTGTCACAGTTCACTGGCATTTCTATAGTCTGATGTTTACCTGTAGCACTGCTCACCACAGTGATTTCAGTCTCATCTCCCTCCTGCTCCACACATTTAGCCCTGCCCTTCAGGTGCCAAGGACCAGAGCAGCACCAGCCCTGCCAAAGCATGTTCCCCTTCTCTTTGTGTTGCAGAATTCCAGACAGCGCAGAGTGCTGTGGATGCCCTTGAAGTTATAAATGACTGGATCATGAAGGGCAGCAGACTAAGAAGTAGGAATGCTCTTGCTTCAGGTCACCTATGGAGATGGATTTGTCAAATGAATCATAGCAATGGGAAACAAAGAAGAGGCGTCTCTTACAAGAAAATGCAGCAACTCTCTGACTGTGTGAGTTGAAGGCTGTGCTGGCGGTCGGTGCAGTTAGTGAGGAGGTTACTGCCCTGGGAACCAGGAATGATAACGCTGAACCTGAGCTGCATGTAACAGAAGGGTCTCCTTGTGCTGGAGCAGAGGCTGCCAAGGATCAGTTCCCACAAGGCAGTTTGGAAAGGTATCAGCATGTGAGGTAATGTGGTACTTGCAGGGTGCTGTGTAACCTTCAAGCCAGCGTAGCCGCTCAGGGCACTGAGTGATGCTGCACAGGAACAGAGGGCGACTGCTTGAGAGCAGACAGAGGCAGGTACAGGTGTAGCAGGTTGTATGGGAGGCAGCAGGAGAGGGCACTGGTTGTGTCACTGTACGGGAAAGAACAGCTCTGGTTGCAGCTCCCATTTTTTCTGGAGAAAGCTATGGTGCCATCCGAGTAGGGCATGTGTGTCTCCCCCCTGCTGAGCCGCTGCGCTGCCAGCTGCCAGCCAGTGACAGAAGCACCAGTGGCCTCACCTGGTCCATCCCTGACGCTGCCTGAGGGTCAGTCACTTTTATGTGTGATTGCTACAGATCTCCAGATGAATCAGGGATTTTAATGCTTATATTCTGTCGTGCAGGAGCAGAATCTAAAGAAAAAGGTGCAGAAGTTAGACCACCATATCAAAAAGCTTTATAGAAGTCTGCAGAATAACACCCTGTGCATTGTCCTCTTTCCTGGAGTGAACAGGTAACTTGTCTATTTTGCAAAGACCTATGAAATACATTAATCAAATTAAAAATATTTGGTTAAAAATAATACCATGCACAAGGAAATTAAAACCTGAGAGAAGACCTGAAGAAGCTGCTGTGCTTACTCAGGTTGACTTTCATGTTAGGTCAAATAAAACCTGAACTGTAAGTTCTGCCCATAAGCCATGCCTGATCCAGAACAAGCGCAACTGCTGAAAGCATTTATCTGATGGGCCAGATTAGCAAGGCTGAGGTACACAGTGCTAATTAATTATGCAGGTCTTCTCCATTGAGCTGTCTTCCCCCATTGGAAGTTTCAGCCTTATTGACAGCAAGGTTAAGTTTTATGTGCCCATGAGAGAATCAAGCAGAGTTCCTGCAGCAGCCTTGTTCTTCTTTTAAAGTGGTTTTGGTGGGGTTTGGCTGGTTTGTTTAAAGCCACCTAACTGCTGCAGCCAAGGCCCCATCTACCAGTTTTTGTCTTGTGGTACCCTGAAGGAGGTGGTTCATGCCCTCGTTCTTACATGAGGGCATGACTGAGAAAACCAAACACTTGGATCAAAACCATAAGCTTTCATAGAAGGGGCCAAGTCCAAGAGTTGGGCTTCAGCGCTGCTCTCGAGGATGCTTCCACATGGGTTGGGCTTTTCTGCCTGAACCACCAGAGTCATTCACTGCTCAGCTGTTAAGCAGAAAGGTTAAATGTTTCCCAAGAAAGGCCCTAGGTACTGAGTACATACTTATTTCAGCAGTCACCGTTCTGTTCTCTCACTGTGTCGGTGTTCAGGCAGGCAAACAGAGATCATATCTCCCCTCACTTCTCTTCAGTTTCCCGTCAACAGATGGGGTACCATCCTTGGTGGGGACAGAAGACATACTCTGAAATAGAAGTACGGAGACAGAACACTCAGCTGGGCAGCCAGGCCAGGCCAGGTCCCCGTCCCTGCCACTCGAAAGGCTTCCTGAGAACTGTGATGCTGTACTGGGCACTGCACCAAACAGAAGCCCTAGAAGGGAGATGCATCCCCAGCCAAGAGTATATTTAGGCTTAATGCCAGCAACAAACCCTTTCAGAAGGTTTGTCATGCCAAGGGCTGCTCTTGGTGTGATTTGTTCTAATTGTCCAAGTTCTAATAACTCCTTGGAGAAAAAAAAAAAAAAAAAAAAAGATCCCACCTCCCCCAATAAATTTTCTTCTTAAATAAGATCACTAAGCTGTTTTCCCCCTAGGCCCCCACCTCCCAGCAGCAAGGAGTAATAGCATACAAAGTGTGACAGCAGCAATTCCTACCTCATTAGAGAAGTGCTGATTGCATGTAGCCACGTGTAACTAGTCTCTGGCACAAGCTGGGAATCGGATCCTGCCTCAGTTTAATCCAGCCACGGAGGAGGCCTGGCTCTGCCGGCAGTTCAGCAGCGCACATGGTCCTCTCATCATCTGCTGCTGCCGCCTTCTGGGCTACACCTGAGTCAGCTTTTACATTTCTCAGCAATGATTTGCCTCTTCTCTACAGCAGAGTGTCACCCCAGCTGTGCACCCCAGTCTGTCAGCCCCAGCTGAAAGGTGTGAGGATAGATGGCTGTGGCCTTACAGCCCAGTGTGTGTCTTCTGCAGGCAGGCTGCTGGTCTCAGCTGGTCCAAATTTACTTTTCAAGAGCCATCTCAAACTAGCCTCATGTGAGATAAGCCTGCCCTTGTCTCACATCAGCACTAGGTGGATTGGGAATTTGCATCCATGAGGAGTCTGGAGACCCCCCCCCATGGAGGCTGGGATCAGGCTTCTCACAAGCTGCTGGATGGGTTGAAAAGGAGCTCAGGCCCAGGCTTAGAAGACATTTCTTGCCAAGTGAGAAGTCCAGAGAAGGCATCATGATTAAAAAGAATGCCAAAAAAGGTTGGGTGGGGAAAAAAATGCAGATTATTATTAATGTTTTTCCCCCATTTGCTGACCCTGAAGGTTGCAGGGTTCTCCCTGCTCTACCAACAAGTGCATGTGCATCAAGGCTGCCCTGACCCGAAATAACACACCTCTTGTTTGTGTTGCAGCACATACGGATCTCAGTCTGGCCTTGGTCTGATGGGAATAAAAGATGACAGAGGGAGGAGTGCTTGTTAAACTGCCAAGTTTTTAAGCAAACTCTTTTGTTAAGATATTTTTAATTACTTTAAATATTGATGTCTTTGTAAAGATCTCTAACCATAAGAACAATAGGCTTTCACTCTGTATCTTTTACAAAGCCTAAAAATAAAAGCTATTCAAAACATCTTAAAGCACAAAACTTTTTCCATTAACCTTTTTAGCTTTTTTTAGTGACACATTTCCTTGGCAGTGGATGGTGGGTGAGTGCTTGGAAGAGCTGGGGCAGAGCAGGGAGGGTGGTCCACGAAAGCCCATCAGTACTGGCCTGCAGGATGGAACTCGGCAAGTCATTCGCTGCTGGGGCCTGACAGAGGGGCTGGGCTGGCTCCTCTGAACCTTCACAGGCCATAAACCAGCAGCCAAGTTAATGTAGTACCTGCAGCAGCTGCTCAGCAGTTAACTGCTTTCTCTGGAATTGTGTGGATTTCTGGAAACATGCAGTGCCAGCTCCAGAGTCACTGCCTCCTTTCCAGGAAAGCACTATAACGCAGTCCATGGAAAGGAGGAATCGGTGATTCATACTTCTTGGACAACCTTCACTTTCTCCTCCCTCCCTGACCACCCCCTACACCCTTCACACACAAAAATGAAGAGGGGGAAAAAAACAACAACAAAAAAAACGTAGTTCCAGTGCAGCTGTGGGAGGGGCAAGAGCTGTTGTAAGGAAAGCACAGGGCTGTGGGAACTTCACGGCTCATGGTTTCAGCTAGGAGCTGGAGGCACAGAGCTCCAGAAGACTCTGCACTATCAGCAGCAGGATGAGGATTTGCAACCTGACAGCTTCAGGCCTGGGCTTTGCAGCCTTTGCCACCTAAAATAAAAGCTGCTTGACCATCTCCTGGTAACACTGAATTTCCAAGCAGGAGGATGCCTAGGAGAGCTTTCAGCACTCAGAAAAATTTAAAGGAAATGTTTGTTACAAGGTTTGAACGTGAGATGAAGGATTCTGAGGATTTCCTGTAATGATTTAGAATAGGCTGAGATTAAGTTGAAATAGTTATTATTCCAGCAATTATTAAATACAGCTGATAGAATATTTACATCCTCCTTCTTTACAACCCTGACTTCACTAAGCCGGGCTCTTGGGCAAAGAGACGCTTACGGAGTAGAGTTTGGGAGCTCCTGCGTGGAGAAGCTGGCAAAAATAAAGGCAAACGGGAGGCAAATACAGCACCAGCCCAGAGGGAGCACCACAGAGCAGGCAGTGAGTGCTCACATCAGTGTCTTTCATACCCAAAACCTGAAAAACTCATGAAATACATATTATTAAACAAAGCGAATGCAGCCTTTTTCTTTTTTTTCCTTTTTAAAAAGGCACTTAATCCACTTCCATTGAGCCTGGCACCCTTTGGCTGTGGCTCTTGCAAACTGGGATAAGCATCAACACCAGTTGCTACTACAGAATGTGAAGGGGAGCGGGTCCCCTGGCGCAGCACTGCCGTCCCCAGCCCAGCGGGGACTGGGCTCAGTGGAAGAGGGGTAAGCAGAGACTGAGCACAGTGCTCATCCCGCTCTAAGAACACACTCCTCATAAGACTGTTCCCATCCAGCATCTCCTTGTTGTAGACACTTAGACTACAAAGGTGGAGAAAAAAACCCAAACCAGCTAGTTTTCATTCCATGCACTTACAAATTATGTGGTTGCATCCTTGTAAGGATTGGGCAGGATTTAGTAAAGCATCCAGGATTCCTGCTTGAGAAGCTCTGGAGATGACAAATAAAACTAGCAAGAGTCCTATTTATAGGCATGAAAAAATAATTAATTTGTCCCCTTTTAATTGAAAATGTAAAAAGGACTTCAGCTTTAAATAAGACAATTTTACAAAGCTTGAGCACAAAAAAAGTGAACACCAACGTGTCATGTAAACACCACAAATGTTACTCATTTGTTCAGTAATGCACAGAACAGCGTGCAAGTTCCCCTTCCAGTGGATCAGATTTCTGTAGCCGTTCCCCTCCCTCCCCTCAGACCTTACTGGAATACAGGAAACCCAGAAGCTTTGGAACATTTACAAAGCTACAGTAGTCAGGATACATTGTGACTGAAGGATTATTTTTTTTTTTCTTTAAGGGATTGGTCATTTAAATATACAGAAGTACAATAATCTCACAGGTAAATGAATGGCAGCTTGGATTAGAAAAAGCACCAAAATATTTAATATACATCTGGCACAAATTCCACAAGAAGTCAGTAATGGGCAAACCAATGCTTTGCTTATAAGAAAAGAAAAACCTCAGACTGCACTTAATGCTCTTCTTCCAAAAGGGACACAACAAAAACATTGCACTCAGAATTGCTATCAAGTAAAGACAACCTTCTTATCACAACCTATTTGCATTGTGCCTTAGATTGCACATTCTGTAGATGCTGTTTCCATTCTGTTCCAGACAACAACGGTGAGCGAAATCTGATGTAAGAAAAGTAACTGTAAAACTACAAACCAAATGGGACTCAGTAGGTGCATCATCTTGAACTTCTCCCACTTTGCCTCTAGGTCATTGCTTCAAGTTTGGCCACATCCCTTTTAAAAAAAAGATCCTACATGAAACAGAATTTACTCCAGCTGTTTTCAAGCATTACATTTACACAGCACTTCTGATACTGCTGTCTAGAAGGGGAAGCACGGGTCTGCTCCACGACACGCAATACATTCATCGTTTCCCAGAGCGAGACAACGGGATCATCCATGGTTATCTCTTGGGGAAGTCTGAAAAGGCAAAAACCACTCCCGACAAAGCCCGGCAGGTTTGATCCTATCTACCCTCACTGGGGTGCTGAGGAACCGCAAGACTGATCAGCGAGGTGTATTCAATGAAAGCTGCACGAAGGCGTGCTCTCGTTATTTCCTTAGAGTTAGTTACTTCTCTGGGAGCAAACACTATCAAAATGCATTCCTTCTATAAAGGGTGACTTGAGGCTAAACTGGGGCCAAGATCCACAAGTGAGAACTCCAAGGAAACCAGCTGCATCAACCAGCTCTCCCAGGCTGACCCTTCTCCTCCACGCAGCCCCTCAAGGACTTCCAGTTGCTTCACGCACTCAGCCCAGCCAGTGCAGACCCCAGCAGCGTCAGGTCAGGACCAATCCTGCCAGTAGCACCCACATCTGGAACTCAAGTTACTCAACAGCTACCAGCACCAGGCCCTCCGACCACTCCTGCCAGCCCAGCGCCTTGTTTAAAGACTGTTTTAAACTTATAGATAAGAAAGCAAGCATATTTTTTTAAGATAACTATGTTTAGTGTGACTTGAAAAGTCACAACTTCAAAATATTAAGCACTATTCTGTTACGTCCTCTAATACATAATACATATGGGAATAATAAAACCAGTAGCCAGCCCTCAGCTCCACGGATCCCGTCTGCCGGTTCCCCACCTCTGGTCACATCATCTCCCCTCCCACGGGCCCAAAGAGCAAGAGTCAGCAGCTGGAACTGCATAAAATGGCAACATTCAAGTAAACACACTGATTCAACAGTAGGCAACCTTTAGGCCAAATATAATTTACAGGGGGAAAAAAAGCCCAAAACATTTTGCAGCTGGAACATCAGAGACGGATGGGGTTTTTCTGTCTGTGTGTGAAATGACTTGTTATCCAGAAAGGGCTTATTTGAAGAGTGCAATTATGCAAAGATAGAAGCTTTTTAAAAATAGAAAAAAAAAAAAAAAGTCGTATAACCTCCAGAACCTGTTGGATTTAAAAACTCAACTACAGAAGGACTGAGGATTGCAACAGTAGTGAGGAACTACTGTAATTTCAGCGATTTAAGGCAAGCTGTTAGCAGGACTCGTACGTTCATGCTCCCCCTACCCATCGTCTCACAGGCCCTGCTGTTCTCTGGAAACAGGTGCCCGTACAGATAGTGCAAGAGGTCACGGCCCAAAAGCAGCCCTCGAACTGGAAGAAGAATCTCCTAGCAACAGTTGCTGCAGCATAGCATCTGTCTGGGATTTGCAAGGTCAGGAATTGTTGTAGTTTTCTTTGTGGGAGGAAAGCAAAGGACACGGATGTGTTGCCTGAAAAAAGACACCACCAAAACGTGTTAATGAATACAGCCGAGCACTGACACCACTCCGGCATCTCCAAAACACCCCAAACTCTCCAGTTTTGCTCAAGCCTAAGGGTTTTATCCTGAATAAGATTCTGACCTCAGGGAGGAGAAGGATGGGTGTAGCTGTAACACTTTTGCAGCTCCCGTCTTTGCTGGTTGTTACAGGTCCAGCCTGATGGAACGAAACACAGTATTTTTCATCAAAAGAAAAATACACTCATGGCACTGCATCAGGTGGGTTCCTAAAGTTTTTCAAGGACAAATGAAAAGGTTGGTGGCTCCCTCCTGGGGAGCAGCTGCTCCATCTTCAATTTACTGTCAGTACAGGGAGCCAGAGCAGGGAAGAGGATGTGTGATGAGAAAAGGCCCTGAGCCACACACGATGCAGCTCCAGTCAGTTGCTCTATTGCACTCCAACACTAGCACCCAGGAGGACCGACACTTTGTTTGCAGCTTGACTTGGCTCCCTTTCACAGGGTCAATTGCATGCAGATTAAAAGCACTATACCAAAAAGTATGGCAAATAGGTAATACTTAACTTGGGTCAATTAAAAAAAAAAAAATAGATTGCTCATCCAGGCTTAAAATCCTGGGAGCAAAGGATGATAACCTTAAACTATTCAAGTCTAAGAACAAGAGGTAGAGATACCTATGTACTTCATGGTGAAGGAGTTACAGCCTTCTGTCTTACAATCGCATGTATTTCACTTCAATTGACAATATAAAACCAAAGATTCAATCTTCAATAGTCCAGAGAGAAGGTTTAACACTGGTGGCTTCATTTGCACATAACAAAATTTAAGCAGACACTTAACTTTCAATAGTTATTTGAAAAAATATTTATGTTATTGAAACACTACCCTGAAGAACTTTTAAGTTTCAGGTTAAGCATCTTCCTTTTTAATACAAAAGATTAGATTCACATGCACACATTTTGAGCAGAGTCAGCTCGAGGGAAGAACTGGGTGCCCAATTTACCGAGGGCCTTCTAAAAAAGGATCACACTGCAGAACATAAGGCTGAGAGCCCCAGAAACTCACAATGACTATTATTTTCCAGTGAATGGGAATGATGTAACCTCAGCCAACAAATTACATCATGGCTGAGGTGGTGATTAACTACGAGGTGTTTCTTTAACTTTGCTGGGTGCCTTTTTTGGGAAACAAGGCTTAGAACTGTAAGGAAGATACTTATGTTGTCAATGTCATGAAAATACTAAGGTCACGAGTCAGTGCATAGCCATGGCGGGGAACCACGGGTGACAGGCCAGTACCTGTCCTGGGATCTCTGGGTTCTTCAGGCTCTCATGGACATGCAAGGAGTGAAACAAAAGTCACACGGGCAAAGCTGCTGCCACCCCCAGTGCTCTGAATCTCCCACCCAAGAGCCACCCTGCCCTCAGGAAGAGGGGCTCTGTATGTTTGCAGCTGAGCCCGAGTCACTCCCTCGGCAGCAGAGCAGGGAGAACTCGTTTCATGCTCTGAAACGTGCTCGGCAGTTCAGAGGCTGATTGACCAGATCTGCTCCACCAGCCCTGGGAAGCCAGGGCTCCTCCTGCGACGGACCAAACTGCCACCAGCTTCAGCCTTCTGATTTTATGCCACCTGCCACACCTTCATTTATTTTTCCTGTGGTTCTTTCATTACGATTGCGCAGAATTAAAAAGCTATAATTATCCATAGAGAATAGCACCAGCAGCAAGTAAACTCACAATTCAGCATTCAATTTCAACTAATTTCCTCGGTCATGTTTTATGGCCAGCTCTGGGTGTAATCTTTCAAATCCTTACTTGAATCAATAAATTAGCCATTGACCTCAGAAACACCCACACAAGTAAAAATTAGCACAACCAAATCTCCAGTTGATCTGGGAGCCAAATTTTAAAGGTGTTGCAAACTATAATAAGGGGCAGGTGGTCACTGTTTTATTACTCAAGGATGAAGTTTACAGGAGTTCTGTTTCTCTGCATATAAGGGAAGGCAATAAAATGCCAGAGCGTGGACGTCAGACCAGTTTTCCAGTATATTACTAAAACTATCTATATAGTTACCTATAGTTATTTATCCCAAGTTGCAGCAGATTCAATACATGCATCAAGTTTTCTACTGCATAGTCTCATTAAAAAAAAATAATTAAAAAGTTGCAATGGTTTCAAGGATTCCATCAGCATCACTGTTCACTACAGTCCTGTGCCCTACACAAGAAAGATTTAAATTATATAAAAATGAAGAGTGAATATATTTGGCCTGTTCCACAGATATTCACAGTTTAACCATTAAATAAGCATATTTTCAGAGGCTCCAATATTGTTATAAAAACTTCTCAGAAACATGCCAAGCCCCCACTCCCACACAGGTACCGGCACCAGTGTTAGGGAGTACAGGCTGTGCTTGGTTAGGATCATAAAATCCCCAGACAATCCAAGGGAAGGTCTGGCCCCTCTCCCACTTCCAGCACTGCCGAAGAGTTGTACCTTCAGCTCAGAGGAGTTCAGGAGTTTAAAACTGATACAGGTCTGGCTTGCATCCTGTAAACGGTGATTAAAAAAACTGAAGTTAGGCTGAAAACAAATGGTTCTTTGCTAAACATATAATTTGGCTATTTTCACAAGTATTCTACCCAACGAGTGGAGCTGCTCCTGCCAGATTTTTTCTCTTCCTGTATTCACCACCACTAAAACAGGCTCAGCCTTGACGTGCTACAAATTACATCCTTAGCACTAAATCCACACCACCACCTGTCTTAGAGAGCAATATCCCTCATCCTTTGGAGCTGCTGCAGCTCAGCGTGGAAATCAGCTGCAGCCACTGCCACGGTGCAGTGTTCATGTGCATGCTCTGGCTATCCATTTGAATACTTAATTTTTTTACACTCTAGACATTTTAAATTTCCTTTAGGAAAAAAAAAATAATAAAATGAAGTGATGAACAAAGTATTTAACAACAGAATGAATGAGTAGTCTCAAACTTATAAATACAGTTGTCATTTACTATCAAATCAGTCTACATTTGGAACTTTCGCTAACAAAGCAGCCTCTGTTGCAGAATCTTCTCTTTTTTTCCCCTCCTCTTTTTTTTTTTTTTTTTTAAATAACAGCACCAGCAAAAGTCTCACCATAAATTCAATTATACCAGCACAAGTGCTTTGGCCTGCTTTGCTCATCAAATCAGAGTAAGATTTTGGTGCCAAACAGTGCTTGGAAGGTCACAGTAGCAAGGACAAAGCTTTGGGTATATTTCCCTATAATACAGCACCTTCAGGGCTCCCCTCCTGCGAAGAGACAGACCCAGCTGCAGCTGGAACAACTACCATTTGTTTCCCCACAGCTTAGCATGTCTCCAAACAAGAGCTTGCAGAAGCATCACGGACCAAACTCTCCTTTTATTAGATGAAAGAGATGCTATCTGTGGTTGTGGGTTTGTTTTGAAATATTTTTCAATACCCACATTTTGTTAGTGATTTATGATCTCAGACCCAAGCTATTGCATAGGCTGCACACCAGCAAAGCCAGTGACAGAATTCAGGCAGATCCTCCTCCTCCTCCTCTCCCTGCTGACCCCTCTGGGGCACAGCAGATGTGCAAAGCAAACCATCCTGCACCCAGTGAGAAGCTCACCACTAAAACTCTGCTTCCCTTTACTTTTAAAACCCTTAGATCACAAAAGCCATCAGATGCTATGGATGACTGTCCTGGGTTGTTTTTTTTCCCTTTGAGTTTGTTTTTTAAGTGAAGCCGTTTTATGATCCCAAAACGTAGCTCTGAAAAGAAAAGGTGTGAAATGGAAGTGTATCAAATTCATTAAGCCAATACTTAGCTCTACAGAAAGCCTTGGAAATCATCCCTTTTACCAAAAGGTGTAAAAAAGTTGACATACTAAAATTAAAAAAGGTAGCATCAATAACCAAAAAAGTTTCAACCAGTGTTAATAAAACTCCCTTTAAGTCACAACAGTTTCAACAGGCAAATAGTCCCAATACAGGCATTGTAAAATAATAAATTGACTCCTATCCAAATATTATCAAATCGGTCTAAAAATGACTCATCTACACTGCTGTCATTAAGAACACATTAAGAATTCACTTTGTCATCAGATGCCGATATTGTTGCTCCAGAAAGTGTGGAGCATTAACTGCGATTTAGCAACTAAACATAGGTTTTAAAAAACTGGTTCGTCAATATTAATGCAAAAGATATTTCCTTACATAGAAGTACTGTGCTTGCCAGACAAGTAAGATAATAATACTTTAGGTATAAATCAAACAAATTAAAGCAGAATTATACCACAGTTTTCCTTGAAGACTTAGGGTTTGTGTGTTGCTTCTGTCAATGTTTAGCAAACTTAAGAAGCAGAACCTTTGGTTCTTTTAGTCAAGTAAATATATTCTCATGAAACCACAAAAATACAACTTCCAGAGAAAATGGAAGTCCATCAAGAAGTTCACTTTCAATAAAACTGAGGTAGTACTGCTCTTTTATTAGGTGATGTGTAAGAGATTTAGATACAAATCGTCATCTATCACTCAGTTGACTGACAGGTACAGTAATTTTATAAAACAATCCCAACATTTAGTTTGAAACGCCAAAAAAAGGAATGATCTGGGCTCATTCACTAAGAGTTAGCTTTAAAATGGGAATTAGCCATATTACAAAAAGCTGTTGCTTACGTTGGTTTTTAGAGCCTTATTACCAGGGGGATTAATGCATTTATAGTTAACAGTTAACACTGCTGTTCATCTTGGTATAAAACCTTAAAATTATTACAGCCTAAAATTTCAACAATGTAAACAGCACTACACACAGTACAGACCTGCCCTGACAGATGTAGTATGAAAAACTTAATCTGGCACTGTATAATTTAGCAATGTTAATTTAACCTAACTAAAAAGATCTACATTGTGCAAGAAATATCAGACTTACTTATACTAATCCGAAGTCTTAAAAAAAAACACCAAAAACAAAAAACAAAAAACCAAACAAATAAACAACCCCAAAAATGCTTAACTTGTAGCCAGGGTCAAATATTTCAGGGCAAGAGTAAAAGGAATAACCAAAATTAAGAAAGTGCCTAAAACATGATACAGCATTTTAGAGCCCTTTCAAAGACAAGGCAGAAAAAGGTGTAAAGTAGAAAAGTCTGGAGCCTCGGTAATTTCCAGAAACATCCAGAGTTTACATTTCATGAAGGGCAACAGGTTCCTTCTGTCACTGCTGCTTCGATGCCACTAAGTCTGTTCCTCCGCACACAGGCCCTCTGTGTCCGGAGATGTAATACATTTGGTTTCCTCTTCCTTTTTCCTTCGCTCCATTTCCCACTCCACAAAGGTGTCGAAGAGACTCGGCCAGGCCTCGTCCTCGCTGTAGTTGCTAAGGTCCGGTCCAATCACCTGAGTAAAATTTAGAAACATGTTCCACGTGTCCCGGGAGATTCCCTTGATTCCTGAGGGGTTCTCGATTAGGAAGTGTAGCCACTGGTCCAAAATGGGGGGCTTGTTTTGGGTGAAGACTAATTTCCAAAGAGCAATGGCTATTTCCCGATGTAGCGACCTCTGTCCTTCTTCAGAGTCCAGGCCGAACTGGAAGGTGAAACGATAGAGATCCTTGAATTTATCTTCTTGCTTGGCTTCGTTTAAGAGGCTGGGGAACCTTGCACAAATGCCGTCAATGCTGTCTGCGTTTATTGCTTTGCAGCCTTCAAAAAACTCCTTCCTATTAAGCAAGAAAGAGAAATTAGTGCTAGCGCTTCCCATCTCTGCTCAGCCACGCCAAATGGGAAGAGGGTTATCTGGACAAGACAAGGTGTGTTCTCAGCCCAGGTGGCACAAGGATCTTGGCAGCGGGAGCTACTGGATGGGGAGACGTTTCCAAGAAATTTCTCACGGCTTGGGGAACCACAGACACCACTCAGATCTGCTGGGACACTGTTAGCATTCGGAAGAGATTTTGCTGTCTAGCTTTCTGACAACTCAATAATACCACATCCAGTGCCTTTCACATTAAAAACTGAATAAAATTTACCACAGAAACAACACCAAATGTCTGAAAACACCGCATTTATGCACTGAGGCACCATACATAAACCAGCTTGACTCAATATCGCCCATGTTTAAATGCTCCTGCTCTGGGTGAGCTGTTCTCAAGGGATAGAACAGTTCACTGGTGGATTTCCTGTGGTTTTTGGTTGCTCTTCCAGCCTGCAAAATAAAGAGGGTGCCAACAGCGATGGTCAGTGAAGGCAGCTGCCAAAAGAGTGGAAGAGAGCACGGCATCACACAACACAGGATACAATGCAATGTATAAACACTGCTGGAAGCACTAGTCCTGTACTAATTGGCCTACTAATAATCTGGCCAAGTTGGTAGATGGTTAGCTCTGATTTCTCTAATGCTCATGAGTAACAGCCAGTATTAAGCAGAGCCAGCAGACTCTGTTACAGACGTGTTGGAGGAAGACAGGGGATGGGACAGCGCTCAAGAGAACAGAAGACCACGTTGCTTCCCTTGATGGAAGAAGTCCATCAGTACTCACATCATGGAGTGTGCTCTTAAACACGAGTAACCTCTCACCATTAAATCTGCCCTCTTTCCAAGAAAATCAAAACAATGTTAATAAAACTCACGGTGGTTGTGCAGAATCACAGACACTACTTGCGATTCCTTTTCCACGTTAGCAAATATCTGCACCAACAGCCTGTAGTAAATCCACATTTGCATTCCAGAATAACTCATCCATTTGTCACACACCCACATCCACAAAGACTGTGGAGATGCTGGAAAAGCTATTTATGTTCAGTGCATTGCAGAGGCTTGGTTCAAGGCTTAGGACACTAAAGTAATTTTGAAAGTTATTAGCTGAGGAAGAATAGGTAGCATTACTCAAACCGAGATAAGACCCAAAAAAGAAAAACAAACCAAACCTCATTCTCTCTCAGCAAGTCCATGAAGAAGTCCTTCCTTGCTCTTACCTGGACACTGATAATCAAGTTGCAGGGGAGAGGGGCTGTTGTAGTTTTGGGTTAGGTTTGTGGGTTTTATCCTGGTAAGTTTTAGCTGTTCTGTCATTTCCTGTAGCATGACACACGATAAAAAGCCTGCTGACTGACCCCCTTGTCCAGAAGGACAGACACCACTTCTAACACCAATAACTTGTCAGTCAGTATGGAACAATTACCAGCGTCGAAAACCTTGTGTTTCCTTCCCTCTCCATGCTTTAATAGGACTACTCTTGGAAAAAGACATTAATTGTAACAGTGGGTGGGCAGGAACAATTTCTAGGATGCAGTTTGTCATCCTTTCACAGAATGACAGCAGTGCTGGTAGCAATTACTAAGAAATCTCACATCACTTTCAAACAAAAATTAATTTCAGTGTCCGATGTCATCACCAAGATAATGCTGGATACAGTAAACCTGCTTCTGGTAAATCAAGAATAAATGAATGTCTACAGAACCTCACTACACTGTTCATCATTAGCAGCATTATGTCCAAACCCACATTTTTGGCTCTGAAATCCACTGTGAGGGGAAGGGGAAAAGAGGACGATACAAAGCTTACCTTCTGCAGTGGTAGGAATTCATTTGATCAAAATGCAATTGTTAGAAGAAATAAGTAAGTGAAGCTAATGAGGCTGTCTCTCCAACATACAGATGACAGGATATACTTTAACATATGAAAATAATTACAAGTTCTACAAGAACTAACCTTGTAAATTTGCACATGGTAGCAGCCTGGAATTTCCAAGCCAAAACTAGCACTCTAAATTCAGTGGGATCAACACAGAGGTCATTGCAAAATCGTTCCATTCCTTCTTCCAGTATGGCATCTTCCCGTTCATCCTTATACCTCCTAAATAACTCCCCGATCCTTTGGAGCGAAGATTCTTCTGCACTGGAAACAGAGTCTTTCTTTGTATCTCCAGAAAACGTTGGAGGCTGACTCGACTCCACAGCAGTGTCCGTTTTCTTTGTCCCATTCACCAGTATATCTACTGAAGACTTCCCGCAAGCCGAACCATGGTCATCTTTGTGGACTGCACTTCTCTTACTATGCGACTTGCTGCTGGATTCCCTTTCCCCATTTTTGCTGCCCAGGGTAGAAGAAGGATTCTTGCACTTTGTGACACACTGGCCCATGATGTTGCAAGCCCAGTTTCTAGAGCAGTCCCCTCACCGTCAGACAGCCTCGCATCTGCTCCTCAACACATCTCACCCTGCCATTAGCGGCAGTCAACTAACCTGAAAAACAGTTTCAGAGTCAAATTACTGTTTCTCCACAACAAATATAGTAAATATTAAACGTGGGATAACATTCGCCAGTAAGAGAGTGACTTCAGGATATTTAAGTCTTGCATAGTGAAAAGGAATAGTGTAAAGAAGGTTGGCATATGCCATAAATTTCAGGCAATTTCAGGCTGTTTTACCAACAAATCAATGCAGCTCACTCAGTGGCTGCCGTATGCTAACGGACCCTAATAAAGGAAATTCCTAAAATTCTTACTGTAACATAGGTTACAAAGAGGTTGATTCATGTACAGGCTTCATCAAGACAGACTACTCTAACCCAGAAATATTTTTAAGGAAATGGTTTTTAAAAGTATACCCACGTTTTATATATAGAATATAAAACACTAAAACAAAGCAGGGGAGAAAGGAGAGGGTGGGAACAACACTGCTGGGACAACCTGGCAGAGACTTAAGCAGTAGATATAGACTGTACCTTCAGCAAATGGGCAAGAGTGGTTGGGAGCAGTGGGGGGGAAGAAATTCTAGGTTTTTTTAAGCAGAGTTAGGAATCTAGATTATTGTTCTTAAAACATACAGAGAGTGTGTTTGCAGAAAGGAGGCAACACTCACTTTTCATGCAAAGTGGTGTTAAGGAATTATTGTTTCAAGTGGGCTCCTCCCTGCAGGTAATGAGACAGACAGGGGAGGGGGCCTTTTTAATGAACCTTTTTCAGACAGAAACACATGCAGATAAGAAGTAGTAATTCCAGTTCAGTTTTTTAAAAAAGTCAAAATTAAAATGCCAAAATGATTTTATCGTACTCTGTTTTCACAAATCACAATGTTAAATCCCTGCATATTGGAAAATTATATTTTACACATAGAGAAGAGCTCTTAAATTTCCCCTATTAAAACACTCTGATTCTATCTGATCAGCGTGCAGCCACGCCGTGGATAGTACATTTCTCAGCAACATCACCTCCAAGAAAGCAACTGCTTATCAGATTCCTCGTTTACCCACTTATTTGCATTTCACCCCCACTGTCAGTTAAGGAAAAGCCTCAAACATAAAAACCGGGTTTGCCCTGTCTGTGTTTACTGCTGCCAGGTTACAGAATTTGAACAAGAAAATTTAAAAAAAAATATAAAAATTAAAAATTAAGAAATAAAACAGATGTCATGTCAGTTTTTCTGTATTGTTTCTTGGGTAAAGCTCTTCCGAGACTGAATCCCTGTTTTAAGCTGTAAACCAACTGGGAAAAGCAACACCAAGTACAGACAAATTTTCCAGGAATTGGGATTACAAGCATCAGGTTTTTTCTCAGCCATTACACCCGTTTTGGCAAAACACCACATATCCAGTTTTGTGAGCAAATAAGTAAATAAATAATAACAATCTGTATAACTACAACAGCCAGGATGCTGGTTTTAACTACCTGGCTTCCCTTCCTCTCCCAAATCCCTTTTCTTAAGCCACAAACAAAAATTATTTTTAAGCAGCAAAAAGAACAAACATCCGGTACATCGTTTCACCAAACTGCTTTAAAGATGAACTTTGCATAGGTAAGCAAAGTTCAATCTAATGTATTCAAGAATAATTTCTTACAATTCAAATAATTTCTTATTCATTTGTATTTTAAAGAATTCATTAAAACATTCATTTCCACATCAACAGCCACTGTGACAATTTCACTGGTCCTTAGTACTTCCCAGCTCTTCGACTTGCACAGCACAGCCTGGCACTGGTTCCTGAGCTGCCATGCGATGAGCAATATCATCTTCTCTAGTGTACACTAGTCATTTTTTCATTATATTAAAACAAACAGGATATTATTAGACAGTGTAAATTACTGCTTAGTGATTAACTCCCCGATACCAGCCTTCCTTCACCACCACTCCCCTTTAAATGCATCAGAATCTGTACGCTCAATCTACACTAATTCTTGCTCTTCATTAGTGTCTCAAAGGCAGTGCTACTTAGGCTAAGTTTTCCTTTAGAGAGAAGCATGCAAGTAAAGGAACAGAATAAAAAAAATTGTGAGTAAAAACTACTGTTACAGTTTAAAGTAGAGTTTAGCTAGTTTAAAATACTTCCTGCTCATACACATAACAGCCATTATTAGGTGTTGGGGATTCAGAACAGCTTTTCCCTATGGACAGGTTAAAGAATAGCTGCTTATTAGTGAATGGTACTTTCAGCTAAAGTAGCTGGTAGTAGTCACATCACAGGCAGCTTGATGGGCAGAGATGAAACCAATTCACCTTAGGAATCCCAATTTAAAGTTTGCTGTTGTTGTTTTTTTTTTTAAAAAAAAAAAAAAAAAAAAAAGGCAGACAGTTTGCAAGACTGACTTACATACCCTGTCCATAAATTTTCCTAACTCAAGTAATTCATAAAATCATAGAACGGTTAGAGTTGGAAGGGACCTTAAAGATCACCAAGTTCCAACCCCCCTGCCATGGGCAGGGACACCTCTCCCTAGAGCAGGTTGCTCAAAGCCCCATCCAGCCTGGCCTTAAATGCTTCCAGGGATGGGGCATCAACAACTTTTTGGGGCAACCTGTTCCAGTGCCTCACCACCCTCACAGTAAAGAACTTCTTCCTAATATCTAATTTAAATCTCCCCTCTTCCAATTTAAAACCTCGTCCTGTCACTAGACTTCCTGGCAAAGAGTCTCTCCAGCTCTCCTGTAGGCTCCCTTCAGATGTTGAAAGGCTGCCATCAGGTCTCCCCAGAGCCTTCTCTGGGCTGAACAGCCCCAGCTCTCTCAGCCTGTCCTCATAGGAGAGGTGATGCTGTCATGCTTCCTAAACAACAGCTTCTGTTAATGATGAGTCTAATATTCAAGTCTACAAAGCGACATCACCAGCATGATAAAACAGACGGGGTTTATTGTCATTTGCTGACATGAAACAACAGCGTTACAAGACAGAGAGGGAAGGTCAGCCAGCGTTACTGAAGACCTGTGAGGAAGTATCCTGACAGCCACTTCCAAAAACCAATGGAGAGCACAGTAGCACTAACCCTCAGAGTGCAATTTAACCCCGTCCCCGCAGCGCGCCCCATTAATGAACCCGTTTTCTGTTCTCCACCCTACTTGCCTTCCAAGGAGCTGACTGCTGCTCCTGCCCAGCCAGTGTCTGGGCTCTGTTCGCACTGCTCTTCCCCTCAGTAACAGAGCTCTTCCTTCCTCCTCCTCCTCCTCCCTGCTGAGGAGGTGTTCAGAGCACAGTCCTACTTGCTATGAACAAACACTAGAAGATACTGAAGTACAGTTGCTGTAATTCCTCACTTTTCTACTAAATGAAACTCGATGCCACGTGCCAGATACTTTGAAGCATTCTATCCCAAAAATAGCAAAACCAGTTTGGAAAAAAAAAAAAAAAGTCAGACAGCATCCGCTGGCATTTTGTGCATGTATCTGGTTTTGTAAGAGACAAATCTTTTGGCGCTCCATCAGTTACCCTTTCATAAAATGCCTCCACTGAGCTGAGTTCACTTCACTTACTAGTCACCTCCGCTTCCTACATGACTCAGGTTTCAAGGCATGAAAGGAACAAGAGCCTCGGAAGGAGATAGAAATGAGTGGGAGAACTCGGCCCTTTTGTTCAGGAAGGCTGGAGAGAGGATCCAGTTGCAGCACCAGGAGCTGTGCGGAGCTCAGTGTTCAAGGAGTATGAAAAAGCACTCTCAGGAAAGCGAAGGCTCATTTAACTGTAGAGCAAAGGAAATGTCATGTCTAGGTCACGCCGATTACAGCTAAGTGAGTACAAGGACGTGCAGGGATATTTCTCCCAGCTGAATTGGGAACTATAAGTATAAAGTTCTCGCATACCCAAAGATTACACTGGCTCGGTGGCAAAGCACCACTTCCCAAATGATCAGTTCCCAAGAGTAAAATCACTGTAACAGGCTTGTACATCGTAACAGGGAGACACAAAAGGCAGCGCTGACCACTAGTTTAGCCATTCTCCTAAAAAAGATCAAAATCCAGGGCTAAGGTTGGATCATACTCAGGGCTACAGGACACGGTACTCCCAAAGAAGTTTGATTACTCAGACACGTATTGAGCAATAACCTACAGTAAATATGAATCACCGAGATGCCCATGAGGCGCCTTCCACATAACAGGAACTGCAAAGCAGAGATCAACAATGATGTTCTCTGCTCTTCTCTGCAAGGGAGTAAGGAACTGGAAACACAGGAAAACTAGTGCTGGTGAATACAGCCAACCCCTAAAAACAAAGGGTACATAGAACCATACAGCCCAATACATTCAACAGAAAACCTAAAGAAGATTGGAAAGACCTTGCCAATACTTAGCTTTTGTTTCGTTTTGGGGGTTTTGTTGTTGTTATGGGTTTTCTGGTCTGTTTTTTGCCCCCCCCCTTTTTTTTTAAATACTGTAAGATAACCAGGTTTTCTCCATTTTCAAGTGACCAGATCACACGTAACCCAAAATTTGAAGCAAGCAAAACAAAGTGACTCAGTAATAATTCTCTGTCACACAAGCACACCATGGCACAATTGAAGACCGCAACACTGAACTGGGTGAAAGCTGGCTGGAGGAGAGAAGATGCAAAGGAGATATTTAAGTAACTCTGTATTTTCCTTTAATGACCAACGTTATTGTAGTAACAGAAATTACTGGATACATCCAGAGAATAACAAAACACAGCCAAGCATTATGCTGTTTAATAAAGTGTTGCATCAGAGGGTATTTACAGCAAGTTTCAAAACGCAAGAAATATCAAGAGAAAAAAAAACACAACCTCTGTATGTTCAAGAACACCCCGAAGACAAATTTAGGAAATCTCCTAACAAAAGGGGACACAGCTCAGCCAGCCATTAAATCCCTTCCCCAGCAGCAGTTCACTAGCTAAGGCAAAGACAACATTGCTAGAGCTTAACTAAGCCGAAAACCGGCCTCAACTTCTGGCAAATACTTGAGGATAATCTGTATGAATTTTACAGAATTTCACTATGCATTGTCTACCTTTTAGTGGAGAAGAATACATGACTTCTAAACTAGCTGAGAGTATGGAACACTATCACGGGTGCCCCATCTTTTTCCAGCTCTAAACAGTTACACGTGGCTTTCCACTGGGGAAGCACAAGAGGATCATTGCAACTCCTGAACCAGAAGCGACTGCTGCTCTAACAGCTGGTGCTGGGCTAGTGATCTTGTAAGCAAACATCTCATACTTACATAGTTTCACCTGCACAGGGAATCATTCCACTAGCTTTCACAGCTTCCTTCAGGCTCCCTGGGTTCCACATGGAATGCTGTAAGACAAAAGACCACACAAAACTTTACTATTAGAAGAGGCTATATAAACTCTAAAATGTATCAAATTGCTCAGAAGCAACTATGCATTCATTAAAAACCTTCATAGCCAAAATCCATTTACTGAAAGAGTCATTTTAATAAGTAAAACCTGGAGGAGTTTTATAAGTAGTAATAACACCACTAACTCTGCGTTGCCATATAAAGTGTAGATTGGGTACTGAATACAGCAGAGAAGTTGAAATGTTTGTTAGGAGCAAACACACACTTCCGGATACATTTATGGCTTTCAGCATGGCAGAGTTAATTCCTCATTTCATGCACCCAAAGCAAAACAGAGGCCATGCTATCATTGTCAATGCATGTTAGCTAAGTGGCTGTTTAATCTGTGAATGCCAAACAGCTGCTACCTAGCAAAGCATAATTTGGGTCTAGAAAGTAATTCTCTTTTTTCATTCTCTAGCACATTCTTTTCCATGTTTGTTTTCCCGTGTTCAGTTGAGCCAGCTCAACTTCTCTTCAATTCCCATCTCTGCTTTACAACTACAAAGCTCTGAAGAGAAGATGACAGAGGTTTATGTAGCAAGAGTCACAACCACAGCACCCAGTCACCACCTGTTTGTATCCGATCTAGGAAAAAAAAACAAAAACAAGAAAGCTCTGGCAAAGCTCCTCTGCTATACCATACTAACAGAAACGCTAAAAGGTCTTGTTTTTACAGTTCTTAGTACATCCAGGGAGCATACTGATTTTTTTATGAGACCCACTTCTAGGAAACAAGTGGGAACACTAGCTTGTTCAGTGCTTCATTCGGTAGAAAGTAGGGAATGGATGTAGAAAGACAACCACGAAGCAAGTTCTTACCGTACATGTCAATCTCTGCATAAGTTGAGTTTTCCCCAAACTTTAGGAGGATTAGCACAAGTTTGACCAACAAATAAAACCTAGTTCAGATAAAACCTTTAAAAAAAACTTTTATAAAACCAGGGAAACAGGCACCAAGTGCTTCAAAGCCCCTAGAAACTGTGGAGTGGTGCTTTCATGCATAACAGACACAAAGGGAGCAAAAATGTATCTCGACTGAACCAATTTTAGAGACAGGTAGTCCATAAAGCCTACCTCACTCTTTACTTACAGTCTCCACCTCTGAAGCCTGTCTTCCTCACAACCAACCACCCATTTGCCCCCCTGACAGTCTCACAGCTCTTTTCACACACAGTCCTGCTGAAAGGGCCACTCTGTGCAGGCGCGTGGCCACCAGCCAGCTTCAGTGTGTATGGAACAGGGAAGTCCCTGCCTCCCTTGCCGTGAAATGACTAGCTTGGATTTCTTTCTGTTTGACCATAGCATCCCATGAATTTCAAGAATTTAAGTAAACGGAACATCTGGCACTTCTATGTTAATTTTCTTTGGCACCCTGCAACTAAATAATTCCTTTTATAAAACATCGGGGGAGGAAAGAAGAGACAGGAGGGACAGGCCACTGTGCAGCCTCATTCCCCCAGGAGTCTGCTTAAATAGAGGAGAGGCAATATCTTATACTTCACATTTTGAAAACCATTGTCATGGCAACTTTATGCAACAAACTACTTTTCAAACAGATTTCTGTTTCTTTGGAAGAAACCTACCATCCACCAAATCTACATTTCCAGTTGACTACAGCACATACGGGAAGCAAATGCTTATTTCAAGTCCAAAAGAAGCTGAATATGACAGAGTTCAGTCCTACGCAGCAATAGCCAAATTTTCTCAGGTCGTTTGAAGTAGTTTCCACATCGGCTGACCCTTGCACACCCTGTCCATATCCAGAAATTTTAACATCTATTAGAACCATCAGCTACAATTCTTCCCCCATTCTTACTGCTTTTATTCTACCATGTTGCCCATTTCACCTTTTTTTTTTTTTTTAATTTTAATGTAGTAGCAAGTCTAAATTTCTGCAACAACACAATTATGGGACATGCAATAAAAAGTTAGCCTGAGCTAGTAGTTAAAAACCCAAGCTCTTCAAGTCTGTATGTAAAGCCTATCATAACCCAGCAATGCGTGGCAGCTGACTTCATCCTAAATCACACAAGATGACTGTGGCAAGGGTGGAAAGAAGCACCAATGTTTTTGTGGTACAGGTTTTAATTCAGTCCTTGGGTCAGGGTTGCAAGGACCAGCTGTATGATATCATCAACAAGCATCACCCTTCGCTGGTGCAGGAGGAGCATCCCGCAACAGCAACTAGGAAAACAGCCTGCCTCCTTCATTAGCAATCCCACTGCTGGGAATTGAAGTGAAGAGTGTGCACCCTCAGGATCATAGAGACCTCTGTTTTGCTCACCTGCTTCTTTCTGCACCTGTGGCTGCCTCCCCCCTGTGACTCAGGCTCTCCTGAGCACTGGTGCTGGGAGAATCTCAGCACAGAACACTGCAGCCCAAAAGCCGCAATCACTCTCCACACTCCTCCTCAGCAGCTTGGTCAGTGGTAAGAGATGATAGAGTTCTCACAAAAGGCAACTTTTTCTGCTTTCCTGTGGGGAATCAGTGGAAAAATTAGTGATATCATTTCCCTCTTCAGCAGGCAGAAACTGAGAGGATCAACTCTGCATGTGGGAGTTTTTACCATGCAGTTGAGTTTTATACTCCAGCACCACAGCGCTTGCTGTGCAAGTGTTAAAGCACAAACGAAGCTTCAGTCAGCAAAGCTATCACATTATGGAAACTGCTTATTTCAAGTCATAACCTGCAATGAAACTTTCTCAGCAAAAGCACCCTACTCTGGCACAATGGGCATGTTACAGGCTCTCATTAGTCCAGAAGACACCTCACCACATCCCTAACCAAGCGCTGCACTAGCACCAGCCTGTCACATAGATCTGCTCCGCATCTCTACTACAGAAACACATTTACGCAAAGTTACTTAAGAGGAAGCCTAAAAGCAGGAAAGTCCTGCTGCAATTAGTTAAAATGAATTATTAGTTTGTCAGGCTTCCTGCGGTTCAAGCACCTTTCAATGAACTACAGCCAGGTTATGATTTTGGAGACAAACAGATGGAGACTTTGTCGATTTGTTCCAAATCAGGGTAAAAAGCCGTTTGAAAATCAAACCATAGTATTTAGAAATCTGATCCAACCGGATGAAGTTTGTCTCTACAGAACACACTTGTATCAGAGTAAAAGCTAGTTTTACAGGTGCACAAAAAAGGACTCTGTAGAGTTTTGGCTGCCCCTTGGCAGAAGGTGAAACAGCAGCCAATGGAAAAACGAGTTACCAACCCAACAACACGTATGTTGGCACCTGAATACTTTGTCTCAAACAAGATGTGGACTTTGCCACAGACCATACCATACTGAAAAGGTTTAACTTGTCTGGAAGAGAGGGGCAGGTATCTAAAAAAACCAAAAGCCAACCCAAGGAGCAACAGACTCAGAAACTGCTTCACCACATCTACAGTCCATAATGCTGGGCCACCTCTCAGTGCCAAGAGCCAGAGCTGTCACCAAACCTATTCCCAGAAGCCACCCCACAGACATCAAAAAGTAAGCAAAAATATCTTAATCAGTTGTTCTTTGACATGGTGCGCTGTCATTTCACATCCAGGGCCGAGACATCAGCAGGGACTTTTCCATCCAAGACTCTGGGCAGGAGAAACCTGCTTTCTGCAACTTTGAAGAGCACACCCTGCTAAGACCCAGGGCATGACAACACACTTTATGTTCAAACTGCAATAAGCCTGAAAAAAAATGGAATAGATGTTTCAGATCTGTAGTTCACTGTGTACAGATAACTATACAAGGGTAGTTTAATTAAAAATTAATAATAATGTGAAAAATGATAGGGAAATGGAAAGTGAAGGCACCTTAGTACATTCTTACTATTCCACTCTCAGTGTGGAATACATACTCCTTAAGCAGCTTTTTCAGATGACAGACATACATCATCCTGAAATCCGTCTTTCTTTTACATTCTCTAACAACACAATACCTTACTTACCGATTACTTCTCATTGTCTTTTCCACTTGGCCCCATTACAAAGTTTTAAATCCTTTCTTGTTATGCCCTTCATCCTACTTTATTAGGTGGGTGGAACGGATTATTGCATTTTCACAGAGCAAATCCAAGTCCAGTTAGCTAAACAGCATATAATCTTAGAAGGGTGCCTTCAGGTGCTTCTGCAATGTAAATAAATTAATGAACTAATTCATGCAGCAGCAGTACTTGTTTTGAGAAGTCTGTTTAGGCTATGAGCAAGACAATGGGCATAGGGGAAATCAAGACAGCCAAACAACGCAGCTGCTCAAGAACACACCATCGGTTTTCAATAAAGCTGAAACCAGAACCCTGACCAGATCCTATCCGATTCTCTACCTTGTACATACTTAGACATGAACAAACTGGTTTATTTCAATTCATGTAATTCAAACCCTGGATGAACTTCAATCTACCATCTTCAAAAAACAAAGATTCGGTCACTGAGTAATTCACCTCTGTCCATTTAAAAACTATCAGTCTTTCCTCTCTCCCCAAGATCCTTGTCAAAGGCCATACAACTCTCAAGGTCCAGCACTTACAAAAAAGCAAATCATTATCTAATGAGGGTTTCTGGTGTTTTTCCCTTTAATATGCAAAGGGTTGTAAAAGAATAATCCTTCAGTATTTTTCCAAGGTACACTGTAACTTTTGCACAGCATGACAGACCTTTAACACCTCAGTATGTATTATGAATAATTAAAGCAGCACATGCCAGGGGAAGAGTTACCCTGTGCTCAGACACAACCAGTTCACATCCCTGCAGCAGAACTGCAGATTATGGCATCGACAGAAACCACGACCCTCAAACATTTGACACAGACACATCCTGTTGTAAGCAACTGAATGTAGCTCTGCTACAACTGTTTACTCACAGTCAATTTTGTAAATTAATCTACAAAAAACTGAAACTGCTCTGTAGCCTAACCAGAATAACTTTGAAAAACCACTTTGGTCTACAATCAGTTCGGAATAGAAAAGAAAAAAAAAACCCATTTACTTTTAAACGGAGATAAGCATGCACAGATTCTCTTTTGCACTGACTCCAGCCAGCAGACTTCACACTGCAGTGGCAGAGGCACCTTCATACTTTATGTTCAGCTGAATATAATTTGGGTAGATATTGAATGATTTCTGTAATAAGATACACTTTCAACTAATTCTAAGTAGTATTTCTTACTGCTCTCAACATTGAAGAAAACCACAGGAATCACACAAAAGAAGAAAGTCCTTGCAGCAGTTCTGGTTAAAAGTTTCTTATTTCCAGCAAGTTTGAAAGCAGCCGTGAGAAGCAGGACACACACAGCCATCTAGCAAGGCAGTGAAGGGAGAAGTCTAAGGACAAGAATCAGAGCGCCTCATAAGATCACTTTCTGGCAGCAGATGCTCACAAGGAGCTGACAGAAGGCCCACCAGCCATTGCCCTCAGCGTAAGATGGTTCACAGGCTACCAGCCAAAAGAATCACTCATTTCACGCAGCTGCGTAGGAACTTCATTCCCAGCTGACCACCTAAATACTGGAATCATCTTTAAGTTTCACTTATAACAATTCTTTGTATGTAAGAACTGAAATCTGAAGTACTTTTTAAGAGCATGCGCTACGATTTTTAAACCGACTGCAGTTTTTAAAGCAGAAAATACACAAAGCCACCTGCAGAGACCCTGATTTGAGTCCTGACCTCCCTATCACAGTGAATGACACTAATGCTTTACACTGTACAAAGGATGCTGCAGTGTTTGTATGGTAACTGCACCAACAGCTTCAAAGAAGCTCCTTTGAGTATACTTGAACTTAGGTCATGTTATAACAAAGACTCTCAGCTCTCCTTGAGAAATCCAGTAGCAGCTTTGACCAAAATACACATTTTGTTAATAAGCTTTCACATATCCTTGATTTCACTTCACGTCCTGTGTCTCACAAAAGAAGTAAGGTGTGTAGGTTCCCGTCCTGTGCCTCACGAGACATAATCACTAACTCCAAGCACAGGTAACCCTGCCCGAAGCTGGTATGCATCAGACCTTCGGCATTTCCAGACCGCCCATTTATGTGCTGATCCAGAGCACTCAAGGCTTTCTGAACAGACTCATCTGTAAAGAAAATATTGTACAGTCAGCATATGACCAAAACCAAGTTCTACGACAGGGACACTTGTGTTTATAAGTCTATTACTAAACTACACATATACACCCCATAATCATAGGCATTAAGATGATTTTTTTCTCTCTCCCTCTCAGTTTTAAAGCAAAAAGGTAAGACTGACTACAATAGATGTTTCAAAGCTGCAGAAGGAAAAGCTGCATTCTAGTAAAATATTTCACACTAAGAACTAAAACCTGCTGCTTTCTGCTAATACATGGATGCAAAAAGACTGGTATTTTTCAGGAGCACATAATCCTTTTGGTTTTAAAAAAAACCACTTATGTTCACTAAATAGGAACAGCAAGACAACAAATAACTGACTGTCTTTGGCAGTCTGACTTTCTGGGAATAACAAACTGTGACAGGAGGTCAGTAACAGCATTCTCACATTTTGCTAAGTAAGTTTTGTCTTTCACAAAACAGATGTCACAGACAGAACAGCATTTATAACTATTCTTTCTGAGACACCAGAAGATTATACTAGCTCATTCTCTCTACCAGAATCCTGTCCCACCATCTATGCTTTTGTTGGTTTCTCTACAGTATTCCTACTTCTATGAAAGAATTCTTTAATACTTAGAACTAAGAAGTCCCCTAACCATCACTCTTCTAGTAATGAAAAACAGCAACTAAATAACCTTTACCTAAAATCCAGATTTTCTACTTCCTTCAGAATGCAAATAATTGGATTGCTGTCCCCCGTAACAAATACATAAAATGGAGACAAAATGAGTCTAAATGGGTTAGTTCTCAGATTATCTTTCAGGCAAGAAGCTTTGATTCACTTTCCCTTCCCATTTGCTCTGTTCTGGTTAAAACAGAGATCAGAACGCAAAAACATCACCAAACTCTCACACCAAAGCCACATGTGACAGGGAGAGTCACCTTATGTCACCTTTAAAGAATACTGGCATTTGAGGGAAAGCAGGGCTCACCCCCGATTTGCCAACCACCCTGGGACTCTCAGACCTGCTCCCACAACCAACTACCGACAGCTGAGCAGTTCCACAGAACCTTTTCATGAAAGGGTGAAGCCACAGACAACGGGAGCACATCTGCAAGGCTTGGCTTTTCTGATCACTCCCTGGGAAGGCTTCACCGAGATCTGTAATTACCTGACGCAAACTAGAATTAAAAGAAGGGGGGGACGGGGGGAAGGAAGAGATAGCTGACTCTTTCAAAAGACACACTCGAGACAGTTTACTGTACAGAAGACACCAAGAAAACTAGCACAGTTTACCTGTGTCATATGTTTACAGGGGGTAAATTGCAGGTGGCTCTTTACCAGAAGGCAACATTTGCCTTGAGTATTTGCCATGAATTACCATTGTTTCAAGTGAAGTTACTATGTCATTACCGCTGAATAACTTAGAGTCAAGTACACAATTAATCCGTGTCACCAGTGCAGATAATCTGCAAAACATTACAGTCATTTAATCTAGTATTTTTAAAAGGAGGAAGAGGGAAGAGACAAAGAAATTATTAGACTTCCAGTAACAAGAAGACAAAGCCCATTAGTCAGAGGCAAATAAAGGAGAGGAAGCCAGTGAGATAAGATGCAGATCCCCAGGGAGAAGCAGCCAGAGAGAAGGAGCCCAGTCAGGGAATTCTGATGAAGACTGTTAAGGGGGTTCTCTCTTACCTTCTTGTGACTACCAAGTCCCTCAAGTGTTTACAGATTGTTCTTTCAGCCTTCAAGAATTCTGGCTACCATTATTCATCTGCTTCTTTATTTTTAAGAATGAGGATGAAAAAAAGGACTGTTTCCCTAACATCCCATGCCTTTCTTTTTCAGTCTCTTCTTACTCAGAGCAGTCTTCCTCCTACCTTCACTACTACAGACCCTTGTGCTTAATGGAACAATAACATTGTTTCTGCACTTCACAAGTTCTTATAAACTGCCAGAACCCCATGAGAATGCGTTTTATAGTGCTCCGAGGTTCTGCATTTAATGTATCAGCACTTCCTCCGCACCCATAAAGAAAACGGACTGCTGTGGCGTGGGAGAGTCCTGAGCGGAGCAGAGGGACTCGCGCTCCTACTTGCAACTGTGCATCTCTTCATATCCCAACCACCTTCACATTGTTCTCTGCCATGAAGAAACGCACGCTGAGGAGAGTCGTGTCTATCCCCCATTCTTCCACCCCCTTTCCATTTACTTCATATTCCCTGCCCCAATTCACATACACACAACATACAGGATATTTTTTCCTGTTCCTTAAACTGAACCGAAGAGAACAGTGGAACCAAGCCTCTTCCTCCAGACACAAATTTATTAGAAAAAGTCCCTTTGTCTTAGAAGTCTGTCAAACTGTCTGGTGGTCCCTCTTGCTCAATATATACTTCTTAAATTTCAGTGAGAGCCTTCCCAAAGAGCTGTTCTTAGTTTTCTCTCAAAGCCACCCCTTCAGTTCATCCAATCATCTTTTTTAATACAATGCACGCTAAATGGAAATAAAATGTGATTATGAATGAATTTCCAAGATCAACAAATTGTAAGATTTACTGACTCAAATCAATTACAATTTGCCAAGGAGAGGACAATGTTCAGCTCTGAAATAAAGCAAGAAACTGCACAGAGAAGGCACCTGACCCAGTCTTAAAGATGTAGGGGCAGATTACAGGATATATTGCAGGCTATCAGTCTCAAGGTGAAAACAACTTCAAAAGCATCACACAGAGTAGCCGAATAGTATCAAAGCTGTATGTTCATTAAGAGTTTTGTAAAATCATTTAAACATTATAATAATTCATGCCTGGATAGAACTCACTACTAGGAAATAATCAGAATTTTAGAAAACATTACAAGAGCTGATATTTGCAGCAAGTTTGTAAAGCCATTTGTACGTTGTGAATCCAAACTAATTCAACACAGATCACAAGCTCTCCTTTTCTGCTGATGTGCAGAAAATCTTTGCTTTAGACTGTGTGCTGTCTTTCATGTAAAGAGCTATGAAGGTTTTCCACAGAGCTCTAACACACACCTGTGCAGGGAAATGATAAGATTTGAAAGACAAACCACGGAACTGACAAGAACATTAGAAGTCAGATCTCTTCACTTTCACATGCAGCCCATAACCAAGGGCTTTTTTTGCTTTCCAGAGGGTTATCTTTTACCAGGGACACACGCAGCATCGCTCAGATGCACTCGAGAAACCAGTACAGGCCTTCTTTCTTCCCACTGACAGCCCAAATAAAACACTCATACCATAGTTCTACATTAACTGTTTAACAAAGAGGCTCTTAAACAGACAGTAAGAATGCATTTAGAAGAGATGTCTTTTGTTCACCAAAAAAAGAGTAAGCATGCAGCAAAACCGTAACTGCCAGTGACGCCTGTCTGTAATTTTCAGAAAGGTTCTGTGGTTTTTGTTTGCACAGCTATACCCCTTTTTTCAGGCCACTTAACCTATTACCCCTTTAAATTAAGCGGCAGATGTTACCATTTAAAAAAAGTTACCAGCTGTGGATCAATGCTCTATTCCAATACTTGGCATCAGACTGGTCAGTTATCAGCGTAACATTTCGAAGGACAGCACACCAGCAGTGTTAACTATTTAAAAGAGAATCAATTATTCTTTCCAGAAACCACAGCACTAATAGGAAAGACATATCCTTCCAACCAGTATTTGTTCAAAACACTGATTATGCAAGTTACAGTTTAGGTTGTTACGAGTGGTTTATTAGTGCCAACATCACCCCAAAGAGCAAGAGTGATTAACGCAGATTGAAGCTCTCACAGGAAGGGTCAACACATTCAGCAGAGGGAGTGAGAGCCAAGGTGAGAGCTGGCTGTGCAAAGGTGGGATGTTCAGACTGCCAGAACTATCTCGGAAATAAACTGCTCCACATTTTATCCCTCTGCCCGTCTCCTGACAACACCGTGCTCACACACTCTCCAGCGCTCCGCACCGAAAGGCTGGGCACCGAGAGCACTCGAACAAAGCGGCCGACCCCCTCAGCGCCGGCGGGGCCGCGGGGCGGCTTGACAAGGCACATCTCGGGGTCCTGCCGGCGGCACACACCGGTTTTAAACACAATAAGAAAACAACCCCAAAGTGAGCCAGCACCGCTCCCTCGGGCACACGACTCTGAGACGGGCGGGTCGGGCTAGGCCGTTTACCCGCCGCTGCCCGCAGCGAGACCCCGCAAAAACCCGCCGG
>VXBW01000378.1:709143-790918 GCA_013400375.1 Thinocorus orbignyianus
CTCGCCCACCGGAGCGGGGGGGACGCGGCTTAGCGGGGCGCAACCGCGGCGGGGAGCGAGGTCCCGGCGCGCTCCTTACCGGAGGTAAACCGGAAGGGTAGAGCGTGGGCAAGCAATGGCGGAGGGAAGGGAGAGGCTGAAGGTTGGGAAGGGGGGTGGGTGCGGTGTTGGCCAACCCTCCCTCCCCTGCTTCAGGCGTTGGTTCCGCCCGGCTGCGGGGGCAGGGCCGCCCCGGCCGCCAGGGGGCAGAACGGCGCCTGCGCCTACAGCGCCCCCCCGCGGCCGGGCGGCTCCGGGCAGGGATGGGAGAGCGGCTGGCGCCATTTTAGCGCCGCAGGAGTCCTGTGGGGTGCGAAGGACTCCTGGGCCCCACAGTCGCCCCGCCTCCATCCACAGGGCCACTGCCTGCCTCAGCCAGTGCTGTGTCCACCCACAGGGCTGCCTGTCAGTCCCCCGTGCCTGTCTGATGGCCCCGGTAGTGCGGAGCAGGCCCTGTGCATAGAGTCCTGAAGCTCTCACCTGGACCTGCGGTTGCTGCTGACCCAGAGCTTGTGTCAGGATGGTGACCTTCCAGCCTGTCACCACCAGGCCCTTGTCCCCACAGACACTGAGGGAGGACAGGTGGAGTGACACTTCCCCCAGCCCTGTGTTCCACCGCCCTTGTGCTGTCGGGGAGGCTGGAGGCCCCAAAGACTGGTCCATGCGCCATTTGGGAGAGTCTGGCAAGTCCTGTGTGAGGCTGTGTTGGCAAAACTCCTGAATTTGGATGGGATTCATACACTTCATTTCCAAAAAGCTAATATTTTCTTCAAAATACATCCTGCTATAGTTCTCACATTGTGACTGAAAATCTTATCTATCGATGTCTTGGGACTGAAGCATTTGGAAACTGAAGCAGAGGGTTTGTGAAAGGAGTTTTATTAAATGACCCACAGAAGGAAGTAAGAGAGCGGGTGGGGAGGGTTGTTTCTCTGTTAGCATTCATATTTATACCTGTTCTCCGGTTTGGGAGTGGTTCCGATGCTGGGAAATTTCTGTTCGTGCATTTGGTTGCATTTGGCTCAAAATTGTTAGGTGAATAAGGTGCATAAATCCATACTGGATTTTGTGTCCGTGTTGTGTTTGTTTATGCTTCTGTATTATATAAGTAAGGTCATCCAAGGATAGCAGAGACTTCGTTTCCTCTACTAAATTTGTTGCATTAAAACCTCTTTCTCTTGTGACTAATAAATAACTAAATATGAAGGAGGAGAAAATTGTTCTAAATGTATGAAAGTATGAGTGACAGGGTTGCACAAAGCTAGACGCAAGTTCATTTTGCTTTAGAGTTTAAGTGGCCACTGTGTGCTTTTCTGGAGAAAGCTAATATGTGAAGCAGGTTTTTTTGTTTCCTCTCTACCCTAAGTCAGTGTTTCTGTTCTTCTTGAGGCTACCACGGCCCTGGAGGCACTCCCAGAGCAAGAGTCTGTATGTCCTACTAAAACGAGATAATGCCTCGACCACCTCAGAAGATGGAAACTGTGATCAGGATGTAACAACATCATGGAAGATTATGATCTTTCATTTTAGTTTGTTTTTCACCATAGGGAGAATTAATATTTTCGCTTTGAAGTTTTGCCATGATTTGGTTTTGGCCTTTTCGTAGAATCATAGAATTGTTAGAGTTAGAAGGGACCTTAAAGATCATCGAGTTCCAACCCCCCTGCCATGGGCAGGGACACCTCCCACCAGAGCAGGTTGCTCAAAGCCCCATCCAGCCTGGCCTTGAACACCTCCAGGGATGGGGCAGCCGCAGCTTCTCTGGGCAACCTCTTCCAGTGTGGCACCACCCTAAAGAACTTCTTCCTAATATCTAATCTAAATCTCCCCTCTTCCAATTTAAAACTGTTATCCCTTGTCCTATCATTCCACTCCCTGGCAAAGAGTCCCTCTCCAGCTCTCCTGGAGCTCCCTTCAGATCCTGGAAGGCTGCTCTAAGGTCTCCCTAGAGCCTTCTCTTCTCCAGGCCAAACAGCCCTAGCTCTCTCATCATAGCAGAGGTACTCCATCCCTCTAATCATCTTGGTGGCCCTCTGCTGGACCCATTCCAGCAGTTCCATGTCCTTTCTATGTTGATGACTCCAGAGCTGGACACAGGACTCCAGGTGGGGCCTCATGAGCACAGAGTAGAGGGGAAGGATCACGTCCCACGACCTGCTGGTCACGCTTTTTTTGATGCAACCCAGGATTCAGTTTTGGCTGAATCTTAAAAAAATAGGTGTGAGCGTTCAATCAGGGATGAAAATCAAGAGAAGGTTTTGCTTTGTGAGGTACATACTGCAGCCACACGTGGTCGATGTTTGCAGTGTACTAGCTGTCACAGGCCACTAAGGCATTGATTTGAGTAAAAGAAGATGAAATTACTTTTGTGGAAACTAGATGTTGAAATTTCCTGTCAGTGGAAGGCATGTAACCTGCCCCCCTGTGACAGGAATCTGTGCCCCCTTCTCTTCTCCCTGTGCCACAGGAACTCATTGTTTCAGTTGTTGTCCCTCAAGGGGATGATAGACCAAATTCATTGCTGCCTTAAGAACCGCAGACTCATTTTGGCAGACTTGCACGAAAGATGAATATAGATTACTGACCTCTAGTTGCTGTAGGTAGCTGTGAAAGGAATGATTGATTATCTGTTGCATTAGCAGCAGGAGAGACACTGCGGGTCACTCTTTAGATAAGTGGTATAATTTAGCTCTTAAAAAAAAAAAAAAAAAAAGCCAGATATGCCCAATTTTTGGCATCTCTTTAAATAAGTGTTAGCCAAAGAGTGCATTTGAAAATATGAGCTACAGATTGTCATACAGGCTGAAGCTGAGGCTGTTCCATACTATAATGTTGATATGCTGTGCTTCTGAATTGTCATTTATTTCCCTAACAGAAATGTGATCGTAGCTTGATTCAGAAGGCAGGCAGCCCAGCGGTTTGTCATTGTGCCTTTAGGACTCCTTGCCAGTAGCAAACCAGCTGTCAAATAGAAGTTGTTGCTTCTAAATAAAGGTTTTACATCTGAGAAGCTCAAAGCTGCTTTTTGAAATTATTTCACGCAGAGTTCTGTTCCTCACCATCTCCTCCCCTGAGCAAATATGGTTTCAGCATCAGCACGGAGTGTGTGTTACTAATGCCTGCCCTAGTTAGCTGGGATGTAAAAGAAGAGATCTATTGTTTTAAAATATCCTTTTTTTCCCCATGGGCTATTACTTTCAGCCTTTGTTTCCTAAAGTCCTCTATGTACTCACTACTGGTAGATTTTATGCTTAAAGTGAGTACCTAATGCTTGACTTGAAAAGAAAGAATGAAATAAAGTAGACTTACAACTTCAGCAGAGGAGCTTTGCAGGAGGAGGAGAGCGCTGGACACACATTCTTAGCCAAGCATCCCGTAATTTAGCTGCTTGTGTACAGTCAGTCTCTGCAGCTTGCCCTCTGTCCTAACTTTGCTTTCACTACACTGTTGGGGTCACTTTACTGTGCAGTTGACAGATTTCTTTCCTTATTCTTATATAAATTTTCATTTTAAATTCTAAACAGACCTGCAAATAGCAAAAGACGACTGGCGTTTCACTGATTATTCAGATTATCGAACTTTTGTTCAATAAAAAACCCCAAAGGAATATGTATTTGTTTCCTGAAAGAAAAACTTGTTATTGCATTTTATAGTTTAAAGGATTATTTGTTTTAATTAACAATGAAAAAAGTTCTTCATCATGTAGTAACTCATTAACTGTTCTGGCTTCTTTTGCAAGTTAGGATACAATGGGATGTTTCATGTGCTTGATCTGAATGTTGATAACAGGGGTTTGCATGTGGATCAAAGGAACGATACACCCCTGCCTTGTCACAACTCCGCCACAGCACCAGCAGATGCTTCTTTGGAAGGTGGGGCTTGGCTTCCCTCCGAAGGCTTTATTCTAACAATCGGCTCCGAACCAGGCTGCAAGCTCCCACTTTCCCCATTGATGCCTTTGTAGGGGCAGACCTACCTTTGACCTCTCCCCGTGTGTTTTGTTGCAGTAAACAGCTGAAATTTGCTCAGCTAATACAATAGCCCTGTACTTTTTGACAAATCCACCTGTGGTTAACCTCTGCGGGCTGCCTTTTGCAATGAAATGAAGGGTGGTAGAAGTTAAACAATGGGTGTGACTACCACAAGATGAGTGTTAGTGGGAAAAGTGGTGTAACATCCACTTAGCATTCCAGAGATGTGAAATATAATTATGATTTAAATGCCAAAGATGTAAGTTGCAAGATGAGTAACTACAAGGACATGAAAGCCTCCCTTATCTTCCTTTCTGTCCCACTCAGAATCATTTTGCACACCCACAAAACTAATACAAGTAGTGTCACTTGATGAAATTACACCTGATACATGACTTGGGCCGTCACTTACATTTCTGTCAGTGTGGGCTCTGTTTATACCAAAGGAAAAAACTCCAATCTCATTTACAGCATTTTAAGTTGGAAGTAATTTTGCACTCAGTGGAATTCTCTATTTATGCTCCCACTCACAGCAGAATCTGACCCAGGCTTTGAATTTTGTCCTATTTGCTCTCATCCTTTCCTGTGATAGACAGGGTTCTCTGTTACTGAAGGGCTCCTCACACCTTCATTTATGTATCTTTGCAGAAACAGTTTATGAGCACGTTTCTAATGTTAGAAATTATTGACTAAAATGAGCCATGGAAGCAGCTGGTTGCTGAGAGTATATGAAAAGCTGCGTAATGCCTTTTGTGTCATGTAGCATATATGGGAAGGAGAGCAGTAACACAAAGGGGCAGCCCATACCTCAATGAGGAGCTACACAGCTCTGTATCAATTCCAACCCTGAGAAATTAAAGAAAAAGTAAGTTCTAGGTGGCTGAGGGAAAGTAACTAGCGAGGGGAAAAAATGTTTGTTCTAAACTTTTAAACAAAATCGTTATAAACAGATTCTTGTTATGTTTAAAATCCAAAAGGAACAGGTGTGAGAAAAGGACACTGTCCCGAGTTGTGGCCTTGGAAGTTGTTTGATGTGTAAATCAGAATTTAAACCTGTATTTTAAACATTTTTCCCCTCTGACATTATTCCTCCTAGTTTCTTTATGGATTAAAACCTAAGCTGAAGGTTCCTGGTGCCGTCCTACCTTATCAGCTGTCAGGGGGGAGCAAAGAGTGTTACCGGCTCCACCAGAGGTGACACCAAATAAAAGCAGAGGGGTGACGCCAGGATGGGCTTTAGGTGAGGATGTGATTTGGGACTCAGCTTGTGCTGGGTCAGATCTTGTAACTGAGCTGTTTATTTTCTGTACAAAATAGGCACTCAATGGAGAAAGCAATGATTTTTCAGATACACGTACATGCGTAGCCTGGTGTATGACTAATCTTACTGCCTGAAATGGAGCTGTGGAGTGGATAAAGTGAAGCATTTATTCCAAAGTGTTTGACAAGCTGGGACTACCTAGATGTTTTATTGTGGATATTTGTTTCCTGAAAATACCATAAACATTTATTAGAAACTCTCTCTGCTGGGTAGGAAGAATAATTTTTATAGCTAGGGGGGAAATATATGACTGGTTAAACATTTTCAAATACAAATAGCAAGATAAAAATGTTCCTTCGTAAGAATCAGAGAAAATCAGTTTTATGTCCGTACTTAAGATCCCCAGTAGAGTTCACAAAACAACAAGGCTTTAGATTATAGCAACGGTTAAGACAAAACCAGCCAGGATTTAATAGCTTGGGGGCTTCTAGCAAAAAGAACTATGGGCCACATCCTGTCTTCAGGTTAACATCGGTAGCTCGGACTTGGGTGAGGAAAAGTGTGACTGCTTGAAGCCACAGTAAGGCTGTGCTGAGATATTAGCGGAGCTCAGCTGCTGGGCTTGAGGCAGCCACTCAAGAACTGGGTGGGCTGAGAAGACTTCGGTGCAAAACCCTCTCTTACTCTCCACGGTGACAGGAACTGCCACAGACTGCGAGGAGGTGAGCGACAGCCACATGGCCAAACGTTCTGCACTCACCTGGGGGCAACTCATTGGGAAGCAGCTCTTCCCGTCAGCGAGGAGAGGGTGCTCCCTGCAGAGGGCAGCCAGGGATGTCACAGAATCACAGAATTCTCATGGTTGGAAGGGACCTCAGAACTGCCCAGCTTCAAAGTGCCCTCTGGAGGAGCCATTCCCAGTGCATAGATCTGATTTCAGGGCAGATGAACACAACAGGTGACACAGCAACTAGAGCTCCAGGTTGGCAAATGGATGCTGAGACAGTTAAATGGTGTCCTGTCCCTGACACTTGTTCCTTATCATCCATACACTTACTTTGCAGTGCTGCTGCATCTTCCTTCTGGAATGTAAAGGTACCTTCAACAGTTGTGGTGTCGCTAAAGAAGTCATTGTTTCTGCAAATATAATCCATGTCAGAAGTGCTGTTATTCCACTAGTGGGTTTGTCTCAGGGATATTTGTGGTCTGACATGAAATAGTGGCACCACTTACATGATAAAATACTGATTTACATAGAGTAAGAATAGGATTTCATTCTTGATTTCTGACAAAGATTCATATCACACCTGGAGCCTAATTCAGTGGGCTCAGCAGGTACACCCCTCTCTGAAAATCAAGACATTCAGGACTTTTCTAAATGCACAGTTTGTCTGCCTCTCCTGCAGTGCTTAGATAAAATAGCTTTCATCACCTTTTCATCACATCAAACTGCAGCTGAATCATTACTGTAGTGGTATCACAAATAAGCTTTTCAGCCTCTGAAACCAGCAATATTGTGGTGGGTTTATCGTGTATTTTACTCACAGATTTCAAGATGCTTTGCAGAGATAGGGTCACTGTTGGTACGACAATTCACAGGACAGGGGATGCTCAGAGTTTCGGTGACTTGCTCAATGTCTGTTGCAAAAGAGCAGTGAAACACAACCCAGGCATTCATGTACCAGGCTTGTCAATCAGCAGAGCTCTAAAGGGAGGGCTTCACTTCCAGCAAGAGCTCAAGCCCTTTGAACAGAGTCTTTCATAGAACTCAATTTAAATACTTTGCTGGACTGGGTGTTCAGCTTTCAACAGCTAATTATTGCTTACAGCTACTTCTTTTTTTTTTTTTTCTTTCATAGAACTTGGTGTATTTTTAGACAGTGAAAATATTTTCAAACCAATTCATTCGTACAGTTGTATGAAAAACTATATTGCTCAAATGTTCATGCATATGTTTGGGGGCTTGTGTTGGTTTTTGTTTTTTTTCAGATGACACCAGTTACTCGACAAGAAGTTCTTGGCCTTTACCGCAAGGTATTCCGAATAGCCAAAAAATGGCAGTCGGCATCAGGACAGATAGAAGAAACTATTAAAGAGCAAGAGTACATTAAAAATGAAGCTAAAACATTGTTCCGGAAAAATAAAAATGTAAGTGTCCTTGCAGTTTTGAATTTCTCAGTGATTGTCCTCTTGCTCTTTGCACTGTCACAGTGATTGGATGCTGAGATATGAACAAATGAGTTGCTTTCCCAAAATTTCATTCACCTTTAATGCTGGTGTATTTGGGTTATAGTTTAGATTTCGCCCCTGAAATAGTTATAAGGAAACTCAAACCATTTCAGCTCTTCATTAACTACTGTAGAAGTCTAAAAGGTCTGGAGCTTTCACTAAAAAAATGCCAAGAAAAAATTAAATTCCAAAGATACTGCCTGTGTAATTGAAGCAGCTTTTGATCTTTTAGCAAGCTAGCTAAGTGTATCATTACCCATGCAATGGCAAACACAGCTCAGGAGCTTCTTACACTTCTTTTTTTCTTTTCAAAGCAACAATTATTGGCACTTCTTTTAAAAGAAACACTTTCATATTGGTTTTTTGAGGAAAAATTTTCAAATGTTTTTTGAAAGGGGCAATACAGACTCCATGGTTTTAAAAAGACCTTCTTGCAATTCAAGATCACAATACTTATTTATATCCCATTTTGGTCTGGGACTAAACTCAGGTAATGCAAAAATCAAAAAAAGCCTGTAAGTCACAATTTACACCACATCTCTGACTTTAAAGGGAGTTTCTGGGTAGGATGATTACAGAATGTAGACCAAGGAGTCTCTTCTCTTTCTCCTCTAGCTACCTTGCAGAGTGACAAATGGGTGAGTGTGGTTTTTTCATGGATATATTAGTAGTTTATTTGTGTAGTGTCTTTTTACAAAGAAAATACCATGTTTGGGTAAAAACCTTCTATAGCCTCAGTCATGACAGCCTCTAGGCCTTAATATCCAATGCCATCAAGCCCAGAATTGTTGAGTCAAGGCAAATACTAATGTTTCCTTTTATGGATGTGAAAAATAACAATCATTGGATCCTTGGGATTGCCAAAAAAAGCTAAGGAAAGTCATGTGGCTGTGCATCATTTATGCTTGAGCTTCTAATTGTTAGCTGTTAAACTGGTACAAAGCAATTGCTTCTATGATCTTAGGTAACAGATCCAAAGTTGATTAAGCAGTGTATAGAAGAATGCGAAGCAAGAATAGAAATTGGACTTCACTATAACATCCCCTACCCGAGACCTGTGAGTATAAATCTGGTCACAAAGCCTTCAACTATTCCCACTTAGCTCTCACTGGATAATAAAACCCCAAGTTCCCATCACTTCCGCTGCCCTGCATTTTTAGATAAGCTGGTATTTAAATGCTATGCTAAATCAGAGTTAAATGAGCCAAGTGTGTATTGAAATGTTCTCTATCTACCTTATTTCAATGTAAATTGGTTAATTTCTTCTCAAAATAAGGACTCAAAGCCTAAACGGAGTTGCATGAGCTAAAATCCCAAAGCCTGTAAATGTTTAGGCAGTCTTGACCCACTAATGAATCATAATATGCAGAAAAACATTGTAACTGAAATAAAATGAGAATAAAAATATTCAAACCAGAAAATCTGCCATAGATACAATAATTTTCATAGGCTACCATAAACAGTAACTGTTCTATTGGTCATAGATCAGGTCTTATAAAGCACCTGCCTATGTTGCTGTTTCTTTTCCCCTGTTCCTGGAGAAAAACATGTCCAAGATAAGATAACCATAACGCTGGAAGTTGCAGCAGTGTCTTTTTATTGCACCATTCCATAGAGTTTCCTCACTGCCCAGTCACTTCTGTCTGTGGTACTTTATGCTGCCTCCCACACAGACTTCCTCTAATTTACATTTTCACATCTATAATTTCATTATGAAGGCAATCATGGTCAAAATTAAATTGTATCTTCATCAGATGCTTGCCTAGAATATGGCCAGTGCTAGCATCTGTTTCACATGCAGCTTTTTCTCTAGTACAGAGAATAATAATGCACATCTGTCAAGCAGCGCTCCTAGAAATGGACTGAAAATGTATGCTCTGCATTGGCTTCAGAATCCCAAAGGATCAGCCCTACATCAGTTCTCCCAGACAAACAGGATGATCGTTATTTTTCAGATTCTAGAAATCTCTTTTGCTGCTTTAGTCAGTGCTTTTACTACTATTTGCACCTAAACAGCTCTCTTACAGAATGACGGCTTCTGCAGCAGTAACACCTGACTGCAGACACCTACAGTTTTCAGTCACTATGGGGGGATGCAGCTGTATGACTCTCATTAACAATCTCATGAAATACAAAGCCTTTGTCAGTCAAAGCCTGTCACCTATTGCTCCTTCTGCTTATGGAGTCAATGACATTGATTGATCATTTTAACACAATTTATATAATCATGACAATAAGAAGGCAGTCTTTCAGTATACAGAGTTTGGGATTATTTTGTGATTTACTAGATAGGTATGAAAAAAGGCACACATCTACTCAGGAAGTTTTAGGGTTTTCTAGGTCTTACTGTTCTGGAATGTTATTTCAACAAGTATGTTATCATTGCAATCTGATAACAAACTACAAAATAAGGTTACAACAGCCTCAAATATATAAGATTTTGATGAACACAACATTTAGGGGCTGAAAGTTACACCAGTAATTACTCGTCAGAGAGCGGTCCCCCTAGAAATCTAATAACCTGGTTTGAGATGGTTCAGTTTCCCTCTCCAGAATATTTAAATTCAGTGAAACCCAGTCTATATATATGCTTTCTTTTCCTTGTAGCTTCTCAGTTTGCACCTAAGCAGTGGGATTTTGTTTTCCAGATTCATCTGCCTCCTATGGGTCTTGCCCATAAGCAAGGCCGAACACTGCGTCACCAGGAAAAGTTAAGGAAGATTTCTAAGCCAATCTACCTGAAATCCCACGATGAAGTTTCATAACCCGTCATTTAAACTGTGATGTATAATCTGTGGACTGTAAGCCAGGTGATTTGTGTGTACAACTGTGAATGAAGCTGTTTTGGTCACTTGTTTGCAGGTTTTCTGAGGCCAGAAAGCTAAGTGAGACATTGTGTGTGATGGATAAGGTTGGTCTAATACTTATCACATTTCTACCACTGACTCACCAATAAAAGTAGCACTTTTCAAGGAGCGAGGTGTGATATGAAGATTACTTTGACATCAGGACAAATTGCAGCAGGTTTTCAAGCTCAATCTATAGCAGAGCTCTCTGGTGGTTTGAGGATTATATGTATGTGCAGTTGTAATTCAAGGCAGTGCCTTGTGTAAGGGTCAGCAAGAAAAAGGATGAAAGTCAAGGAGAATGAAGCAGATGGAGCACTTCCACAGCTTCTGAATCCAAGTGGGAATCTTACAGCTGCACTCCTTCCTCTCCTGTCCCTGCTCTGCATGTTGTCTCTGGAGGAACATTCCACCATGGTATCCTTATGGTAAAGTATTGTTTCTAAACGGACAGTAGCAAAGAGACATCAGAAATGCCAAAACTCCTTCTTTTTCCTATTTGCAAACTGCAGAGGAGTAGCCTAGAGCCTTTAAAAAAGCCTGTCAGCTTTTAAAAGCCTAGAGCTTTTAAAAAAAACTTGTCAGCTTTTCCCCCCCTCTACCTTTGGAAAGGGTGTGGATGTGAAATGCAAAGTTTGGAACTCCATTACACAACTCAGAGTAAATCACTCCACTGTTGGGATTCTTAGGTTCCCATGTATGGAGTGACTGAAAACTCTCTCTTCAGGATGCTACTATGGGAGAAGCTTAAGATGCTCTGGGTGTCAGCACACTGGCTTTCTCAACAATGGTTTTAGTGTTAGATTTTAACTCTTACATTATGGACAGAACCCCAACTTTATTAGAAGTATCTACAACTGTCTCTTCAGTATCTTAAGTCTGAAGAGTATTCCTGTTTCGCAAATGTTTCATGACTGGAAGTGAAATGCAATTAATTCCCCCCTCACTGGCTGTTTACAGATTTTCTTCAGGAAAGTTAGTGGAGTCTTCTGTCCTTCAGGCTCGAAGTATCAATGAGACCAAGCTTTGGGCAGGAGCCACAGTACTGGGAGACTGCAGAAGCACAGCCCACAGCTGCTTTAAGGACAGAGGGTATAAGCAGCAGCCTATTCCAGCCAGAAATTAATGGCAATAATAAATTTTGAAAAATGCAGTGTATATTATTTCCTGTTAAAGGCAGCAAAACCAATGATACCTCATTTTTCTAAGCTCTCTAAGCCCTAATAGACAATGGCAAAGAGATATTCTTGTCTACTTGAAAAATAGGTTAAAACTGGTCTTGTACAGAACAGAATGACAATTCCTCCCCCAAGAACGTACTTGTGAGAGTGAAAAAAATAGAAGTGGATGAGAAAGTACAAGGAAACAATGAGAAGACCTAGTCAGCAGGACAGGTACTGGCTAGCCCAATTTCTCACTACCCTGTATGGCTCCAGTCCCCAAAGTTATCTATTCCTGTATAATTATTTCCTGGGAATGCCTTGTGTGGGAAGTAACATGTAAAATGCCATTGTTCTGCCCGTCAGTGGGAGCTTTGCAAAAACACTGTTGCCAGGATGACACAAAACAAAACTACTGTAGCCTAGGAAAAGGGAGATGGAATAAAGACAGTAAAAATAACATGATTATAGATACTGATTAATCCTTCAGTGAAAGAAGTACAAATACTGTCTTTTCCTATCCTCATTCTGATACACCAGCGTAGAGATATCTCAACTGAGCCAACCCAAAATGTGTAGAGACAAGGATTTTGAATGGAAGCTAAGGGTCATTCTTCATCATTTAACTATCAGTTGAATCTTTTTAATTGTTAAAATTCATGTGGCTAATGAAGGTTCTGATGCTGTGACTCATCTGGTGAATAAACAGCTATGTAAATGAGAATTCTAAATTTAGTGTCTGTGGTATAGTCACAACTCTTTACTGAACACACACTGTAAGATGTAAATTATTTCAAAATAACATCTCTAAAATCACAGAAGATTTATCTAAAATTGAAATAACAGCATGAGTTTATTTCTGAAGGGAAATACAAATATGTAATTTTAAAAAGGCTTAAGTAGCCCTGAGTAACTCAAATGAGCATCGAACTGCTTACTCTAAAGCAAGCAAGTTGAACTGTAGTAACATCATCATGTTGTTTGATATGCTTTAAATGCCCATTAATTTTTCAAAATAAGGGTTTGAGAAATTATTAAGTAGTGCTTGACCCTCATTATGTTCCAGCACCAAAAGGCAAAGACTGAAATTTGCTAAAACTTGGGGCTGATCAGCAAAACAAAGGATTAGATTGGCTTTTTTGTCAAATCTAGAGAGCAAAATCCTTTTTTCACAGCTTAGGTTAAACTCTGTATGGAAAAGAGTATCTGCCTTAAATTTCATCTGCAGCTCTGTGTAATGGGTAGGCAGACATCTTAGCTGCTATTAGATTCCAAGGACTGTATAACTTCTGTCAAGAAATATCCCAATGATGACGCAATGTGTCATACCTACACTTTAATTTTACTTGCAAAAAGATGTTATCCTGAAATGCCTCTGGGTTCTTGAGAGTTTGTAACACCCTGGATTCAGTCAGTCAGCGCAGGCTCTGTTCTGTACTTCCCTAAGTTTCTCTTACTTCCCTTCCAGTAAATACTGTCTCTTCAATTTATTACCTTAGTCAAGAGATGCTTTAGAATAAGGTGATGACATTAATTTTATATACTTTAGAAATAAAAATCCTGAGTCAGTTGCATGAACTCTCTTGCAAACTAACCGCTACGCAATGCAGCAGTAATTTGTTGACAGGATACTTGGCCTTGAGTATCTAAATAATGGCACCTCTGGAAATCCTGTCCCTAACTCCATCACTAGTAAAGTTGTAACTTACAAAGCCATGCACTTATGAAACTGAATTTGACACTTACATCAGCAAGTACACAAGCATTTAAGAAGATGAACTTAGCACCTGCTGCCTGAATGTGCCCCCTCGGTGTGCTCTAGAGGTGAGGAAACACTCGTGAAGTTGCAGCAGTGACCCAGACTGTGCCAAGGGAAACGTCACAGAACTGAAATGGGTTAAGACAAGATTAGATTATCTCTGTTCTATCTTCATACTAATACCTAAAAGTTTTTTCTTGCAATAACTTTTAGATCTGGAGAAAATAAGGGGCCCTACTATGTATCCCTTAGAAATTGCATCAGTTACATCCATCTTTTACCAACAGAAAGAAAGGTCACTTATTTGATCATACTATAAATTAATTTTCAAGAATGCTAATTACAGGAGAGATCTGCAGCTTTCACTAATTTCTCTAATCCTGTTAGGCAAAACAATCTAGCTTATAGGAACTTGTAAGCAGAAGAATTTGGGTATTGTCTTTTGCTTTTTCATTGTATAATTTTCCCTGTAACAGCCCGCTTGTGCTAAAATCAACAGAGATAGTACTTTCTGTTTCTGAAATGGATTTTTGTACACATAAGAGAAAGGTTTCCATTTCTTAAGAAACGTACAAACTGTATCTGTTCTACAGCATCCCCAGCTGAAAATCTGCCTCTGCTATTTCTAAGGAGAAAATATCTCTTGCTCCATAATGACTGTATCCAGCATCCACCTGCTTTCAGTTATTAGCAAGGCCGAATCTATGATTTGCAGTAATTACAGGTGGGTTTTGTGGTTTGTTAATGAGAGCTTCTAATTAAGAAATGGAAATACTAAACTTGTAAAGCCAGGAACTCTAATGTTACTTTTACAAGGTACTTAATTTTCCAGAAATCCTTCAAATTTTTATCATGTCCAACTAAGGCTGTGAATTCTCATGTTTCGCCAGCTTGTCATTCTTCAGGAAGGTCTAGACAATGCTCAGGAAATAAGGTTGGGAAGGTCATTTCAAAGAACCACAGAAAAATATCTCTAAGACAGATATCCCTCAACAGTAAATTCCATTACTTTTTCTCTAATAGTCAGGACAGCCCAGGAAATCATGGATTTCAGTAATCATCAACTACAGCAACTCAGCCATGCCTGATCCCTGGTGAAGGGGGACATGGCAACCAGCAGATGCACAACCTCTCTTTTATAGACTTCTCTCTTATCTATGTATTTGGGTAAAAAAAGCTCGAGATACATCTTTAATTACATCCTAAGAGATGCCTTAATCTCAAGTCTAAACATTAATACAGAAGAAGCATTTAGAAAATCAGCACAGTAACAAGGACATTGCACACAATGCAGTAGAACGCCACTATATACTCATGAGAACCACAACTCTGTCATTTAATAAACTATCCATTAGTGTTTCCTCACAAGAAACCCATGTGGCAAGCCATCCCACAGTATTTTCCAACACTTTAAAAGGAATTTATCTCCATAAAATGTAATTTAGCTAGCATATACTACTGAACCTGCATTTTGATTTAAAATGGCTTTATTTAGAGGACTGTGTTTGCAAGACTGGCATTATCTGAAGAAGGATAGAAAAACTCAATCCTCAGATTTCAACTTCTTTTTATTTTAGTGCTTTAAGAACGATTACGCTATTTTTACCTCACCTTCCCCTTCGGCAGAGCCTCAGCAGTGCCAGGTAAGCTGTCACTTGTCACTTACATGCATAAGCTCAAATCCAAATAGAAAGATCCTTTTGAGAACAGCAACTGAACTGACCCAGCCCCAGGGAAGCATCCAACAGCCAGGTCCAGGAAAGTGCCTGTAAGAGGAGGCTCCAGACTGGCTTGTTATCTCTGATGCCACAGTGACCTAATTAGCAATCTGAGTTGTTGATGTGATGACAACAATTAGATGCAGCCATTCAAAAATATGGTAGTTACCACAATGGCTTTTTATATATGTATTAAATTTCAGTTCATTTTAATGCTATGAAAACTAGAAAGTATTTGCGTTACCCTTACGAAGCCCAAGAAACAACTATGTTTTTAAAGGGCCAATTTTACTTCATAGAATCATAGAATGGTCAGAGTTGGAAGGGACCTTAAAGATCATCAAGTTTCAACCCCCCTGCCATGGGCAGGGACACCTCCCACCAGAGCAGATTGCTCAAAGCCCCATCCAGCCTGGCCTTGAACCCCTCCAGAGATGGGGCATCAGCAACTTCTAGGGGCAACCTGTTCCAGCACCTCACCACCCTCACAGTAAAGAATTTCTTCCTAATATCTAATCTAAATCTCCCCTCTTCCAATAATAATTTAATCTTTAATTATTTATTAATGAAGCATTTATTTATAAAATGAAATATGATTCTCTTCTCAAAAACTGCTGTCAATGTGGGTGACTTGTAACATTCATAAACAAATTTCATTTTTGCCAAATATCATTTATTCTAATCTGTTAAGAGTAATTTCTTTGTATCAGTAAATAGAAACACCTGCACACCTCTGTCCCCTTAATTAAAACAAACATCTGTTAAGTGTCTTTGCCCTAGTCCCCGGGTAACAATAACTGGTAATGAGGCATCGAACAAGGGACATGAAGATACTGCACTAATTACCTACTTATACCATTGTGCAGAGCAGCACTGTGCATACCTGCAACGCTTCTCACTTACCCGTATCTTACCATTCTTAAAAGTTACTATTTTATGAATATCTATCTAATCCAAACCAGAGCTTAACATTCACAGAATCACAGAATGTCAGAGTTGGAAGGGACCTCTAGAGATCATCCAGTCCAACTCCCCTGCTAGAGCAGGATTGCCCAGAGCAGAGCACTCAGAATTGCATCCAGGTGGGGTTTGAAGGTCTCCAGAGAAGGGGACTCCACACCCTCCCTGGGCAGCCTGTTCCAGGGCTCTGGCACCTTCATGGTAAAGAAGTTTATCCCCATATTTAAATGGAACTTCCTCTGTTCCAGCTTGTGCCCATTGCCCCTCGTCCTGTCACTGGGAACCACTTGGAAGAGTCCAGCTCCATCCTCCATCAACCCACCCTTCAGATACTTATAAGCATTAATAAGGGCTCCCCTCAGCCTTCTCTTCTCCAGGCTAAAGAGTCCCAGCTCTCTCAGCCTTTCTTCATACAGGAGATGCTCCAATCCCTCAGTCATCTTTGTTGCCCTACACTGGACCCTCTCCAGTAGTTCCCTGTCTCTCTTGAACTGGGAAGCCCAGAACTGGATGCAGTATTCCAGTCACGGCCTCACCAGTGCAGAGGGGGAGAATGACCTCCCTCACCTACTGACCTACACTCTTCCCTATGCAGCCCAGAATTCTTTTGGCTCTCTTGGCAACAAGGGCACATTGCTGGCTCATGGATCATTTACTATCTACCAGGACCCCCAGATCCTTCTCCTCAGAAGTGCTTTCCACTGTTGAATACTGTTTTCACCTATAACAGCTAAGTGCAACACAGCAGGTAAATCCTATGACACGAACCTTCTGGTTTTAATGAGTTGTAGCAGCATCATTTAATGATTGTGGCAGGATACTGGGAATTGCTGGATTATAGCTGCATCTCTCACTTTGAAAAGCCTCAAGCAAACCATTAAAATACTGAAGTTTGGGCAATGAAAAAAAAATGCAAGACCCCAAATTAGCAGATGTTTATGCAGAGGGCTTTTTATATTTTAAATGTTTGCCTTGATCTTTGTGTTTCTCTTGTACCAGGTACACAAGTCTAATGATCCATCTTTAGTAGCTTCTTGGCATGCTGTGGGGATTAGCTAATGACTGCACAGCTCTTTGAAGATGGTTCATGCTATTTTATTTTTAATTAATGTCTGCAAGCTACTTTGAGCTTTTCTGATGAAAGGGCTTTAACAAGTACAGAATTTCATGTGGTTATTAGTCCAACACACAAGAGGGCAAGATGTGGAAGTAAAATGAGACTATGGGAGAAAGGAAACAGCTCCATTTATCAGACACCTGGGATATGTAGGTAAATAATACTGAAATTAAAAAATAAAGTTTAAAAACGATAAGAAAAGCATGCTGCTCTGAGAAATGGCAGTCTCCCAATGCTTGTGCTGTCTAGAAGTTTTCCATGGAAAGCCTGAGGCACATCTCCAAGGAGTGTCAGTTACTGCACTTTTATAATACAGCTCTGTCAGTTCATTCCAGTTGACAACTGGTTTCACATGTTGACAATGGACTATTCTCATCTCCCCCCTCCTTGCTTGACATACTCTTGGGACACAGAAGTGGTAGGTAGATCCATTGAGTCTTATTTGCAAGAGCTGAGGATTCGATTCCCATTATAAACAGCAGCAAGACACTTCTGGACCCATTTTGTTTAAAAAAAAAAAAAAAAAGCCCTATGATAGCAGCTAGGTGGTAATGTTAGGATTTCACATGATGTGAGTGGCACACAGTTTGATGGGAGTTCTGTTCATGCTGATCTATTACAAGATAAAGCCCAGTCCTTTAAAATAAGCTTCTGTTTGTAGTGTTCTATTTTTACTCACTCTTGCTCAGTGGCTGGTAATGGCTAAAAAACAAAGGCAATTGAGAGCTGCTTTGAAGTCAGCAGGAAATCCCGATATAAGAAACCCTGCAGCCATTGGGGAGTAAAGGATATCTTTTAATAACAAAATGTGAGTGTTTTGACTTACATACTCTCAGTCATCTAACTGGCATAGCGCTGCCACACCTCGATTTATCCAGTGTTTCTGGGGCTTGTCTGAAGGGAGTTCAATCGAGAGAACGTAGTTGGTTGAGTGGCCAGTGGTGGATAAGACACCTCTTCTTGCACTTGTCTTGTATACAGGGCATGAATAGATGTTCATATGAAGAAACTTGGAACTTTCGCCAGGTTTCAGCCAAATTATGGGCAAAGAGTCATAAAGGATTTTTGGAAGTGATTCTCCAATTACCAAGGATTCTCTATCCCATCGTGCACCTTCCAAAAAAAGGCCTCTCACATAAGCCCCATCTTCTGGCATCTTCTCCATCGTGTGCTCCTGTTTCATCACCTAGAATGATCAAACCATTACTTGATTTAATTTTTATCCGGAGTATATTAAATCCTTTATGTGATAGTCTGAAATTATTCCTTTAAATAAAAAAAAATAATCAATTCCTTGCTGCCCTTAAACATGTTTCAAGCTGTTCAAGACAAACAAGATTTGTCTGCATTTCCTTACCTCAAATTCAAATCCAATATGGTCAATTGGGATGGTGTATTTTCTGGCATAGTTTTGTAAGACACCAGTCAAAAAAGACTGAGTGAAGAAGAATCCTGAGAGCCAGAAGACTGTGGGCAGCCCATTCATGACCCAATCCTGAAGATGCAGGGTAAAAACAGATGTAAGAAAAACATACGTTCTGTGGCTTCACTGTACCAATTATGGGATGTCTTTTCAGATACACATAAAGAGCACAGTGAGATCTCAACCTTGATGAGACCCTGTGGATACTAACACTAGTTCTGTATTTCTCAGACACAACAAATCACAGAAGGCAGTGATTTATGATGACCACAAAAATAATCACTCATTCTGATACACTGAGACAATTGGAACTCAGTGCTACTGAGAAAGAAATTTCAGAAAGTAGCATAAGCATATTTTAGTAATTCTAGGCCCTGGCCAGAAAAAAAAAAAAAAAAAGAGAGAGAGAAAAAAAAAAAGAAAACAAGAAAAGAAAAATGAGAAAAATGACTGAATTTGGACACTGTTATCAATATGCCCTCTTTTACAGTCATGTAAACATCAACCTCCTCCTAACATGAAAAAAGGCCCAATCTTCACTAACAACAGCAAGGGCACTCACTACAGCCAACACATCAGATCCTACTAGAGGAAATAATTCCAGTTCAAAAATCCCAGACAAGGAGATCTTGGGCCAGTATCTTTGTTGGATATCACAAAGGCAGTAGGAAAAACAAGGCAAGGGCAGGATGTCCCCATGTTGACTCCAAGCCCTTTGGAGTCAGCTGAAGCTCATACAGTGCTCTGAGCCAGCAAACAGGAATTTTTGTTGCTCGTATAAATCTTCAGAGACTTCTTTCTAGCTTTCTCCTCCTCTGCCTTGTATGGGGTTCTACTACATCTCAGTACCTCAGCTATTTAAGGTACACCTGAAATTTTAAGTAAAGAGAGTGCTAATAACGCAAAGGAAGTATAGAATAAAAAGAAGAATAAAATAGCTTGTTGAAAAAGTGTGTGGAAGTGGTGTCACTATTTATTAAACTTGAAAGACATTTAGTCGCATACATAAAATTTAATAGTGCCTGTCATGCTCTGTTTCTGAAGGATTCTCACACCTGGTTCAGTGTCCTTTGAGCAGGAAAGTCATTAAGGCATCAATGCAAAGTAAAATGCACCTTCTAAAAATAGAAAAATGGAAACTACCAAATGCAGCACTGGATTAACACCGAAGGATTATAGTCCCAGCTCACTCTGCTGAGCAATTGCCCAGCTGATTCCAACGCTGTTAATGCAGGATATATTTTGTCATGAGTGTATGCAAGTAGTTCACAATCTGGAGCTATTAAGGGTGCTGCTGAGTGAGGACAGTCCCAATACACATTTTACCCATTCAGCTTTCAGCTATCAGTCCCGAGACCTGTCAGTCTCAGTTCAGCATACCTGGAAGAAGACCAAACGACAGAGGAGATCAGACACGTAGCTCCCCAGTGGCTTCAGTGATGGATAGGATTTGGCAGCCCACATTGATGGTACTTTTCCCATTAGCATACTGTTGAAAATATCTTCAAGTTCAGATGACATCAATACTTGGCCTTTAATGGCTTTGCCTAAATTAATGAGGCTGCTCCGAACAACTTCAGTAAGCCTTCAGGTAAAACAAAGAAATTGTCATCTCATTAGTTACTTCTTAGTACTATCTGGCTAAAGACCCCTGAGTCCCAATTGAAGAAAGTGCCAATCAAAGCTGGTAAATGTCCTGTCAGAAATTCCTTATCACCCCTGTAGTTAACAAAACTTTTACTTAACTTCAGAAAAGCTAACAAAGGAAAAACCACACACAGAGAAATGAAAGATAGTGAAAATTCCCATTCTAGACAAGGGAAATCAAGTGACAAGAGCTTTAAAGACTGTAATGCTAATTAACATAGTGTGTGTCCTATCTCAGCACAACAAACTTAAATCTGATTTAAGTTCACACTCCAAGAACATAGGTACTATTTCCACACTCAGGTAGCCAGGTGCAGCTGTTAAGCCTTTTTAAAAGGTTCACCCAAAGCAAAAATCTATCATGTTAAGAACAATCTATTGTAAAAGGCTTATAACTGTTTAAGGCTTGTGAGTGGCTGGCACTGATGAACACAAGCATATTTCAGCTACACAAAACACTGAGCCATACCTGTTAAATCGAATTAGTTCTTGCCTAAGAACTGTATTCATGGACTCTTCATAAAGTACCGGGTATACCTTCATAACCTCTTCAATATTAAAGCCACTTGGTAATTTGGATAGGATGTCCTGTGCCAAATCTTCAACCGTTTCCTGAAATCACAAGTTTGGAGTGAATGAGAAATTTCCCTTTTTTTCACCTACTTTTATTCAATAAATTCCAGAGAACACTATAGATGTTACATTTTTCTGTATAACCATGTAGGTATTTTAGCCCATTTTCCTAAAGAAATAATGCCTACATGCTCTTACTCTTTGCGCATCATCCTGTCTGTCTGTCTGTCTCTGCATGTGCCTGCTTGCTCTTTTTTGCTCTCAGTATTTTTAAATTTGTTAGGAATTTTGTTTTAACTTACAAAAAGGTTTTAGGCAACTTCTAAGGAAACAGAGAGCAGAGCAGACAAGCATAATCCTACTACTGCCACAAGGAAGGAAGATAAAGTATGCAGCATGGGGACAGTGACGGGAAGCCCATATGAGAGAGAGAAGCTTTACTTACAGCAGTTTGGGACTGCAGAAACTGAAGCAGGCAAAGGGAAACAAAAAAACATATCTCAAAACCCAAGCATTCAATGAGTCATAACAGACTGGAAGTGCCATTATAGCACAGATATCACCAGGAAGACAACTTTTGCCTCTAACGGGCTTCTATTGTTGCCTGATGGAAGAATGTCCTCTAGTGAGAGCAGCAGGGATGGTCACACAACCACTGCTGGCTGAAGTCAATGCATGAACATCCATTACGGGAATTTGTACACTGGAATTAAATGTCATACTTTAAAATTGTCTAGAGATGGATGGATTTGAGGTGCTTTACTAACTGTGATTGTTAACTGTGCTCTAACTAGAATTCATGATTGAAGCACTTCACTGTTACTTTAAAACACAAAATACGAAAGAAACTACATGTTCTGCTCAACCAGGTAGAGTTGTGTGATATTAACCCATCTGAATTCAATGTCATTAAGGTATCTTCTGTCTTTAGAAGTTCTTCTATGCCAAATCTGTCTCTTTCTCTACAGGGACATTCAGATCTAGTCCCAGTGCCAGAGTCATGTAGTGAGAGGTGCTGGATCACTCCAGATCATGAGATGCATGGCATGACACGAACATGAAGTTGATCTTTCTTCCCTAATTACCTGAGGGGACTTTCCACCTCCCCCTGCTTCTCTAGGTAAAGTCAGAAGCACTCCACTGAAAAGCTGGTTTGTCTCTTGGTTATCCTTGGTGATGTCTGCATTTTCATGAAGTCCAAACACTTCAGGGTGTGTTATAATTGGTAAACTTCGTAGGTATTCAATGTAAGACTGTAAAAGAAAATTTAGATACCAGTTCATAAATCATCCGTAAACACAGCTGAAATAGAACATTCCCAGTTACAATCAAACACAAGCTCCCAGTTAAACACATCCAGGAACTGACTTAGTCCACAGAGATAAATGCAAATTTTGAATGGTTCAAAGACTCACTGAGGAGTTGTTCTTACCACCCTCATGCAGCATAAGAAAGCACAAGAAAGGAATGTACATTAGAAATATCCAAGGAACACTGGTAGCAGTCACAGAAGAGGGTAGGATGCTGTGCTGCAGGCTACACAAACAGGAGGGATCTGAGCACACTTATTAACAATATGAAGCTGCTAGAAGGAAAAAGAGGATGCAAATTGAATATATACCTGTCATTCTACCTCCTCATCCTGATCATTGCTTTGAAGGCAATAGTGGTTGCAAGAGGGTGCAGAAGGACCCTGACACTTCCTGAAGCCTGACTCCTATTGGCTTTCTAGAACTGTACTGGAAACCTGCACAGGGGCGGCTCTTTGCATCAGCAAACATCAGAATATTGGATGTTCTACATCGCCATTAGAGTGTGTTAGATATTAAGTACCAGATTAATTCTTCATACATAAGATCTATTCTGGCTTTGTGATCTTCTGTTTTTTTTATTTTCTATTTGTTGTATTAAGCATATCAAAGTACAGTGTAGATTAGGTTTCTTTCCAATAACTTAGACAGAATTTACATCTGTTATCTTCTCACCTCATACGGACCGTGTGATGGTATGTAGTAGTCACCTCCAGGTGCAAGCATATACTTGTCCTGTTCTATATCCTTGCTATAGACTATGGAAAGAAGGGACAGGAGAAGACGTCTGTCTTTATCATCTGTTACTCTACCTCCATAGTTACATTCCCCTGGGAAAGAACAAAGAAAACCAGGATGAAAAACTTAAGGAACAAATGAAAATTGTTTTGCAATAATGTATAGTTCCAGTAAACTGAAGTTCTGAAGCTCCAGATCTTCAAAAGCTTTGAAGCCTATACTTCAGTTGATTCAATGGAAACGAGGAACTTTAACACCTTTGGATCTATGGGTCAAATTTGTGTGTCTTGATGATGAAAGGTTTAAGGAAGACTATGAGTTGGGCTGAGAAACTGCTACTCATGACATAATAAATAATCTCGTGTTTTAAATGATGGCTCTTTTGCTTAAAATCCTCATTAGTAAGAATTTTTAGAACTGTCAAAATATGAACAGTGCTATATAGCTGATCTTTGTATGGCTCCTTTCATGCAAACTTGATCTGTTTATGTGCGCATCCAGTAGAAAAAAAGGGATCACAAATATGCCATACCCATGTGCAGAAGGGTTTGGAGAGATTTAACTAAATGGCAAGCAATTAGAGGAGGTTTACACTGATACAAAGTACAGAAACTGTGAGCCAGAAGTTATTATTTTAATACTGACTCACAAGATTCTATTTCATAATGTTAGCAAAAATCAGGAATTATCTTTATAAGGTTGATAAAGGAGGTACCAAGAAGCAACTACCTGAGCAAGAGAACTGAATAGCCACAGCAGCAAGGTTATTCACACAGGCCAACACCTCCTACTGTAAACAGATGAGTACTACCACATCCTCTGGTAAACTGCCAAGGCTTACTGTGTCAGGATCATCTTGATCAGCAAAATGAAACAGAGAACACTGACGTTTGTATTTGACACATATGAAACAAAGACCAGGAGGTTTGTTGGACCACTAGGAATTCCTCTAGCTGTATACAAGCCAAGAGAGCAATGACATCCGAGGGTCTGGGATCTAACTTGTCTGCATGTGGAAGGCCAAGAACGTAAACCTGAATGGAATCCACTCTATTTATTAAGAGCTCATCAGTTTAAAACCATACCAGCTGAAATTGTCCAGCAAAGTCAACATGTTAGAGGGTGCTATGTTTGTACCTGTTAGATATGTCAGAGCCTCAAATGGGATTTCTTCATAGTCATTCAGAAACATCTGGATCTGTTGCATACTGATTCGGAGGTCAGATTCGTTGAACTCATATGGGATATTCCAACCTGTTTGATTCAGAAAAGATATATTGGGGAATGGTGCACTGCACTGATAACCACGCTCAGGAAATGACAGTACTGGTACTATACCCTTCTACAGAGCTGAATAAACAGCTGCCAGACAGTATCTAGAAGCATTCCTGGAATTTACCAGGCTGTTTATTGTACAAGGGAGAATATGGCTCCACAATAATATCATATCCTAAGGCACCATTACCATCATTCTGTAGAATTAAAACATAAGCACAGGCATTTCGGTGTCACACACTCCTGAAAAACCTGAAACAGAACACAGACCTGCTCAGTACTTTCAGCTAATCTGTTTCTATCTGAAGACAACAAGAACAGGACTTTTAATTCATTGATTGGTTTTGATTTTTAATTGATTGTCCCATCTATTAACACTGTTTGTATACGATATTCAGAGTAACAGAATAAAAAAGAAAAAAAAACAACAAAACAACCTGCACAGGAGCATATTCCAGATAAAAGAATCCTTCAGAAAACCTACACCTCTAGCTCAAATCAAAAAATAGGACTATTGCTGCAACTACCCTTCTTCCCCCAGGCAGCCAGTCACAACAAGCAGTAGATACTGCTTTAGAAAATTATTTCTTTGTCGCTTACAAAAATTATATTTTTACTTTAAAACAAAAAATTAGTATCTTCATACTAGAAACCTAGTACTTACTTATAGCTGCCTATATAAAATAAGGACAGTTGTTTTCAGGGAAAATATAACATTTCATAACAGTAACCTCACACGCCAAAGACAGACGCAGTCAGAATGAAAGGCTCACCAGTGGGGAGTAGAAGCTTTATCTAGTTATAAAAATGGGATCTGTAATTCCATACATTTCTACACTTTGTGTATAAATTCTATCTAGTTTTCTAAATATTTCAAGAGTATAGAAAAAGCTGAAGCACAAATCTCACCAATACATATCTTTTCATTGCTGTCACGAACGACACACTACAGCTACCTAAATTTGTTCCACACCAAGTAAACAAATGCACTAGCTTTGAGAAAATGAAATATACACCTGAATAACAAAAGCAGAATTGAAGAGGACACATCTTTAATTATGAAAATTTAAAATTGAATGGGATTTGATGGTTAGTTAGTAAGAACAACAGTAATAAATTAATAATTTAGTAAGTTATAATTTAATATATGTATTCATAATATTTATAATTTAACTGCTGTATAATATATTTTCTTGGAAAACTGGTGTTTTCTAGTCCTACCGCAGGGTAATACTTTTAGCTGCTTCAAGAGTAGCTTTGTCTGAATAAGAATCCCTGCAAATAACAGCTTTTAAACTTTATTATGTTCTGTGAAATACAGATTGTCCTCCTGTAATATTGCTAACAACAATACTGCCTTTTGACTGAGAAGCTTCAATAATGCATTTCAAAACTACCAACCTTTTTTAAACAACCTGCAAAAGAATCTAAGTCTTACCGAGTGGGCCAAAGTTTCTCCTTTCCTGCACAATAGCATGGAAAAAGCAAAGGCCAAACAGCAGTTTTTGCCATATTTCTGGTTTTTGGCAACTGCTAAAGAACACAGGGTCGGAGATGGGGTCATTAAGGTATGACCGAAGAAGGTTCGCTCTGACTCCTTTTGGAGGTTCATTCGTCATTTTGATGCCATTCTGGAGAATACTCACAGGAAACTTTTCTGAGGGATAACTAGTTAACCACAACCTGAAAAGAATTTTAAAAAGCACATTAATAAAAACCTAATTTATAAATCATTTATAAACGCTTGGTATTGATCTGCAGAAGACTAAGTTTCATTACGTGCTTAACTGTAATGGTAACTTCTAAATTTGTTCTAAAATGCAGGCATAAAGTAGATATGGCAGGTAGCAAAGACGACGTCCTAATTAGAAATCTTTATTCTATCACTGCAGATGAATGGTATGAATGCTGTACTTAGTTGCTCATACAAAAGAAATTTCATTTCTTTTTACTACTGTCTTCAGCAAACAAGAAACACTCCCATTAAAAAGAGCAAAATATTAAAAGTCCTACCTGAACTTATCATTGGTATTTTCAGGCACTATAACTTCCTCGCAGATTTTTTCCAAAGCAGGCATCCAGCTCGTTGCAAGGTGGCAGTTTTGTAACACTACCCAGGTTTCATCAGTAATAGCCTGATAAATCATTTTTGCTGCTATTGGGCCCTGGCCCTGTCCAAGCGAAATAGTTTGAATGCTTGTGCCTCCCATGCCAACGTCATCGGCAAATTTTAGCAAACCTATGATGGCAAGTTTCACACACGCAAACAAAAAGTCTATGTTATATTCGTCATTTTTATAATGTAAAAAGTAGCTAAAGTGGTAAAAGTCAACAAATATTTTACTCAATTGAAAAAAAAAAATCTCACTTCAACAACCCAGAAGTAGTATCAAATGCTGCATCAGTCAGTGTGTTTCTGAGGCATGTGCTAGAATTTAGCTGTATGAAGTCATACTAAAACAAAAACCAAAAAACCCCAAACAAAAGAATACTAGCCAGGTTAAATGCCTGTCCTCTCCTTTGAGCAACTAAGTGCTCATTTCCAGATTGCACTACAGCTCTCCTCTCTCTCTGCTGCACAGGTACAATTCTTCCTGGGGGTTGAGCTGTAAATTGGATCTTTAGATCTGGTGAAAAACAACCTTCTGGGGCTTTGCTATCAGAACCAGTACCTCCTGGAAATACATCCTTACGGCATGGCTCCATATTACAGTTCTTTTGGCAGAAAACCAGGTTTAAAATAATTGTGTGAATATTTTTTAAAGGATATCTAACAGATGTGTTTTTAAGTGTGGTCATATGCAGCATTTAATTAGTAACTGAGAGGGAGGAAACTTTCTGGGGGAGGGCTTGCAACAAAGACTGGGGCAAGTCCCAAACGCCCACTGAAAGAATTGTAACGCAAGCACAAATTATAAACTGGTCTGGATGTTAAAAGCTGTTAGATCCCTAAATTGCTGTTCAGAGACTTAGACATTTCATCATCACTACAGTCATTCCACCCTGTAGCAATTTTACTGTTACTGTATATATATGGGCAGGTGCAAGTGTTTGATATGCCATCAATGCTGTATTGTACTTTAAAGACACTTGAAAGATCACATGAAGGATTCTACACTATTATCAGTTTAGTCACACTCAGTGACGTTTAACCAGATAAAAGCCCGATATTTTAATACCAATCTCACCTGCCATAGGATCAGCACCTGGTGATAATACAAAAATCAAAGGGGCACAACAATTTGAATCACTGTAACTTCTTCCAAGATCAAAAGTAGGCGGTTCAATAAATGTTCTTCCCATATTTTCCGCAATGAACTCCTGCACTGCTGGAACAATTTTGTCAGGTCTCAAACATCTGAGGATAACCATGCGATCTAACCCGGTCAGTTTGTTCCATGCGTCTGGGAAGGCTTCTTCATGGGGTCTTACAGAGTCATATATTACCTTCCACTTTGAAAAATTCTCTTTTATGTGTTCCATCAGTCCATGGAGGTTTGTCAGACAAGATGCACGTACGAGCTCAGCCCATGATTTGTCAGATAGCCAATCTGGAGCTGGATTGGGGTGAGGATTATCAAGAGCAACACCTCCTGTCAGTAGGAAATGCCAAACTTCATCATCTATTTGTTCTTTTCCCTTCATAATGCCTACTGTCAGAAGGAAGGAGAACAGCAGCTTATCCTTTTCAAACAGTGAACGACAGACATTATTATAGATGCTTATTGTGAAATGCATGGTTATGTTCTTAATTCTCTCTTCTAGATCTTCACTCTTTAAGCTTTTAGCAATAGATTGAACATACAAGTTAATGAACCAAATCAATGAATACTGGTACATAGGTTCAATGTTTTCCAGATCAGAGATGCAGAAGAAGACAATAGATGAATGAATAGCAACTGGTTTATATCCCATCCGAGTAGAATCTATTTGCATCTCAGTTACAGAGGCAACTTTTTGCTTTTCAGAGATTTCTTCAGATAACTCTTTGGATGAGGACAAAATATTAATTGCTGTTTCATCTTCTAAGATATTTCCTTCTGAATGGGAAAGGATCTCCAAGATTTTATCTTCTATTTCCTTTAGCTGTTTCTTGTTGGCTGCACTTTCTATAATCAGCTTATTTTTCTTTTCTTCTAGCTCAGGCTTTTCCTCTGCAGCTACAATTCCAAGAAGTTGGTCCTGAAGACCCAAAGGTGTAATCATGAAGTTGAGTAGACAAACTTTCACAGCCACTTCAGGAAGATAATGAGGATTCCTTAAGCGGGTTGTCATATAAAACCTGAAATCTTTTGAATATTCAATTACATTTTCCCCTAATTTCATGTATTCTACTCCTTGTTGTTTGAATGTTAACTTCAACAAAATAGGTTCTATGAAAGCATCTAGTTCTTCACCAATATTTTCTAGCAAGACTGGTGTTCCAAGCTGAATAGCATTTTCTAATGTCCTCACATAATGTGTGTCAGATAATTTGATAACTGACAGCTTGTTAGTTTTCTCCATATTTTTTACCCACTTGTTAGCTTGCCTTTGAGGATCTATCATTAAAGCCCATCTTCTTGAGTTAGAAACAATTATGCCATTGTCAATGGAAAAAGAATCAATTGGCAATCCAGCAATCTGCCACGCACGGATTTTGACTGGATCTCCTAATGTATTGCTTAAACTGAAATCACTGGAGCATGGTATGTTCTTTTCATTGCAGAGGACCTGCCATTGCTTTTGACATTTTAGGCGGTAATCTACAGTAAAGGCTCCCAAATAAGCCACAGTTCCTGATGACAACAGCACATCTCCTATAAGATCTATATACCGGATTCCTAACAATCGTGCAGCTTCCGTCCACCTATCCTTCTCTCCGCCAAGCCCACTAATGAGCTGTTCAGCTCTCACGAGCTTTTGTGAGCAGAGTTCAATATTTTTTTCTAATTCTCTCTTACGGTCATTCATGTTGTCAAACTCATCATTCAAAGCTTGGAGACGATCAACTACCTCCTTAAGTTCTGCTTGTTTTGTTCTTAGCTTCTGCATTTGAACTTCCAGTAATCCTTCTGCTTCTCTCAATCGCTCACGCTTTGGGGCAACCACTTTTGCAACACGGTCATACACCTCCATGGCTCGCACCCACTTGCACAGTCCTTCACAGGCAGATGAGACATTTTTGATGACAGCTGGCTGAAAATCCGGATGATCAATAAACCTCTCTCTAATTTTCTTCATTATAGCGGGAGGAATGTTATCCTTGTCATATGTCTTTAAGCTCTCAAGAAATTTCAGATCTCCAAGAATTTTTCTAGATGATCCCCAGTAGTCTTCTATCATTTTACCTGTATTGTAAATAATACTAAAATCAGGCTTTAAACACACATGTTCAAACTGAAAAAATACTTGAAACATAATACGAAGAATTAACATCAATGATTTTGCAACAGAATTTTACTATGCAACCACTGTTAACTAATTTAGGAAAGTCATTAGTTGACAAAATTCAGACAGGATTTTCAGCATCACTAACCTATGTCATAATTATTAATTACATATTCACTCTAAATCAACTGAGCAGAATAAAGAAAACAAATTACCACACAATCTTTCTTAGCATAATTTATTAATTAAATCAGTAGCCATGTGAAAGTGCACCTTCCTAATCTAGGTAACAATCTTGGATGAAAAACATTTAAAGAATTCTTATTTTCAACTATGAAGAGTTGAACAGTGGGGGCGTAAGATAAAAGAAAATGGAAAGAAAAAGGGCTCTTTCCTTTACTACCTTGCAAATACTGTACAATTCCACACCAACATAACCCACACTGAAAGAGCTTGTTAGAATAATCACCTATGGCAGGCATACAACTAGAATTCTGTCTCCCAGTATGAGTTTGGTAGCTGGGATTAGAAGGGAAAATACGAGTGAATGGTCCACAGCACATCTCCAGCTCCCAGAGTTCCTCAAGGCAATCAAATCTCAAAACTGGGTGAAAGCAAGTCGAACAGACAACTTTGTGCTGGTGATTTGGATTGTACTTACAAGCTTGTACAGCAAGTGCAACGTGTGACAATGGCAGAAGCAAATCTTAGCTATTCAGTGTAGTTATAGCTCCCTGATAGCAAAATGCACTTTCAGTGCACATGGCTGCATCCACGCCAGAAGCACTTCACTAGTACAACACTGTAGTACCCCGAGCATTCCTAGGGCAGGGCTGATGGTTAACAAACACTGCATCATTACCACTGCCACTTGGATCAGGCTTTCTCTCTGGTTTAGTTCCCTTCATGACACAGATACTCTCCATGACGAGCTTCACAGGACCAGGTGGATTCTGCATGGATTTCACAAGGGAGATATCTGAAGGATTCAGGGTGTCAAGAGCTGCAAGGGCTGCCTCCAAAGCTGGCATGGCCTCGGCAAGGTCTCCTTCACATTCATCCTATTAAGACATTGGGTAGAAGGCTGTAAACCAGGTCTACAATCTCATTTCCCCACTCCACCACGGCCTCAGGGAACCTCGAAGTACCTAATAAAAAGTCTGTTCACAACATTCTGTTTCCTGTAGAGAATACTAGTTCCACAATTTGTCTGAGCCGTTTAAAGAGGGAAGGTTTGTAGAGAAATTAGTAACTTCCATAAGCCAAACTGACAGCTGAAAAAGCCAGACAAGCTTTCAAGATCAAACTTTCTCTGGTCTGACAAGGAAAATTAAAATACAGGTTAGGCAGACCTGTTCTTAGTTAAATCTGACAGTCCTGATTAGATATGAATATATACTGTGTAGCTTAAGTTCTTTATTATGTACTCAGATCTATCTATCTGTCTAACTATCTATCTTATCTATTACTGGTAGTATTTCCAACAAACAAAATATATTGAGGGATCCTGTAGCTTCCCATGGGAAATGCTGTGCTACAGACAGACGTCTGGCTATGGCAGTATCTCTTAGGTTATGTCTAATCAGGCTTCATGCAGCATTATGCCAGATTACTTAACTAGAAATGAACTGCCTTTGGGCATGGGAACAGTATAACCTCAATCTGTTGAGAAGGACAATATATTGTCAGCCCAGGAAGGGCATGGACCTGTTGGAATGGGTCCAGCAGAGGGCCACAAAGATGCTCAGAGGGCTGGAGCACCTCTCCTGTGAGGACAGGCTGAGAGAGTTGGGGTTGTTCAGCCTGGAGAAGAGAAGGCTCCAAGGAGGAGATTTAGATTAGATACTAGAAAGGAAGTCTTTACATGTGTGGGTGGTGAGACACTAGGAACAGGATGCTTAAAGAAGTTGAGGAAGCCCCATCCCTGGGAGTGTTCAAGGCCAGGCTGGATGGGACTTTGAGCAACCACATCTAGTGGGAGGTGTCCCTGCCCATGGCAGGGGGGTTGGAACTTGATGATCTTTAAGGTCCCTTCCAACTCTAACCATTCTATGATTCTGATGTTAGTACAGAAATAAGAGCTATGCAGCTTTTGTGATGTGAACTAGAGAGGGAAGCTCTGCAGTACTGTGAGATACAGTCATACTCCAAAGAGCCAAAATTTACCTTGTCTGTATTAGGAATATCTCATTCATCATCTCTTGCAATTTTGTTACTTTAAGAGCTGGGATCACACCATTAATATATCATCACAAGTCCCATTTACTTGGAAAGACTTGGAACCCATCATGCTCCGGGCTCAAGCCCTGTTACACTACCTTAATAGCTTTAGCAACAGCTGCTGCTTCATTAGCCTCTTTTTCATCTGCTGACACTAGTTCCTTCTTTGCATCTACTTCAATTGTTTCCTTTTCAATCTTGATCATCATTTTTTCTGTTTCTGCAGAAGTTTGAATCAATTCAGGCTGAAGGTCAGTCAGTTCTTTCTGCATCACTGCAACCTGATGAGCATGACAGGAAAATCAAGAAAAAATTTCTGTAACCACTGTATGCACTTCACATCTTGATGTCTTAGAAAGCAAGATCAGAAAACGCTATATTCACACAATCTAAAAAGGGACATTTGATCAAATAATTATTAAAATAGCTCTCTCTTGCCTATTTTTACCAGGAGCTGTTTCATTTAACCAAATAGATCTTTTAAAATGATTTTTTTAAAATCATCCATGCAATACACTTGCTTTTTTATGATCCACTTAATTTCAATAATGAGAGACAAATTGATTAATTGTAATTTTTTCCTCACAGTCAGTTTCACTTTATGGAACCCTAAATAATCCTTTACTGCACAGGTGGAAAACAAAATCCAAAAGAAACCTGGAAGGAAACACATAATTTGTGGCAGCAATAGCTGTTCTTCTCCATCCAGCAAGCATCCTGTTCTCCCTGCTTTGCTTCTTGGAAAGATCAATCCCTGGATCAGATGGGTTAAAAATAAAGGGGGTTACTTACCTGGAACCTGATCAATTTCCTAGTGGGAAGCTACTCAGGAATTAATATTTATTATTGTCTTAACACATTCATCAACTTCTCCCCTATTTTAGAAAGGGTTATAATAGGTACTAGGATGCTGAGGCACGGATTTTCTGTATAAGGTTTAGAGAAAATAATGGACTTTGTAAGGTTTATTCCTTCAACATTTAACAAATATCATCAATTTCATTTAGCTTTCTATTAAGTGCTATAATCTGAATTTACAAACCACAATTTCTTAAAATGGCTAAGCATTAATCTAATTTTACCAACTAGCTTTCTATAGGAAATTATCAATAGTATCATGAATATAGCAAGGAGGGTATTTAACAGTTTGGTCTTTTGTAAGTTTTAATCAGCTTATTGCAGACCCCATACTAAAGCATGCATGTGGAACGTGTTCAGTGTTTTCATCTGAAACTTACTTGTGAAGATGCAAATTCAAGTTTTTCAAGTCCTGTAAGATAACGAGCTCTCATCATGTCAACCTCTTGCCTTTTGCTATTCAGCAGAGTCTTAAATGTAAGAATCAATTCTAGGTACGAAGTTGGTGTCACGTAGTTGTGTCTTCGCAGTATAGCGTAATAGCTGATGGAGAGCTCTCTCACGCTTTCTTGGAAATATTTGCACATGGATACAACCCTAAAAAAAAATTTTCCAAATTATTCTGAAAATACAGTCTGTCTTTATGTTTACTATGAGGAAATAACTCAAAGCTTATGAAATTATATCAGTGTTAGTGAAGGCAGAATTGGTTTCTGCCTGTTATAAGAAATATTTTAGACTCCTTTTAAAGATTGGCCTGATTTGCAGAAACATCAGATACATATGTCTGGGTATCTTTGACTTGCACTGAAATCCCCGAGTTGGCTTAGCTTTGTCCATTTATAAGGACAGTTTCCTGATCAAGCATGTTGGGGGCGTGAGCGGAAGGTGAACAAACATTAACTTCATATGTTTCTTAACAAATAAACTCATACTCTTCTCTAATGTCATCTTCAAGTTCAACATCCTCTAAAAACTTGTCAGCAACCATTTCCAAAGCATCTGTGGGCCAGGTTTGGAACCAATCAATGGTGCAGCAGTTTATCAGTGAAGGGAACATCCGTAATCGATTCCGAAATGCATCTCCAATAGGACTCATGGCTAGAAAAAATAAAAAAAATTCACAACTGTTACCTAAGTTTGTCTGTAGTTAGGAAGCAGAAAATACTAAGCCTAAGAAAAAACATTCTACAAAATAACACACTGTATACAGACCTAAGACAATATGCAAATTTTTCTTCACTCTTTCAATAAAGAAATTGTACATAGCAAGAGGAGTGGCTTCAATTTTCCTGTTCTCCATCCTTGCTGCACTTTGCATTTTCTCAACAATTTCAGCTTTCTCATCTGCTGCAAAGATATTAGGCACATCACCAGTATTTAAAAGCATGTTGATATCTTCTACAAATGCTTCATCCTTTATTTGATTATCACAGAACAAAAAGGACACGTTATTGTTACCAACGCCTGCCTTCAGCATGACTCGTTTAACGTCATCTTTCCACTCATGGGTGCCATAGGACTTCGTAATTTCAATTTGAAAGAGTTCAAAGCTGTTCATGAAGGTGGCCAGCTTGGTAGCACTTTGTCGACCACTCCCGCCAACCCCCACCAATAACAGATGTCCATTATCCTGTTTCAGTACCCTGCATATCCTTGAGATATGCTCAATAGCAAACTTGAACATGACTAAGGACATTGGTGCTTTGCTGATGTTGTTGTATTCCTCAAGGTAGTATTCCATCACGGTTGTCAGTTGCTTTAAGTCTGTGATTTCATCATACACTTTTACATTACTGTCTGGATTCAAATAATCTCCAAAGAACAGGCTGCGAATATCATCATCAGAGACTTCTCCAGTAGGTGAGAGATGGCTCAGTACCTAAGGAAAAGACAAGAATCAACAGATAATTCAAAGTATTAGGCAATTATTTTCTTTAAAGTCCTAATCATTCTTATCTACATAGTAATAACACTGTGGGAAGCGCTGTTTTCCAGCTATATCCAGTTATTACCTTAGTCTGGAAAAAACACACCACCAAACCAAAAAAACCCCACCTCTAATGGGGAATATGCTGTAGGTTGACATACAAGTTTCTATATATGCATACTTCACAGAGAGATTTTGCTGTCAAATATAGGGCGATTTCCCCAAAGACTGATCAGAAAAGTACCCAGTGCTCCTATTGACTCATCCAAATATTAACTTAAGCAAAAGCACAGATAAATATTGTGTAAGACATTTATTCCACAGTCCTCTGCACCAACACAGAATCCCTCTGAAGTTATGAATCATTCTGATATTAAGTACTTTGTATTATTTTGTCTAAGAATACGTAAAATAATACTGAATAGAAGACCATCTGTGCTTTCTAAATGCACTGATCAAAACAGTTCAAAATGTGTCCAATACTAATGTAATCTCATTGTCTAAGTATTTCCGAAAATGCATCAGTCTCATTCTTGGTCCCAGACCATTACCAGAAAATACCTTATCAAAGCTCTGCTTGAAGGCATTTGATGTAGTCTCTTGTACCATCCGAAAGAATAGCTTCCTGTCCTGCTCATCAACTAAGCGGTCATAGAAAACTCGGTACACCTCATGAATCCAAAGTCTGATCAGTTTATCTTCATCCTGAAAAACATAAATACAAGAAAATGGGTAAATATAGCTCAGGCAGGATTTCTCTAAAAACAAAAGGATAGAAATGTCCATCTGGACCCTGCTATATCTTGTACTAAACTCAGTGGGAATCTTTCAATTTCAAGCCATTCAGCACATGGCTCAGCATCTGCTAACTTAACGGTCCTCCTCACCTAGTTACCATCTCATCATTCCTGCCAATACAAACTGGGAATCTTATGTCAAAGCACTTTACTGTATCAAACCTATCTGCCCCTCCAACATAAAGAATAAATCTTTCAAAGATATGGCTCATAGGCTCTAACCCAAGCCCTGCTAAAAAGTGTTGATGCGTAAGATTTCCTGTGAATATCTTATAGCTGTTTTGTTCTGTTTCTGCACCAAAACCATACCCCCCCAACAGAAATAAAACTTCCAATACTCCTTTGATCTGACACTTTACTTAAAAGGGATGAAAAAAGAAGGATTAAAATTGTGTACATCTATCAGCATTCATTTGTAGTTTGTGACAACAGACAAACTCAGAGCTAAATTATTCAGTCTTGTTGACTGATGAGCTTATAATTTGTAAAAGAGAGATAACTGAGTCTTTTCCCATGTTTCTTTCTTTTGTATATTGAGTTTGCAAGTTTAAGAGAAGGGACTGTCTGACTTGATGCACAGGCCTTAATGGATGGGCCACGGACATCTGGGACTAACTGTAATACATGCAAAAAATATTAACAAAAATGACAGTTGTCTCCTTTAAAGACAGACAGAAAACATATAAGCAAGTATTCAGGGACTATCTGATTTTAAACCTTGCAAATCTATTGAAATCACAGTTCATATGTTTTGAGATGGGTACTTACTGATATTATACAACTAATTTACTTCTTTCCATTACTCCTTCATACAGAAACATAATAAACTACGACTTACTTGTAAATGTGTGTGTGGACAGAGCAGCACTCCTTTAATAACCCTGGAAAAATCCCGTAGATTAAAAATGTAGTGGGATTTTGAAGGAGTTGGGAGAAAATTACCAACCGCCATTTTATAAATCACCATTGTTGCTTGGACCATCATCTTACCCAGCCTTAAGAAGGAAAAGAGACACAATTTTAACTTCTGCAGACAAATCTCAGGGAAAATCTGACAAGCCCTAACAGGAAATATATCACATTACCTTAGAAACACAGGCTCAAAGCCTTTGCTGAAGTGCCAGTCAGCAACTGCAGTAAAAATCTTGGTTAATATGTCATCATCAAAATTACAGATAGATATGATATTCAAGTGCCGTGTGAAGCGTCCTGTAATACACACAAAAAGATACAGAAAGGTTTAGGAATGTCCAAACATTTTTCCACCTTTCAGCTAGCATACTCTAGGATTGCCTGCCACTCAAACAACAATATTTGAATCTGGCTCCAGTTCCATGATTTTGTTTCTGGCAAATTTCTGTCCCAGTAGTGATGCAAAAGAAATATAAACTGGTTTCTATTTTATATCAGTATTTAATTTAGAATAACTGTTTTTAATATGAAAAAAATGAATCTCCACTACAAGTCCACTATTATTCAGATTTAAATTTCAGGTCAATTTAGTTCTTTTTATTCTGATACGACACAGCAAAACAAAATCAAATATCTTCTTAACAGCTTTCATCTAAAAAGTTCAGTCTATACATCAGTACATTTTACAAATTTAGCTGTATTGGAATAATTATTTTAACAAAGTCTTCTCAGAGCACATACAGTTATACCTGCATTAGAGTGTTTAAATGAGGCAAAGTAGTATAAAGTGCCTTGTAATAGTGTAGCTGTAGCTACATTGGAGCTTTTACTGACATAACTTTTTCATTAGAAAATATAACTTCCCTTATGGTGGTATGACAGGAATCATGGACTCGCAGGCAACGTGTTTGTAAGTAAATGCAGGCAGCCTATCTTAGCAGCAGGAGATACAATTTCAGAAGAGAACTGCTAGAAAGACTTGGCAAGATGTATTCCCTTTCTTTTCCAAAGAATATAAAAGAGAAAAAGTGTCCAATTCTCTAATTTTAAAATTATTTTCATCATTTACAGTTCAACCAACATTAAAAACATTGTTTCTAATGTAGTTTAAACTCTCCTTGGAACAGGTACAGATTTGACCTTGAGCATGCAGACTTCTATTTGGAATGACCCAGCCAGTGAAGGTATTTGTAGATTTACAAGAGACTGAGAAATGTAGAATTTGTCATGGGCAAAACTGCCTGATGAACCTGCCTCTTAACTACTTCCCATAGTAATATATTTCCTACCTGTAATATCATTCCTGCCTCCCCCAGGAGGACCCATAGCTGAAACAAGCAGCACGTCTATGATATCAATCTTGGACATATCTTTCTTGTCATACCAGTGACCATGATCGATCCATTGTCTGAGAAGCTCAATAGGTGGCTGGGCTCCATACACTTCCTTTGCAGGCATGTTTAGGTCATCTATAGAGAACACAGACATTGAATAAACCCTCCCCCCCGGCCATGTTTTATTTTTATTCATGTCACACTGCAACACTACAAACTCTTCTGAAGAGAACCACCCCTTAAACAGTTAGAAACTTTTCAGCAGGGGGCAGTGCTAATCCTTCTTTGGGTGCCTGAGAAAAAGCCAGAGAACCGAGGCAATCCAAAATTACCACCCTCAGTGAATCACTTCTTTGGCCTAAAGCTAAAATTAAAAATATGTAAGAAGCCTGAAAAAACTGTCTTACCCACAAACATTATAGCTATTTTCCCCGAAGGAGGTCCAAATAATCCCTTTCTTCTTCTGTCCAGCTTGGACATAATAATATCCTGGGTCTGGTTAGCAGAGGTTCTTGCAGAGAAGTTGATCAAGCTTGGGATGTATTTTTGCTTTGGAAGTTGTAGTAGAAAATTGTTTGTTATCGCCGATTTTCCAGTGCCAGTAGGACCCACAAAAAGCAAAGGGACATTATGGTCCACATATGTTCTAAGAAAAAACATTTGTCTGGCTGTTTCCATTGTTGGAATGATCAGCTCAGATACCTGTTACACGAGAGCAAAATGAAAAACTGAAGTCAAACATCTAATGCCTGAATCATAGTATTGTCTAGGTTGGAAGGGACTTTGAGATCATCTAGTCCAACCATCAACTTAATGCTGACTAAAAAAAACCCCCTCACTAAATGACATCACCAAGTACTATGTCAACCTGCCTTTTTAATACCTCCAGGGATAGCGCTTCAACCACTTACTCTTGATCAACATGAATCAACATGAATCAACATGAATATTTGTAAGCAACTACAGGAAGTCTGTAGCACAAATGCATTTTTAAAAAACTCTTTTGCTTGAAAGCCTGGGCTATAATAAGATTCTGGTAGATAGTATGATCCCATTTCTTTTTCAGTTTTAATGCAGTAAATAGCACAACTCGCATTATCTATATTTTGGTTCATAGACACTACATAAAGGCCAGCTTCATTCTGTTCCCCTACTGTACAAAGGGAAAGGAACAGTGCTATGGAATTATTTTTCTCCTCCCCCTCTTCCACTTATCTAGTGCGCAGTTGCTAATGGTATCAAGAAAAGATTTTAAACAGCAGAATGAAATGTAATCTTACATCTTTCCTGTACTTAACAGACAAGACAGTTGCAACTACAATGGAATGAAAAGCTGAACAAATATTGCTTAAGTTATCTTGAAATTTCATCTGCAGAATAGGCACTTTTTGCAGATCTCTGCTGTGCTACACCTCCCTTGAGCTCACAGCTGCCATCAAATATGAGCACCCCTGTGTGGAAATGGAGGGGATCCAGGACTCTCAGTACTGCTCTCTGTATCCCAAAGTAGTAGGTCTCTTTGCTTGTTCTCTGTGATTAACTTATACTGTAAAATCATTATATCAATCACAGAAAACAAGAATGAAGGAACGTAAATTCAGGCTTTGGCTTCTCCCCCCGTGATTTCCCCAACATCAGGTGCTATTACAGACATTAAAGCAGAACCAAAAACTTTAACCAGCAGCCAACCTGCAGTGCTGAACTTTTGATATTGATGGTACCAGAATTAAGACATAAGCATGAAAAGGAGCCCACAGAGATTAATGAAATGTTGCAGATCCAACAGTAAATAGCCTAATATAGTAGAATCAGAGGTAGCTGTTAGTTGATTTATACTGCTAAATCATTTAGTCAAATAATTATATTCTATAATGAAAGATATCAATCTGAACCTTAGCCCCCGGGGAGATAACTTGCTCTTCTTTTGTGATGTACTCCGTCCACATGTTCCACTGCCCACTACCGTGTTTGTGAAAATAGAAGTCATAAACACTCCCTGTTCATTGAAAAACACAACATAGGAAACCCCACTGATTAAAGAATAAAAACAAAACTTCAATCATTTTAGTGATTTGTCCAACACTGTAAGATAATAAAGGCTTTCTAGTACATGAGATACCCTCCCCCCCCTGCCATTACCATCACCAAATTATTTTAGGTTGGATTTAGCAACATGTTTTGAGTACAACATGAGGCATATGCTACTTCTGGTTAAAAGAGCCAGAAAAGAGCACCCAACTGTGCAGCCCAAGGCCTGGCAGATGGTGGCTCCGCTACAAACTTAACATCTGCCAGGCACTCTATTCTCCTTTAAAGTGCTGAGATCTTACTGCTTTGTAAAAGGTCAGGCAAGTACAGTTATGAAGAAGCACCTTTTTCAGGGAAGATATTGCTTTTGGTAAGCTTCACACTTTTAGGGCGTGGGTTTTCATCGTTCACTCCCATTAGCAAGTTGCGGTAAAACAGATCAAATTTCTTTCTGCTGTCTGCGTCGATGATCCCACCAACCGTCCAAATCAAAGCAAAAAGGAAAAGGCCCTGCAGCCACAAGGTGATTTGTTGACTAGACATGCTTTCCTTCTCTTCTTCTTCAGATTGCTTTATTTCATCTAAAACATATATTTTGAATTTTAGTTAAATGCTGGTAACAATCCTAAATCCCAATTCAAAATGCCTTTTTGCAAAAGTATTCTAAGATAAACTTAGAGCATTGTCTTCAGTGGAACAAAGTCAATCTACAGAATGAGGATCTTGTCTATAAAAGATACTGTTTACAAATAAAAATAAATGAGAAGAAAAAGTATTTACAAAGGGCCCTATTTCTTTTCTTCAGATGCTAGCAAACAGCAAGCAAAACACATGGAATACACTCACAAGATCATGTTCAATTTTGCAATGATACCAGTGTCCAAATGTGAAAACTCTATATGCTAAAGAATTATTACTAATACTGATCAGTGAGAAGAAAAGACTTGTGTTGTATAATCTCAACAATGAGGAATTCGTATGGTATTTCCTTGCACCTGATAACCTGCACCTTGTCATGGGACACAGCAGGAAAAAAACCCTAAAAACTGAAATAAAAAGAATAAGGCTTAGGGTACTTACCAAGCAGACAACTATAGAGTTTCATCAAGCTATAACTCAGATGACTAGAGGATGTTTGCACAATAGCTTTGCAATGAAGGTGAATAAACTCTAAACAGGGCTGGACGAGCCACATAAACAAGTCATTGACCTACCAGAAGAAAATGAAATGGCTTTAAAACAATGCAGAAGTTGCTGCATTTCCTACTGTCCCTCAATTCTCTCCCAATAAAACATAAAGCATCAGAAATTCTCGAAGCTGGCAGAAGAAAGATCAGGAAAGGATCCATATGAGGCAGTACTGAAGCGGTAACAAAGAAACACTGTCATTATCCCATGGCAAACCCAAGTTGCTTCTATCACTGAGAAGTTTTCAGCAGGAATTTGTTACCCAGTTAATAATCCAGACAACAGAGCAGTAGCTCAGCCTTGGCAGACCACTGTTTTGCTTGGGCAACAACATAATTTCAACAGAAACAAAGATAAGGGCTTCATCCTCTCTTAAAAAGGACAAGCCCCTACTGAGGGCCCAGCACAGAAATTCCAGAAAGCTGGAACTGGCTAGTATCTGTGGAGTGCAGTGCCACAGCATGTAGAGAGATAATGACCATGGCTGGTGGTATCTCCATGAACTTAAGTAGGAAAACGGGAGGAACCATGACCTAGCCTTTTCCCAGGGACTAGTATTCAAGAAGATGAACTAAAGGGTCAAGCTATCTGCTGGTTAAGGAACAATTATTTTGCTTTGATGAACTAAGAAAACTGTCAGTAAAGAGCTTTTCCAGTCTTGGTACTCTTGTGAATTTGAAAGGGGGTCTTGGACTTGACAAATCACAGAAATCAAAGTTTTCTCCAGCTCCAGTCCTACTGTAGACAGATATTATTCTGATTCTTTTACTAGATTTTAACACCCCCCAAAAAAGGGAATTTTAATTTTGGGAAGATTAATAGTTGATTCTCACCATCTACTACTATCTGTATCTATGCTGAAGATGTACTACAATATACAACACGAAGAGCTCTCATTCATGCCAGCAATCCAGTACACAAGAGACTACTTAGCAAGGATTCATGAGGTGACTAAAGCTTTGAAGATCAAGCTGCTAATAATAATACTATTATTATTAGCATTTCTCAAGCTAAACTCTGGTTATCTTAGACAGAAGAAGGATGCATTCAAAACATTTTGAGTCTTCCATTTTTTTCTTATATTGCATTTCTAATACTCATGGCATCTCCAGCCCCCAGGTACTTTCCTTGCAATATTTGACATATATCAGTACAACATAATTTTGAGCAGCCTCTAAGAGATCTAAGACCCTCTAAATAATGAAAGTACTTCAAAAAGTTTTGACGCTGCTTGCCTGCCTTCAAGTGAGAAAATTGTGACCATCACCTTAAAGCTAATCTTCTAAACTAGACCTGTGTGAAAAATTAAGTCTCATACCAATTCTCGGTGTTCTTCCTGCAGGTTTGGAGGCAGTGTATTCATGTAGGAATCCTTCAGTGGCTTCCAGCCTAGCTGTTGTGAGTCCATATAGATCATACCACACCTGGGAAGCAAAAACAACTATGGTACAAGAGTAGATGTGTGAGGTGGGACAGTTCAAGTTCGAATGCTCTCACATTACCTGCTGACAGTTGCTGGAGATGCCTCCTCTAAGTCCGCTGGCTCAAAAATTAAACTCATTTTTGAATTCATCTGAATTATTTCACCACTCATTAAGCAGAGCTAGAAGAAGAGCATCATGTAAGCATGGTCTAGACATGTCAGTGCTGATCATGTAGTCAAAGCAATGCCTGTCATAAAATCACTGAACATTCTCCTCAGTGTCACTCCTCATTCACTCATTACGAGTCTCACAATAAACGATATTTTCTGACCTTGTCTCAACTTTTCCACGTATTACTGTAATGACATGCAGAAAGATAGAGAACAATGCTCTATCTTTAAATAACTCTGCAAGAAAAAGCAGTCATGACCGGCAGCTTTTTTTTAAATTAATTTACTCTTTAACTAATTTAAGCAAGTTCAGCTTTCAGTTACAGAACCAAGTCTATGTATTTCAGTTTCCTAAAAGGGTCAGTAGAAAAACCACAGGGAGCAACCTCATTTCTTTAAATTAGGAGTAAACCAAGGCTTCTAAGGAGAAGTAACACCTTAATGTCATCTACTAAAGCCACTTATATAATGGGGGGAAAAAGCAATGCTTTTAAGCACATCAGCCTTTCCTGAGTCTCACACATCCTTTGACTAACATGGTAATGATATTTCTATGACTAAAATAAAGTATGTATATTGTAGGACGAGCTTACTGGCAAAAACTAGGCTACCTTTTTGTTATCATCCAGCACAGTGTTCATGTTCTCTATCCAAACTGCATCCACTGGGCCATCAAAAATAATCCATTTCCGATCCTCTGTGACAGAAGATGCTTGCTCCCTGAAGGCATTTGCAAGAACTCCATCTGTCCACTCATGGCTTACAGAATCAAAACAGCCATACAACTGCCCCATCGTAATTGCTTTGGGATTAATAACTTTGTATTCAACAGCAAACTCATCCATGGATTTTGCTGTGCAAAAAGATGAATAGATGAGCTCGAGAATTTGATAGGTTAGTTTCATTCAACAACTTAAGTACAGAACAAGGACGTTCGTGAGGATTCTACTTCAGCTGCCCAAGACAAAAAAAAAATCCCCACATTGGCAGCTAGGCAGCAGTAAGTAAGAAATATCATTATTTTTCCAAGGAAAATACAAAATCCTATGTGCAAAAGCACATGAAAAAAAAAAAAAAAACCAAAAAAACAAAAAACACAGAGCAAAAAAGATTTAATGTTTGTGGGAGGTATTTACAACCTCCCTATCAGAACTAGGTTTTTTCAAGAGTATTATGCACAAATACAACGCTTAACAAAATTCCCAAAAGTATAAATACATTAGTATGTTTTACTATTTCAGTAACTGCAGACAAAAATATTTCCAGACAAGTATACCACATAAAAACAGTTCAATGAATAGAAACTTTCCAGTCAAGAAAGTAGAATATAGGACAATTAACAGCCTGGGAATATCTCTGTAAAAGGAAAACATTATTCATAGAAGTAACTTCATTTAATGTAAAGGCTGTGGCAGAACAATGTTACCTTCACACAGATCACCAAGGGCTCCAGCCAGCACTTTGTACGCACAGGTCTTCCCACTCAAAGGATCTCCAACGATCATGAAACCATGGCGCACCAGCATCATTTCATATATCTGTATCAGTGACAAGAGACTGACTCTAGCATAGCACAAAAGTGAGCATTATGTGTAAGGAACTAAAGAAATCTCTCCTGTGCTCAGACACAATAGGACAAAATATCAGCACTCTATTAAGGCTAATCGAAACACTAGCCCAAATCAGAAGGTAGTCATAGTATTATGGCAATTCTCACTGATATAATTTTAAGAAGTCATTGCCCCCTAGACATCACAGAATCACAGAACTGTCAGAGTTGGAAGGGACATCTAGAGATCACCCAGTCCAACTCCCCTGCTAAAGCAGGATTGCCCAGAGCACAGCACTCAGAATTGCATCCAGGTGGGGCTTGAAGGTCTCCAGAGAAGGGGACTCCACACCCTCCCTGGGCAGCCTGTTCCAGGGCTCTGGCACCCTCACCATAAAGAAGTTTATCCTCATATTTAAATGCAACTTCCTCTGTTCCAGCTTGTGCCCATTGTCCCTCATCCTGTCACTGGGAACCACTGAGAAGAGTTCAGCTCCATCCTCCTTCAACCCACCCTTTTAGATACTTATAAGTATCAATGAGGTCTCCCCTCAGGAAACAAGACGACCTTATTCTTCTCCAGGCTAAACAGTCCCAGCTTTCTCAGCTTTTTCTCATAAGGAAGATGCTCCAATCCCTCAGTCATCTTTGTTGCCCTGCGCTAGACTCTCTCGAACTGGGGAGCCCAGAACTGGACACAGTATCCCACTTGTGGCCTCACCAGTGCAGAGCAGAGGGGGAGAGAATGACCTCCTTTGACCTTCTGGCCCTACATCCTCCCCTCACTCCATGATTTTTTTCCTCAGTAAAAATATGCTGTTTGTAATATTCTGTTAATTGATCATGGAAACTATCAGCTATTAATTCACGACGCAGATAGTGAATCAAGAGTGTTTCTCTTCTCATGCTTTTCTTCCCCAGAATTATGTGAAAGTAAACCTGAATAATTTTTCCAATGAACCACGGAACTGGCTGAAGATCCATTTTGTTTATATTTTCAGTTAGTGCCTTGACAAACAGGTCATAGTCTGGTGTAGGAAGAATCACACCAGGAAACAGGTCAGATATGATCCCCTGATAAGGAAAGAGAATAGAACACCATTTAAATACAAATTTGTATCAGTTTGAGCAAACCAGGACAAGATTACTAAAAGGGAAAATCCCCGAAGCATAAAAAAATCTACAAGTAAAACAACATTCATACATGTACTAGGAGCTTAGGATGAAATATTCTCAGCTGGACAAAACAAACTTCTCGGCAAACTGTATCCATGAAAGCGTTCTATATGCATGAGACAGAAACAAGTGCCTGCACTTTTCATACACACACTGGTATTATAAAAGGAAGCTTAACCTTCTGCAAATTTGCCCCCAGTGGTTGAAAGAATTTCTGTGATTAAGCAGAAGGGTACGTGTTCTGAAATTTCTCTGTGTGTGTTTGTACCACAGCTTTTAGGTCTTTAATATTGATTGCTTTGAAGCTTAACATAGTGTTTATTTTCTATTCAAGCAGCAGGCAAACAGAAACTTCATTGTTTTCATTCTGCCTTCAAATTTCTAATTGGTCTTAATTTAGTTGTCCACATCTCCTTTGCAGCACAAAGCCAGAATGCAAACCAGAAGTATGGTTTCCATGGATGAAACAGAACAAAGTGACTTTTAGCAAGATATCTTACAAACATTTTACAGAATAACTTAAGACACCACTGAAAATTTGTTTTTCAAAATAATCCTGACAGAACCCCAAAATGCATCAAGATCATTGGACTGAAATAACTCTACATTAACATGGCAGCATCTGGATCAAACTGTTCAAAATTAAGATAATGACCTGCTTTTGCAGGTTCTCATAATGGACCTCAACATCACAAAACGTAAACACAGGGGTCTCATAGCCTACCTGAAACAAAGGCACATCCTGTGCCAAGAATTTGGCCAAGTTAACATCCAGCAAAGCCCGAAGTAACAGTACGCTTTCATTTTCAGCTGGGTACTTCAGTTTTAAGTTTCCTGCTGCTGTCAGGACAGATTTAACAGCACGCATCCCGTAATCATAGTGATGCTGAGATGACAGCTGCTCAGAGCACAAACGGTAAGTGGCAACAATTTTCTGGGCAAGACTGTGGATATTAAAACAGCACATGTAAAATGAAAATATCTCACCATGCAAGGAAAATAATTTCAGTACCTATATATGCACAAAGTAACTGCAGTGATTATCAGACGTATCAGCTGACAAGATGACCCAAAATACCTACGAAGTAGAACAGTAGATTATGCCAAGCCAGAGAATGTGCGCACAATTTAGGAATTGTGTTTGATATTATGATCCATTTTTCAAATGAGCCTGTGTAGAAGCACACATCCATCAATGTGAGATGGTACATGAGAACTGAAGATAAAGCAGAAATTAAAGAGTACTTTCTGGAGAAACAGAACATTGACATCCTTCCAGAATTATATGCCACAAACACACATACACACCTTATAGAGGAATGAGGTATATCAGACTCAACTGAGGTGGAAAATTCAACATATCTTACCTCCGAGAGTCCAGAAATCCCATTGAATAAAGTGAAATTTCTCCAATCAAAGCATAATCTGGAACCATCATGGCAACTGTTCGGAATAGTGCCTACAAGAAAAAAAAGTAAGATATAAACTTAGACTATGGAATATGGTAATAACTGGTGCCCATTTTGTAAGAATAGCATCACTCCATAAATTCATGAACTTCTAAAATTTAGGAATCATGAAATCTAGGAGATTGCATTAGAATTCTACTATATTATAATCTTATCAAGAAGTTCAAGAGGTCTGTGCTAAACACTTCAGGAACAAATGTTTAGAAAGAATCATGATCCAAAAGAACTATTAGTATAGGAAAAGGGAGGTGTCATTCATATCACTTTCATAATACACAAACTAGCTCATGGTGTAATCAATGTCTTGTAAAAGATCATGCAAAAAATTGTGTCAAAGCTAGAAGAAGAACTAGGACCACATCAGTCTCTCTACAGTGTCTCAGCAACTTGCAAATTTATGATAAGTTTAAATTGGGATTTGGATCACAAAGCCATTGTAAACCAGAAGAATCTCCATTTAGAGAGATCACAGTTAAAGCTGTGAACCGGTATCAGTATGGTTAAACTGAGATCTTTCATTTTGTACAATCCTAAATACTTATTAAATCTCAGTGAAAAGCACAGCAGAATACACTTGGATGTATTCTGATGTACTATTCGATTGCTGCCTTCCTTTTCTTATTGCAATAGACCAGTAGTTGCAAATTCTGTTTAATTTCTACAAGAAAACAGGATTCCAGACTTACCTTCAGATTATCAGGCAGCTCTGCCCGTCCAGCATACCCAGGATTCATTGTGATAAACACAGCACATGAAGGATTAAGAGAGATCTCTGTCCCTTCAAAGATGAATGTTTTGAGTTTGCGAATAATAGCTTGCTGGATGCTAAGTATTTGTTGGGCAACTACAGATAATACTTCAACCTAATACAGACAGAACACATTGGAAAATGTAAGACACTTAGGAGACAATACAAAATGGTTTTGTTTATATATTTTGATGGTTATATTTGCATTTCTCCTGGTGAAAATCAACCTGTGTCTGATAACTGAGCCTAAATATTATCTGCCTACTGAAGAAATCCCCTGAAAATTCGTGTCACCATTCCCTACTCAACAAACAGACAAAAGAACAGAGTCTTGTTAAAGCCTCCACAGGGAAATACCATGTGCCTGAAGGTAGATATCTAAGTTAAGTAGACAGGAACTCCCTCTGGAGGCCTCCAAAAGCAATTCCTTTCATCTCAGACAACATACAGAATTTAGACTCTTCAGAAAGACTGATTCACTCAGTGCTGCAATTTGAGGGCAAATGTATAAATGGGTAGGCAGCCTAGCACCAACCCTCAGTGCTTTACAGTATCAAGGTATCAGAATATTGGTAGATGGTAACACTAACACTTAATTAAAGAAACAAGCTGCAGCAGACAAATGGAGAAATTAAGGTGTTAAGCATATTAAGACATAGAAAATATAACTTCATGGAATTTCCACATTTACTAGTATTTACTTAAAACTAACTCCATCAAAATAACAATAAAATTCATCCAAAATCATTAGTGGACAAATTAAACAAAACCAAACCAAAAACCAGAGTAAGACCCAAGGAAGGGATTAGGTATGTCTGGTTACACAGCTATAGCTAATCAGGTCACTCAGCAAGACTCCGAAAGTCATCACAGGGACTCCTGCACTGGGATTTCTCTGTCTGGTGCTGAATGTAGATAAACACAGCTACACAGCTGCAGCTTGATTTGTCAAGAAGAGAAGGAAAGTTCTTTCCTAACAAATGAGTGTTGCATACAAAAGAGGAAATAATACAGGAACAATATTGCAGTTAAAATAACCCAGAACCCAAGACTTCTGCAACACAGCATAAGTAGACATGTGTTCCTATAGCACACAGCTGAGTACCTATTTCTGCACCAATGATTATCGAAACAAAGAGCCTACACTACAAATAAAAGTAGAAAATTGGCAATAATGCTATCATGTCTAAATATAAAACTTCCAGTGTCTTAAGTTAAAGGTTTATCATTTTATCTGCCTGAGTTAAGACCTCACCTCAATTCTATTGAACTCATCAAAGCAGGACCATGCACCAGATTGTGCCAGTCCCTTAAAGAACTTGCCCATCGCCTTGTAATCAAGACCATCGGAGCAATTAAAGACCACACACTACAAGAGAAAAACACAGAGAACACCTCTTAATATTAATAATAGTCCACTATAAAATTCTTAGCACCTAAAATGGAAAGGGATTATTATTGCTAATTTCAGTTACAACACTAGGATGCCATATAGGCACAGTCCTAAATGCATACTTCTTACCAACTATTTCTGTGAATAAAGAACAGGTACAGAACGAGCAATACTTGTTCAAGAATGGCATTTCAAGAAACAGCTATGTATCCAAACATAAACAATGCAAAGAACAAAAATTTGCATTTTGCTACCTGCTTAGCTAGTGCTTTTGCTAGATCTTTTGTTGTTTCTGTTTTGCCAGTCCCAGCAGGTCCTTCTGGAGCACCACCAAGATTTAATTTCAAGGCACCCATTAACGTCCTACATAAAAAAGATGACAGGCATTAGAAATAGTAGTATCTAATGGCAGACTGTTTCTGAAGGGGTGGATAAGTATTTTCCTATAGAGGTTCCCCCAGAAACAATCTATTTGTTCCTTACTGACTTTGTAGCTTGCCCTAGAAAAAACAGTATTGTCTCGTACCTGATTCCCAGTTGAGGAAGCTCACATTCGGGCACTTAGCCTACAAGGAACATCAAGGCTTTTTACTACATGCATCCACCCTGTTTATCCTTAACTAGACAAGCAAATGTGCAGTGCCATAAGTAAAATGGCAGAGTTCGCAAAACCCACATATTTTCATCAAATGACACTCCACATGATAAGAACTTGAAGCTGGCTTTAAAAATGTTCATAAAGTCAACCTTCAGAAACGGTTGAGAAAGCATAAAGGTTGTTTCAGAAATCTGGGAATCACATTGCCCTCCAAGTGATTGTCATACTAAAAATGAGATCCCTGTTAACAATGGAGTGATCTGATTGTTTTACAAAAGACTCATTCAAAGGCTCTGCCAGCAAAAGCATTTGTTAAATTGTGCTGAATTGAGTTTGATAGCTCATTGCTTGCACTGAAACTACACCTGGCGCAGCTGCCTGCAGATTGAGCTAATGCTAATGACAAAAATTCCAGTTTACTGCTAAATGCATCAGCCACATGGCTCTTTCAACATCACTGTAAATTCTAGAAGATTAAGCATTTTCCAGCATGGGCATTAACGTGGCCACTTAACTACAAGTGGCTTCTACACAATGTGAGTTCACAGCTCAGCACTGAAGTAAAATCTTTACAGCTTCGCCATATATTCGCCTGGAGATACTATAAAGAAAGCTCTTTAAACCTTAGACTTAAAATTACCTGCTGAGATGACCTGTGGCTTCCAGGCTCACCAGAAGCGAAATACCAAATGCCCTTGAATATTTCAGCCTTGGAGAATGAAGTATTTCCATTTCCACCTCTTGCAAGCAAGCAGAGGAACAGGAAGCTAACTGCATTCAAACATCCGTGAAGGGCTCTATAATTACCTCATTTATTTTACAGGCAGGCATACCCTACCTGCATGTCTTATTTCAAATAAAATAATTGACCGGTGCTACTGTAAAGTTCTTCACAGTTCTAGTACCATGAGCTCCCAACTTTTTTCTGAAGCACATTCTTGCATACAACAGACTTTTACTCTACTGGTGTAGAAACGTATTTGTTGCAAATGTTTTACCATATTTGGGCAAAGAAGATACATAAGATTTTCCTCCAAAACCTACAGGAAAATCTTAGCTGCTGAGGTTCCTGTTATTATTCCTGTTATAACAGATGAAAGTAAATATAGATCAACCCAGAAAATGAAAACATTCTTCATTGACAGCACGGCTTTACCTGTAACATCGATCTGTTAGTGGGGTTATAACCAGACGTAGAGAATTGCCCAGATACTCATAACCATATTTGGCTTCTGTTGTAATCATCCGCACTATTACATCCTTCTCTTCCCAGTAGTATCTCAGCTGAGAAATCCACTGGAAGTCATTCAGATCAGTGATTTTTTCTTCAACCAATTTTGCAACCACATCTCGAGCTGCAGAGTAAGAGACAGATTATTTGAAAAACCTAAACGCTTCTACGTTATTTTACTTGAAACAATGTATAAGTAAACTAACACTAACTTATAGCTGTGTAAGAGCAAATCAACATTTAGAATAGTAGGTTGGCTTTGATATTAGAAAGAAATCTGCATCTGTTTTGCAAAAGGAATGAGCCTAATTTGATCTAGATTCCACAGTCTGTCCTAAGAAAATGGGAAAGTGTGCAGGACTCAGCAATCACCATTTGCCCAAAGACACTATGCAGTAACTCTGTGTAAAGGTTGTTTACAGTTACAGAAGGCATTTTAGCTGCCTCTTTCAAATAGTTCAGCCAAGTACCAACAGTGGCTCAAAATGAGAGTACCAGCAACTGCACATTTACCATGCACATCAATGACAGTAAGAGCTCCGAGTGTCAGCCTGGCTCCACTGGACAGCTTTCCTCTCACTAACTCAACGATGTCCCCAATTTGTAGATTACTCTTCTTCAAGAAATCCTGTCACAAAATCAGAACATGGGCATTAACATAACGCTGTAGTAGTTCCTAAACTGCAGTCACTGGAGACAGAACTCCCAACAAAATATAATAATGGAAATGCTGGCACTACACAAAACATTTTAAGTTCTCTTTTATATAATGGCATTTTATTTTACTATGAACATTCCCAAAAGCTTTATGGTCTGAAAATAGTGTAAGCAGAAGTCCTCTTATTTTTCTTCCTAATAGAAATGACAAAATTCTACACTAGGAGATCAGCAGATTCTTTCTGTTGGGTAAATTTGGATTAGATTTCTTCTGTAAACTGTAAATTAATAAAGTTACTAGGAATCTAAGATTCTCCTAACTTTACTATAAACATTTTAAATTATTTTTTCATTATTAAAAGAGAAAGTTTAATGAAATGAAAGATTAATGAAGTTTTTATTAATGACCTAGACAACAGGACAGAGTGCACCCTCAGCAAGTCTGCAGACGATACAAAACTGGGAGGTGTGGTCTGCAGACTGCTCCATGGTGTGTTGCCAGTCAGAGGGACCTCAGCAGCCTGGAGAAATAAGCAGACAGGAAACCTTACGAAGTTCAACAAAGGGAAAGTCCTTTATGTGGGAAAGAATAACCCCATGTGCCAGTACAGGGTGGTGACCAACCAGCTGGAAAACAGTTCTACAGAATGAGACCGGGATGCTGGTGGACACCATAGTCAAATGTAAGCCATCAATGTGTCCTTGAGGCAAAGAAGAGCAAGAGCATCCTTGGCTGCATGAGGAAGAACATTACCAGCAGGTCCAGGGAGGTGATCATTTCCCTCTAAGTCAGCACTGTTAACACCACATCTGGAGTGCTGTCTCAGTTTTGGGCTCCCCCATAGAAGACAGGCATGGAGCAAGTCCGTCAGCAACCTGTTTTAGTTGGCCCTGCTTTAAACAGGGGTTGGACTAAATAATGTCCAGAGCTCTCTTGTATTCTGTGATTCCCTGTTCTGCGATTCCTTCTGATTTTTCTTAGCCTATGGATTGTTAGGGATATTTTCTTGGAAAGCAATAAATATTCTCAGTTCTGGCTGTTCTGACTGAATATGTGGAATAAGATCTTCAACTGATACTACACAACGTAGGCAAGTTAAGCCTAAGATATTCAGGATACAGAAATAAAGAGCTAATATCAAAAATATTGAAATGTAGTATTTGATGAAAAGTTTATTAGAACTTTATTATTAGCACATTTAAAAGCAGCTCAAACACTCTATTGACAGCATTATTCCCCAAATATATCCTCATCCACCTCGCTCAATTAGGATCAGACAAAAGCCCACTGAATTAATCAGAAATTATTTCCCTTACTTGAGTATGCATTTCATTAGCCTTAATGAGGTGATACTTAAAACCGTTGTGATGATGGAGGCACTACAAGCACATAAGAAAAGAATCTTGTAGGAAAGAACAAATACGGCTGCTGCACCTTTATCACCAGGACAGTCTACCAATAACCAGAAAAATAATAAGAAGGGATTTCTGCCTGCATGTTTTCCTTGGACTTCACATGTAAAGACAGTAGTTAGAAAGAAAAATACATAGTGCTTAACAACCAAACAAACTTTTTGTTTGGTACTTTTATTTACACCAGTATCACTTGTAAAAAAAAACAGTAATACCATTTCTTTCAGGGGAATTTTTCCTGATACACAAAGTAAATGAGAACAAGCCCCTGTTAAGACACAAGGAAAAAGGAAACAGAAAATAAAGCACACTGCTTACTGGTAAAGTTCCTTTCCTTATAGCCTCAGATACTTCTTCTGTCCAGTAAATAGATGAAATGCAAATAACCACCTGTCCAGGCCACTGAAGTACCCATGTTTTTCGAGGAACCTTAAACATAAAGATCCATTCCAGACACAATGTTATATAAACAGATTAGATTATGGTACTCATAAAAATTACTTTCCCCAAATTTCTTTCATCTCATGCTGTAAATAAATAAGAATCAGGATGAAAATCTTTGGTAGGTTTTCTTCAAGAAATTCAGAGTTAAAACTTCAGACTGGTACTACTGAACAAGGACAGCTTGATTCCACTTAGCTTCAAGCATGTTTCTCTGGTTAAGAATTTCAGCAAACTGTTCATGTAGATTTGCTTGTGAAATCTATTTTATACTATAATTCAGGAACAATTACCTTGACATAGTCTTCTATGCCATCTTGAAGAACCTGTCTTACACTGGCCAGCATCATTTCCTCTACTTGCAAAAGCCATTTTTCTACCATCCCCTTCAAAAAGGAAAAACATTTAAGAGTCGATACACATTTCCTGGTTATACTCTTCTTAAAGGACAAATTATTTGAAATGTATTAGGTTGCTTTCTTCCAGACTGGGTCTGGTATACAGGAGGAAGAAAGGTAGAAATTTTCAAAGTTCTAACAGGCAATACTGCAGTTTAACACTGCCTGAAGACAGGTAAATCAGGCTGACTCTAAAGACAATCTAGATGAAGAAACAGCTGGATATTTTTCATATAAGCATAAACAGAAAATGCAGATCACAGCTTGCATGGTTACCTAAGCTTAGTCATTTTAACCCAGGGCATGTTTGTCCCTGGAAGATTAAGGGAAAAAGGGTATCTACAGCTCACAGCATGCCCTGACTTTTACCTCTTTTTGGCTACCACACATCAATTCAGCTCCCTGTCTTCACATTGAGAATAGCAGAAAAAGCTGGAACTGAGATACTCTTCAGAACTTATAATGCTATTATTTCTAATCTGATCCCCTTTGAACTAAAAATGATTCTTCTTCGCTGCCAGCCACTTCCATCATTCCCCTCTGTTTCAGCCATGCTGTGCAATGTTACATACACAAGTATATAGAGAGTTTGGTTTGTATCTATCTACGTCTTAAAAGTAGTAGGTGTGTAAAGCTGCAGAAAAGTGCCTAGAGGAATTTACCCCAAAACTGGTATGTCTACTCCTTTTTGTAGGAAATCCCTTTGGCCCTAGAATACCAGTCTGTGCTCCCACTTCCTAAACACCTTTCATGATCTGATCCTAAATGTTTTACACCTTATTCCCCCAAAAACATACACTGTAGGCAAATTATTAATGTAACCTCATGTAGTTTAAAAAAAATTAAATTACTTTTGCATTCGCTGGGTAGATTTTGTCGATGAAAGGAACAATTTCTTTCTCTGAACTGATCATGCCTACAATCTCCAGATCTTCTGTGAATTCCAGTTTAGAAATTCCTTCAAAACACTTCTTTAAATGTGGTTGTACTCTAAGGGGATCCTTTGTTTCAGACAGTATTTCAAGCAGCTCATCATTAGACAGGAAAAAGAATCTGTTAGAAAAATAGTTAGTGAACATGCACTTTCCAATCACGAAAATCATCATTAATTAACTACTAATACAAGATAGATGGAATTGGTTGTATTGTTGCTTAGGACACTAGTATAACAGAGAGGAAATTATCTGAAATCCCTTTTCTTAAGCAATTTTTAATGCAATAAATCTCATCACACATTTTTTTTCAGAATTTCAATACGACCATCCTTTTATGCAGAAAAAGAAAGAAAAGTTCTCAAACTCATGCGGGAAAGACCAGATAAGTACCTCATGAAAACATAGGATCCTATTCCTAATAATCATATATAACTCCTATGAATCATACATCTCTGCACAACTAAAGAGGGTAGTGCAGAGAAGTAATTGCAAATCAGCCATGGGAAGGGAGCAAGTGCCTACAAAAATACCCTGTAAGTGATAATGTCTTGCTAATTTTAAGTTTATGCTCTGCCAGACAGATTTTGCCTCCCCATCTCTGCCAGTCCCTGACATTGAAAATTTCACTGGAGCTGAGGAAAATGAACAATGTCCGGAGAAAAGAACAAGTTTTCATTTTATGTTTCATAGGACTGTCCCCGTTGTGATTGTAAAATGAGACTTTTCAGCTCAGGAAAATGGTTTGAAAGAGCTTATAGTTTTTTGTCATTAACTTAGGCCTGTTTAATTAATTTACCTTGGGAAAAATAATCTTTTCTTCTCCAAGTAAGTATTCAACCCCTTCTGAATGTCTTCTAAGAGAGCATTTGCTTCCTGAAGTCTGTCTAACATCATGGGCTGTTCAGTTGCTACAAGTACCTTCGTGTCCTTCACCTTTGTAAACACAAATACAGAGCAGAAACTGCAAGAGTTGCAATAGGTTTTTGCATTAAAATTGCTATCATCAGTCACACATGTTGCAGGAGGCTAAACAGATATATATTCTTCTCTGTAGTGTGCATTCTTGTTATTAAAGATGTATGCATTATTTGATAGGGGTTTTTTTCAGACTGTCAGTTTTACCAGTTTGAACTTTACAGACAATCATACAGCAAGGAAATATCCAGAGGAATTAAAATCTTTGTCACTTGCTCCTGTGTCTTGAGCTTGTTACATTTTTTTTTTTTCCATTCACAAATCAGTTCTGTCAACCAGAGCCACAGTACCTGCAATTATTCCCTGTTCTTCCCATCTAGGTCACATTTTTTCTTTCTGAAAAAAACTACTCTTAACTTGAGCTGTTAGACAGGTCTCAACTTCTATTTTGTTATACTCATTATTTCAACATCTTTATCACACAATCACACACTCCCAGGGTTTCTGACAAACACCTCGGCTCACATTACCTCTAGCTATCCGGCCTCTTACCCAACTTCTTAGTTACAGGGAACTGAACAGGATACCCAATTGCACTTACTATCCCCATTACCTTATCCTGACACACTACCATCTCGGTACATATTCGCCAAAGTTTTGAGTACCCATGCCATCGCATACCAGAGAACAATCATATGCAAAAAAATTCCATTTAGTTGCTTTAATACCACGTATGCCTTAAAAGCCTAATGCAAAATGTAATTGCATGCAAAAAAGACTTTACACAGATTGTCAGTGAACCCTGGAACAGATTCTGAAAGCACAAATCATTCATCTTTCTACCTAATTCTGATCATTTACCTCAAAAAAGGCAGAAAATTTAGAATGAAAATGTTAATTCAGCTCTAATTCATCCTGCAATATCCAGCCTTTACATAAATCTCAAAGCAATAATGAGATAATCTACAACTTTTAGCATAAAACTAAAATCCTTTAGTAAAAGGATTTTTTCACTCCATATTGTACCTTCTTGTAACTTAAATATAGATTTCTAACTCCAGGAAAACTAGTATATCTTCATGATAGTAATAACCCTGTTAATAGATGTGCATAAAACCACATGATTTATTAAATGCAAGCACTTACCACTTGTGCCATAATGTCCTTCCAGTATGTATCCACAACCCCAAACTTTCTGCCCTCTTCAGGCATTTGAGCTATAATGTCTTCTGAGCTAAAAATCGGTTCCAAATATAACCATGTTGCCTGACATTTTAACCAGTTATCTAGAATATCTTGTATTAAACACAGCTTATTTTCCCAAGCCTGTAATGAAAACATTTAATATTTAAGCAAAATTTTATCAAGAATTAATCTACACTGAGGAATCAAAGAGCATGAATTCCTTTATGCTTCAAAGCAAAAACAAAAAAACAAACAAAAAAACCCAAGCCCCCAAGCAAACCTGATTATTTCTTATAAACAACAGAAGTATGCTTTCACTAGCACTTTTTACAGCAGTTTGTGAGAGAACTGCCTAAGAAGTGTACAGATGACCAACACCACAATCCAGAATATCTTCTTTTAATTCTACTTATGTACTTCCTATCTTCTCATCAATGAAAGGATTAAAGCTTAACAAGATATTCAGCAGGCAGTAAACGTCACTTCACGGGCCCTATATACAGTGGGCTCAGTCTCTGGCCTCCCAAAAAAGCTACGTCATGCAATTCTAGCAGTACAAATTGGTTTTAAAATCAAAGAGAGATTCTTTTTGAATAAAGAATTTCAGACAGCATTACATTGGTGACTTTGACAGTCTGCAGTGCAAAGGATATGCAAGGGAAAGAAAACACAGTAAGCCTGTATTGTTCATTACGCTGTAAGAGGTACATAAAGATTGTTAAGATAGCTCTATATTAATTGCTCCCTTTAATTTCAGCAGCTCTACTGGAAAGCAAAACTCAGCTTTACCTACAATTTAGCTAGAGTCCACAGGAATGAATTGAAATTAGGTCTTAGTACTGCTTACAAATCATTACTATTAGGCCAGAAAAAGTGATATTAAACACTGATGGCAAAGAAATCTCTATGTTACTCATAATCTTCCTATCAGAAATTCATCATCTGTACAAAATAGTAGGACAGCTAACAAAAAAGACCCCCAAAACCTTATGGATCACATCAATATCAGAAGACAACAAATAAATCATCTCTCATAACCAACACACACGTGTCTTCTTGCACAATGTAGCAGGATTGGTTTAAATCAACTGACTCATTCCCAAGCCATTCAGCTAAAAGCCTGTGTTTATAATGACTAGATTAGCAATGCAATTACAATTTCTTCAGCTATAAAGCAAGTTTTGCATACCTTTGCTTGTAAATCATTAGTTCAAAACTCTTGAAGAAAAATATGAATGTGTATTCTTAGAAACAGTTTAAATGACAAAACTTATCACACCAAAATACTTTAAAGCACCTAGGGAAATTATATTGAGACACACAAGCTCAACCAACCCAGCTTTTCCTTACCCGGCATTCAGCTTCTATTGGTTTGATGAAGGGAGAGCCACACATTGTCTGAGTTTTAACAATGTGATCATCCAGCAACAGCTGAATGTCATCAATTGCTGACAGGATGCTGGTGTCCTGTAAATACATCATATTTTGACAAGGAAAATAGAAGCTGTTTTATTTCACCGCTTTTCAACCTCACCCTCATTCTGCTTCCTGTTTCCCCCTTCTTTGTGACGGTTCAAAAATAAGAAAGCAGCAAGGCATTGGGAAAGCCTTGTAATGTGTCAAAGATAATCACTGTACTCCTCTCGTTTCAAAGGTCAAGACAGATGGGTTTATGAATAAGAAGCTGGAGATGGACAGTAGTGACTTTTAACTCAAACTTTGGATCATGTGTGATTTCTTGTTTCTTCTGGGTAAGTGAATATTGCACTACTCTCCAGGTTTCCACAGAATGCTGCAGAAGCTCTCAGGTTTACAGATTTTCTAGGATTAACATCTTCAGATCACAAGTTATGCAGATACCAAGGTCCAAATATAAGGATATAAAGTAAGGGAGACATTTGCCCATGCTCTGGGATAGGATACCACTTTCCATCATGCCTCAATGAATCAGCAATTAACTTCCCTCTAATATTTTTCAACTGGTGTTCAGAATCAAAGTAATTCTTTTCAACAATATATATATTGATTTGGTGTTACTCACAGTATCTCTGTATTTCACCAGACTAAACTGTATGTTGACCCACTCTGATTTCATTTTCTCTATTGATTTCTGCAAGGAATGCTCCTTACTTGCAGCTGCTCCAATAGGTTCCAGCCTAAATTGAAATGAAATGTATCTTTAAAATGTTTTTGCAACATAGCTGAAGATTAAAAAGAAAAGGCAGCTGCAGGTAGAATTGTGTATCAGGCTGCCTTCTGTATGGATTTGTTAATAGTATCATAGATTCTTATTTCAGCAATTATTTTTGCAATTTCAGGCTCACCAAGTTAGAGATATTAATATTAATTTGGAGAAAATTCTGAATGTGCAAATTAAGTGGTTTAGGAATATAAGCCTGGTCTTTGGTGCCTTTCTGCTACAAGAACAACCGGCAGTTCCACACATAGCTTGATAAAATACAGCTGATTTTACAGCGGGGTCTAGCAGCACACAAAAAACCCCAAGCAAACTAATGTTTGGTATCTGATATATGAAATACAGTGATTGTCTAAAAAAAAGAAAAAAGGAAAAAGGGAGACAGAGTAAGCTTCTTACTGAGCAGTATGTTTTGAGAGTCCAAATTCCAGTATGTTTTTAAGAGTGGTAGTTTCATCAGGTCTGATCTCACATCCTACAATTTCACTAATCTGAAAATAATATAAGAAATTAAAACTATTATCTACATGAAAAACAGACTTTCGTAACAGACTTTTCAAACAGCAAGAAATAAATGCTAAAGAAGTACTGATGCAACCCCCTAACTTGCTTAATTCAAAGAAGCTCCTGCCTGTACCATTACAAATTTCAAAACTGGATCTATCATGGACAGGATAAAGGATATTCTTATCAGGAAATACAGAAATATTACTGTATTTCACAGTATGGAATCTATGGAGTAGTATACTGAACTCTCAGTTTCTGTGGTAGAATACTCCCACAGTTAAAGCTGAGTTTAAAGTACCTGTTCCCAATGTCTCTCCTTCATTCCACGATTGCAGGCAATTGACAGGACAGGAAGATGCTGTTTGAATTTGTCAAGCTTATATTTCATACTTTCTGCTAAGCGTCTAGGCCCAGCCAAATCTGGAAAACTCTTACTAAGCTTGTACATAGTCCTCCACATATTTCCGATTTCTTCAGTAATTTCATCAGCATTTAACTTCTGTAGAGATCCTGAATATAACAATATATATTTTAAAAAAAAAAGAGCACAGCAGGCATATCAGCACAAGTTGATTGTCAGGGTGGTTTATTTACAGGTATTTATAATCATTCTCCTTTAACTGGAAATCAATTGTGTTACAAAAAATTATAGAATCATAGAATTGTTTAGGTTGGAAGGGACCTTTGAAATCATCTAGTCCAACCATCAACCTAATGCTGATAAAAACCAACAACCCATCACTAAATCACATCACTAAGTGCTATGTCAACCCGTCTTTCAAATATCTCCATGGACAGTGCCTCAATCACTTCCCTGGGCAGCTTATTCCAAGGCTTAACAACCCTTTCAGTGTAAAAGTTTTTCCTGATATCTAATCTGAACCTCCCCTGGCACAACTTGAGGCCATTTCCTCTTGTCCTATTGCCTGTAACTTGGGAGAAGAAACCAACCCCTGCCTCTCTACAACGTCCTTTCAGGCAGTTGTAGAGAGTGATAAGGTCTCCCCTCAGCCTCCTCCAGACTGAACAATCCCAGCTCCCTCAGCTTCTCTTCATAAGATTTACTCTCTAGACCCCTCACCAGCTTTGTTGCCCTTCTCTGGACCCACTCCAATGCCTTAATGTCTTTTATGTGGTAAGGGGCCCAAAACTGGACACAGTCCTCAAGATGAGGCCTCACCAGTGTCGAGGGGGACGTTCGCCTCCTGAGTCCTACTGACCATGCTGTTCCTGACACAGACCAGGATGCTGTTGGCCTTCTTGGCCACCTGGGCACACTGCTGGCTCATGTTCAACTGTTGACCATCACCCCTAGGTCCCTCTCTGCCAGGCAGCTCTCCAACCTCTCTTCCCCAACCCTGTAATTCTGCATGGGGTTGTTGTGACCTAGCTGCAGGACCTGGCACTTGGCCTTATTGAACCTCATCCCGTTGGCGTCAGCCTATCGACCCAGCCTGTCCAGATCCTTCTGCAAAGCCTTTCTACCCTCAAGCAGGTCGACACTCCCACCTAGCTTTGTGTCATCTGCAAATTTACTGAGGGTACACTCAATCCTCTTTTCCAGATCATTGATAAAGATGTTAATATCGAGTCCTGGGGGACACCACTCATGACCAGCTGCCAACTGGATTTAACTTAATTATCTTAATGCAACATCCAAATGAAAAATTGTATTTCATACTACTTAACAGCACTTATTTCTTCAAAATTATTTTTTCACAACTAATCAACCCTTTCAGCTTCTACTTAGCTAACTGAAAATGACATGTTTCATCGAATGAACACCAAAGCCTCACCATTCAACCATTCCTCAGATTTGGTATGGAAATTATATGCTGTTGTCCAAAGTTGCTCAAAGGGTTGTTTGTTTGCAATTATAATTTGCAGTAGAGGAAATTGACTCTTTTCCTTCTCAAGTAACTCCTCTTCTTTATTAATAGCCTTTAAGGAAAAAAAAGAAAATCTTATTTCCATCAAAAATTCCTACTACTCTTGTTTAAACTTAAATTGGTAATATTGAATACACTTTGCCTGTCAGATTTGTAGATTTAGGCCTGTAGATTTTAGGAAAATAAGGTAACTGCGTTCTTGAAAATTCCCCTAGTTATTTGTTGGTAACATTTACTACTCAAATAATTTTAAAATTCTATATCTATTTTAGAAATAGATAACGCACCACAGCACTCAGTGAAACCAAGGTTCACAATTTACCAACCCACTTTGAAACCTGGATGTAAACTCCTCAGTCGCATAGGCTTACAGGATATTTTTACTTGTGATTTTTTTTTTCTAGTACAGAAACATCTGGGAGCTCGAAACAAAACAGATGTTAACAGCTGTGCTTATTAATGATTAGATACTGTCTTTATGCAAAAGACCTTACAGTATAAATCAATGTGCAAAGATTTAAATTTAAAAAAAAGTATTGTCTTCTTCATTTTACAGCTCAGGGGGTGAAGCACAGAGAAATGCCATCTGCAACTCAGACACTAAATTCAGAGTCCCAAGTCTGTGTTTTCATAATGCTGACAGACCTTTCATAGAACTTTAAACATTCTATGTGAGATGCAGGCAGAGAAGCTTAAAGATCCACATTCCAAGATAATTTTAAACTTTTTAAACTTGCTAAGTTGAGTGTTACGTCATTTAAATTCTGTGGATACACCCCTCACTGTGATCATGCATTAAGAAACTTAAACTTAATTACTTATTCCAATCTACCTATAACAACATACCAGTGTTTCTAACTCACACTAATTAAAAATACCAGTTGCCTTTAAATCAGATTAAGAGTGTTGATATGTAGAACCAGCAATTTATCTAAATCCTAAACTCATTTAACTGGTTCAATTTTCTCTTTTGAGTGGGACTTAATTAAAATCATGATCCTTTAGGCTCCATATATGCAGAAATCTCATTGTCTCGCTGTGATTTGGAAGATTAATTAAATCTCACAATGCCTGCAAAATCCCTCAAAGGTAACCCTTCTCATTTCCCAGCAGAGGCACACTGAAGACAAACTATTCAGCCTAGAATCACACAGTACACAGGATGGAGACCCCTGAATAGAATCTAGGAATCTTGGTCTTCATTTTCCTTCTAGCATCTGAAACTTCCTTTTCTGTGACATGCCACCTATATAATGCCTATAGGCAACTTCTGGAAATGATGCAAAGAGTAGAAAAACATTTGGTTTTAATTAGAGGACAAACAGTGGGACTGAAAACAATGCACCAGCAGCACAAACCATGGTTCAGGGAAAATGCCACCTCCCTACCATCCTGATCCTTCCAATGCTGCCAGAAGAATTCGGTTTTCTGTGGATAGCATCCTGCTACTACTGACTGCTTGGAAACACTGAAATTCAGTATTTCAATTTTAAAAACTCCTAAACATTTTTTTCCCCCTCAAAAATGCTTTTCAACTCAGCAGTAGGGACAAGTCAGCACATAGGGTCAAGAAGACATTTGCCACAAGTTTGAATTTGGAAATTTTAAAGCTGTGTTGACAATATATGGCCAGACCCTGAAAAAAACAGAGACAGGAACCAAATTTTTGCTCAGTCAGCACAATGCAACCCACTCCATATTTGACTGATAAGTACTAACCTCAAATTCTTTCATTGCATTATCTAGATTCTTATTTAACTCCTTAAATTTCTCAGTGTTGTTCTTCATTTCTTCTGTGGTCATGACATCCCGCTTTTTGTAGCTTTCTACTTCTCTATTATAACCTTCAAGAGTTTCCTCAAACTGAGAACACCTGAGATAAAGAGATCTAAGGTAATACAATGTCCTGTTTCATTCCTTTCCAGGTTTCTATTAATTTTAATAGGCACTGCCAAATCAAAACTGACCTCAATACTAGTGTAAAGTAAATAAAGATGCCAGTGAAAACCCATTAACCAGTTATATCAGTACTATGTAGTTCACAGGATTAGAATTTAAAGTTCATTTGAAAATGTCCCAACTGACCTAGTTCACTTACATTTGTTACCTTTACTACCTGGAAGAAATAAAGGAAGAGCAAAAACAACATAACAAAGTTACGTGTAATGGTGTACTAATAAATATAACAAGATAAAGTTAAGAATATTCTAGCAACATCCTTCATTCTTCCTTTCAGATCTCTTTAAGCACAGGAATATTCCAATCCACCCTCATCAACAGTATTTTTCTGAAACCTTCCTTCTCAGCCCTCTTCCAAGTTTTCCTTTCCAAGTTTTCCTTCTTTGACATTATCTCCCTCTTAATGATAATCAGATTTTTCTTTTGGTTAAAAATACACAGTGAAAGAAAACGTCTTAACACTGTACCTTTCAAGCAAAAGCATCTCTGCTTGATTCCTCCTGTTATGCAACTGATCTCTAGTGTCATCAAAGATTATCTCAATCTGTTCAGGCCAATGGAAAACTGTGCTATTCAGGTTTATATCATCATCTAAAATAAAAAAATAAATAGACATCCTTAAGAAAATACCTTTTAACAAATGATGTTATTAGAGTGGCTGCTGTGAAGAGTAAGCAAAATAGCAAAAACTACATTTAGGAATAAGCTGTCTAAGCAGATACGCATTTCATGCTGCTGGCTGAATTATCTTCATGGCAAAAATAACTGTTCTCTAAAACAAGTTACCTTGATTTTAGAGTTTTGCTATCAATCTAAGAATGTGAAAATCTCTGAATAAGACAGAGGCAGAGAAGATTAGTAAGAACGGCTATTCCAGAATATAAATACCATTCAACTACACAAAGAGACAGGCCATTCAACTAAATAATGTAACATACCTACCTACATAAGGTGGATAAAATAAATTTAAACCATTTTTAGTCCACAATTTGTAAATACTGAAGTATTGACAAAAGTTAGAGCATAATCACATCAATGAACAGACACCTCCACCTTCCTATTTGCCTATTTGTTCAAAGCACCTAGCTCATGATGAGTAACTGCAGGACATACACTTATAAACCTACCTGCAAACAGTATGGAATTATGAAACACTGCATACGCAAACACTCTAGTCCAAAATGCAACAGGAAAGTGTCCTGGCTTTCATATGCATCCTAATTTTTATCAGAAATAAATTCTAATAAACGTGACACATCCTAGTTATTTCTATCACTGTCTGCTCTGAGAGCGCATTCTGCTCTCAGGAGAAAGGATCATCCTGCCACTATAACTGGTATGCAGTTATGTAATTGCTTTTCATTTTAATGTGCAACAAATAACATACAGCATTTGTGAACAGCCTATTTTTTGCTTCAAGTAGAAGTGCAACCTAAAAGCAACTTCTACACACATCTCTTCCATCTTGGAGAACAGCCTTTATATTAACTAAGAACAACAAAAGGACAAAAAACCTCCACTGATCTACCACTCAGCAGCAGAGATGCAAGTTCTCATACTTTCCAAAAGCTGTCATAGAGCCTCCAAGACATCACTTTTTAGGTGTTTTTTCACTGTAGACTTCTTATTTAATAACATATGAGGCATAACACCATTTGGCCAGATTACATGCAATTAATCTGACAAAGCCCAAGACATTCTCAAAAACACAGAAAAAGCCCTGTTTGTGCTATATGCCATTTCTCTAATCATTCCTTCCCGCATTGGGACATTTTGGCCTCTACTAAATTCTTGTTGTTTCCTTTCGGTATGTTTTGGAGCTTTCCATTAGCATTCCAGAAGATGCAACATTTATCCATGCAGAGCCCAATAGCTGTACATAGTTATTTTCATACAAGACTTTCATATTCTGCAACTGAGACATACAAGAAAGGTCAGCGTAGTCCATGAGGAATTCCAGCCTGCGTGCTGCTTCAGCGACCTCCCGTCTCAGTTTAGGAACAGTAACTTCGCTGGATTTCTTTAAGTATGCAGCTGATTCCACTATCTCTTCAGTGTTCTGAGGCACCACACTTAGTCTATTTGCAATTGTGTTGTATTCATTGCAAATTCTACAACAAAAAGAAAACAGACTGCGAATGTAAGTGAAGAGATATGCAAGATCTTGTTAATGACGTTTGTCTTTTAAGCAAGAATATTACACTTCTTCATAAATGAAGTATTCAGATTGAATACCTACAGCCAATAGGCATTTACTAGGGATGCCATTTTACTCTGCACAATTAGTTCTATTGTCCTACTATGTTTACAGGAATTGATATGTAATAGAATGATTGCTAAATTGGTTCTAAATTACAGTTAACACACATTAACAGTTTCCTTCCTATAGGTTTAGAATTTCCTTTTCAAGGCCCAATCTGCTTCAGAAAGCAACATTTGAACCCAATAAACAAAAGCTCACTTAATGACTCCACAAAACTATAGCCAAGCGCATGGTATGAAACAAAGTTGTAAACAGAAAAATTATTAAACAATCAAATTTCTTCTATATAAATACATGAAGGAAAATATAGAAAGGAAAAAAAAATCCTGTTGTTTTCCATCTTCCTAGTGATACATCTTCTTGTTCCAGATTGCAGTTCAATATTACAAACACAGCTATACAGACAGCAGGCATGCAAACAGAAACCATACACAAAGGGTAGGTTTATTTACACCAACTCAAGCCTTTCAAACGTTAGGTGTTCAGCACAAGGTCATTGTTATAAGCTCCTTGATTGTCTAGATCCCCACCACTATGAGCAGAGGCAGACAGGCCCCTCTAGATTGTGGTTCATCTCCACCTGGAGATGCTTTTTTAGAGAAGTGGCTTGAATAACTTCTTCATGGTGATTGTCTCTCTCCATTCACTGTGGAAGTATTCTTTAACTGCCAGAGCGTTGGGGTGTTTTTGTTGGGGATTTCTGGTGTTTGTGGGGAGACAGGTGAGGGTGTTTTTAATTCACAGAACCAAGATTATCCCATTACACTGGAGTCAAATTATATTTTCAATGTTGTGTTGTTGTTTTTTTTTCTTTAAACTTGCAAGATATCATACCAGGACCATAACTTCCTTAGGAAAAAAAAAAAAAAAGCCAGGGACAAGACAAATGCAGAGCTGCATAGCACATTCTTCCTATTGCTTTGTCTGGACACAAGGAGGGGAAGCAATGACCTCAATCCAAATCCTGGATGAGTAGTAAAGAAAGTAAGGACAGTGGTGTATTTCCAGTCTAATCTCTGTGTACACCCTATACAGACTAAGTTTAATATTTGCTTACAAGTATTTCTGTTCCTATTAATTTTAAATACCCACCTTGGTGTCCTCGCACATGTCTGGTCAGCACTAGCAAACCCAGTAGATAAATAAAGTTCTCTCACCCACAGATATAAAGCATCAGTCCACAGACAGCAAGAATCATGCATGCTAACAGCACGTACCTCTCATTTAACTCTCTGTTTTCCATCACTTCAAATTCAATCAATCTATCTTTAAGATTTTGGGTCCAATTGCAGAGCTCCTCATTCAGTTGCATAGCATCCAGACAGAACATGGCCAGAGGGACAGTGACACGCATGGAAGCAATCTCTCTTTTCAGTTTTGTTAAGCTGTCAATCTTCTACAAACAAAAAATAATATATTTGTTTACATTTGTTTCCCTAATCCATAGATGAAAAATGTTTAACAACAGTGTTAATTAGTTCCCAACCAGAAAATGGATAATATATTCCAAATAGAAGGAATAACTATTTTTTATCTTTCCAGAGCTCAGCTCCTATCCACAGATTCCAGGGCTGAAAGCTCTGCACAATAATATGCCATATTAAGGAACACTACAAGTTGTCTAGAGAAGTATTTATCCATAGACTAACTCAGGAATGCAGAGAGAAAAGTAGACAGGGGTGAGGACAAGACAGTCAAAAGATCTGCAAGCTGCAGCTTCACCAAACACTCTGCGCAGCATTCCACTAGACTCCTACTAAGCCCAACAAAACCCATGGAGAAGGCCAAAAGGAAACGTCCCTCTACATTTGCAGAGCAGCCCTACAGTAAGGGGCTACATAAATTGAGATGGTTTCCCTAGTATTCCCAAGGGTGAAACAAGTTATATGAATAGAAGCTTTTTAGGCAATATATTAGGAAGTCACGTGTGATGTGCTGTACAAAGATGTAGCAGTTCTCAGTTACATACTACCTCTGATAAAGCTTCTAAAGAATGAGCTTCTTTCAAGAAATCTGTGACATCTTGCTGTGCACTGCTGTTCAAAAGATTGCTGTATTTCCTGTACACGTTTAAATACCTTAAACACAGAAGATATAAAAAAAAAAAAAACCAACCATAAGATTCCAATGTGAAGATTCTCTATAATAAGAAAGAAATAAACTCAAACTGTTTGTTTGAGGCAAATGGATAGTGTTCTGAATCTGAGGGTTTGGATAGTCAATAGAGTTAACAGCCAGAACTTACCTCTGTGGACCAAGTACGTTGCTCTCAAAGATCTTTTTGAGTTTGTTCACATACTCTGAGAATAACGATTCATCTGCTTTGACTGTACTGAGAGTGAGATCTTCTCTTTTTAATTCTGGAAACACAAATCTTTCTATCTAAAGGCAACCATTGCAAATATTGTAATAACATACAATAGAGGAAATAAGGTGTTCTCTTACCCATTCACCCACCACTCAAAAAAAAAAATGTAATATTTGGTAAAAAAAGCACTGTGAAAAGGCTCCGATTCATAATTAACATTTGGTTACACACATAGTTTGCTTGCAAAAACTTTATGAAAATCATATCAGGGCTTTAATATAACTTGAATCTGAAAAAGAACAATTCCTATGCTATTTTCTATAATCAAAAAGTTCACACAGTTCATGACGCATAACCTTCATCTTTATCTTCGTCAGTTTTCTGCCTCATCTATAACTTTTTATATCAGACATTTTCCATTCATACTGTATTTTGTATGCAGCTATAACTTTTCCAGTACCTTTGGAAGTTCCTCAGCACTGTGCAGGATCATCCTTAAGCAACGACCGATTAAATCCCAACATTCTTTCAAAGGTGGCTCAAAGACAATCTTGGATTCTTCCACACTGAGTTTGACTGTTAGTATCTGAGGTAGAAAGAACTGCATTTCTTGATACGGTTCTGTAAAATCACTTCCATCCTTAGGGAAAGAAAGAAAATTCTACATGCCAAAAAAAAATTCAACTATAATAACTTTTAAAAGACTTACAGAATCATACAATAGTTTGGTTTGGCAAGGGCTTTTAAAGGCCATCTAGTCCAACCTTCCCTGCAACTTGCAGGGACATCTTCAACTAATTGCCTTGTATGGTTAGTAAGAACTGCCCTATCCCCAAATTGCCTTCACAGTAATGGAGTCCTAATCCATGGACTCGTAATGTAGATACTATAATGATTTAAAAAAAAAACAACAAACCAAACACATACAGACCAAAAAAACCTCACCAAAACCACACACACAACAAAACACAAACACAAAACAACTGACAAGAATAAACAAACCTAAATAAACAAACTCCAACCATCAGCAACACCATTATAACCCCTACACAAGAAGTTAGTGTAAGTTTGACAGCAAATTGTATTAAGCATGATCCTCCATCCTCTGGTTGCAACGCAGTATTTAATCTGCCACATTCATTCAGTTCAAGTATGTTAAATATTAAAAATTACCCAGTATCCACCAAAATTAAAAGAACTCATTTCCACTAAGAGGAAACATTATCATAGCCAAAACAGTGACAAAAACTCTCATGATGTAATGTTTATTAAATACATGCATTACTTGAAACAATATAGGGCACTCATTTGGTCCACCACACACATATATCACCTCTGCGAAGGATTACATGCATCACTATGCACACCTTTGACTTCAAAGGGGATTACCCATGTGCTTTCAGAAAAACATCTTTAAGTGTTTTTTTCCTGATTAAGGTCAAGAAAAATAAAACTAAAAAAAAAAAAAACCAAAAAAACCACCAAAAAAACCAAAATACCCCCCCAAACCCCGATTCACTCAAGACAGAGTTGAAAATTCCTATGAACTCATAACCCTAGGCCTGCAAAATTATTATTCAATTGAGTAGTTCTTGACCACACAAAGAAAATTCCACTGAGTATGCCTAACTGTTTGAAGGATCCAGCCATTTTTTAAGGAGGCAACAGCTACCTGGGATATTTTAGCCTTCAAAGAGCATTACATTTTATGGCTACATTAATTATTATTTCTATATATAACACTGGCAACTATAGATATACTGCACAGCATATACCTTGTGGATCATAAAAAATGCAAGAAGATCTTCTAAGGAGTTAACAACCATCTCACGTAACTGTAACGACATCAGAGTTGCCACTGAAGGAAAATAACTTTCAATTTGCTGAAAGGAATCATCGTCATTTTCAGGAGCAAAATGAAGCCATTTCTCTTTTTGGTCAAGGAAAACGGATGCACAATTTGGGATCCATCTACAATGAAATAATATGGACACAAAGCTTATTAAAGCTTATTAGTCTTACTTTGCTCCTTGCAATGAAATCTAAGCTCAGAAATTATCCAAAGAATGAGCAAGTACCAGGAGAGAATTGTTAATTATATGTGAACAAAACTGTACCTACCAGGACTTAAAAGTAACCTGGCTTTTTAAGCTAAGGAGTCTTGGTACAGTGGGCCTCTACTATTAGTTTAAATTAACAGACAAAATACTAGTGACAATATTAAATTATTAGCATTAAATGAGAAACCTGAGCCTGGAAGAGATCCCAGGTGGCAGAATGCAGTCACCTAATATCATGGACTATTACCTCTTACAATCTCTTTCTTATATTGACTGATTTCCATAATTAAAACAAATTAGGTTTTCTGTCACTGTTTTTACATATTTAGACTCCACCCCTCCCCTGGTCAGAAACCTTCAAATTTCCAATCTACATTTATTTGCAACCAGTTTATTCCCATTTGCTCTTGTGCAAGCACTCTTGCAGTTTCAACAGTTCTTTTAGCATCCAGATGTTTATCCCTCTCTGCTGTTTTCCCCTTTGTTTTGGCAGCCTTGCAGTTGGGACTAGTGTCATCTCAGTCTAAGATCTGTTTTAAAAAGGGAGCTTCACATAAATCAGATCCTAACATACTAATTTTATCTACTGTTACTACATTTGGCACTGACTTGTTCTGGAGAATATCGTGAGCTTCCATGCAGTGTCTTCGAATGACCTCCTCAAATTCAGTGGGCAACAGTGGCAGGTCGCCACAAAGCACTTCTTCAGTGCGAACAAACCTTAGATGACTATACCTGTGAAAGTAAAACAAATAGTAGGCATTTCATCAAATTCTGTTTAAAAAAAATAATTAAATAAAGTCAGGAAGGTCTCACATATATTTATAAACTCTAATAATATAATTTCCTTGATGCGTGTCACTTCATTGACAAGCTGCCTGACAAGTACACTTCTAATGGCTTTTTTTTGCTATTGGTAAACATAAAAGGCTTCCCAAATTTAATTTTATACTTGTTATATTTAAAACTTTGTTAATTTTTTGCTAAAATGATCAGAATAATTTCTTGCCCTTTTCCTAGATCCATTAGCGTATCCAGGCATTAAAGAACATACAGAATAACACCTACTGGTTCTATTTCACATTATTAGTAATAAATACTTATCCTGGCTACCTTCAGGGAAAAATATAAAATTTCATCAGCGTGGTATATATCACATACAAGAGCTTAAATTCCTGCAAACATTACTCAAATGCAAAAGCAGTTACCAGGATTACTCATGAAGACATTTAACTTCACAAGAAAATACTCAATTTTCAAAAGTCCCCAGAACAGCTTCCCACTACAGACATTGAAAGAGACTCAATTTTAAGAGTTTATTTCAGGAATCAAGATGAGCATTACAAATCACAATTTACTTAAGCTTTGAATCTTAATTTAGGTATAACATCTTTAAACAAAGGGGATGCTCTTTTCATATCAGAAATTTATCCATTTGCAAGTCCACTCTGGACATGTAAACCATGTTTATGCTTGCATTCAGAGGCTGAAGGAAATAATCATTTTACATCAAAATTCTTACGGGCTTAGAAAAAAAAGCATCTTTAGAAAACAGAACAGATTGTGCCACTTTCTCTCTACTGGCTGCCCCTGGATCTCTGTAGTGTACGTACGGAAGTCAGCACAGGCGCTATCTAACCAAGCCAAAAAATAAAAACCATTCTGAATTTAACTAAGGTCTTATGAACAAGACTTCTTACTCAGAAAGCCAGAGCTGTTGCAAAGTGGGCATCAATGGATTCACTATTAATAGTTGCTTTTCGTTCCAGCTTTTCACTTCTTGATAAGAGCTGTGCCATGGGACTGGTGCTCGGACAATTCTCTGGGGAAAAGGGCATGGGGTACTTCCAATAACCAGTCTCTCTCTCTCAGCTGGGTCCAACAAGATGTAATCAACTAGAACAAATCATACAAGTCATAGTGAGATTGCATGTATGGTCAAAACCTACACATGAAAACACAAACATGTAGTTCAGGAAGTCACAGAATTCGGCACATTTAAAACTTGTACACTGTCATACAGATAGTTGAATGCTTTTAGGATGAAATACAGCACAATAATCAAATTAACAATTTGACTACAAAATTATTTCAGAAAAAAGGAAACAAGACTTGGTCATGGTTCTAAAGATGGGAGGCAGGAGAAATGGCTTTTTGTTCTCTCTTCCCAGCTGAAACACATTTATTTTGTGCTTCAATTCCTCATCCATAAACCACGGGTGAAAATATCTCAAGGATGATTTTTACTAGGCCCTTTAAATGTTTGTGAAACACAGGAATGTTATGAATCATCTGTTGCAACTAGGAAGGATATGACATTCAAAGGTCAGCTCCATGATCTGCTAAATGCCAAAACTCGTGTGCTACCAGTTCCAAACAGTGGTCCATTACGTATGAGAACAGCAGAAACCGGGAAGCAGACTCACTGCCCTTTATTGACATCAGCATCATCACAAAAAGGGACCACAAACACTAAAATTGTGACATAGATAAAAGGCAAATTAAAGAGTACTTAGAAAGATATCAGAGACTATAAAAGGCAGAGTGTATACTATGCAATCACACCTTTTAAAGTAGATGTAGTTCACATATTTAAGAAAGTGGAAAGGTATTATTTATCAGAAAATGGAAAGGTATCATTTATCATGTAGAAAACCCAAGAAAATTTTAAGACTACTAGAAAGCAAATTTAGAAGTCTCATGTCCTACAGAACTATCTTTCACATTCGTTTTCAGATGGGCACTACAGAATTTCAAGGATTATGACATTCTTTTGTATTTATTTATATTTGATGACTTTATTTGTCAAACATGACCAGTGTAATCATGCAGATTAATGTACTAACTTTCCTTAATCTTGTAACGTCTTAAATGAAACTCTCCGAACTTGTAAAATGATCCCCGTGTAACATCTGACTTCACTGGAGTTATGAGACATACATTTAGCTGTTAATAGGTATCACTCACTGCAGAATAACAAAAATGTTAGTCTGTGAAGCACCTGTTAAAATAGCCTAGTTTGCCCTCTCCCCACATCAGGATCAAATATACTTAGATTGCTATTGTCAGATACCTGTCTTCAAAGCCTCCATCAATGAATACTTCACGATCTTTATAGTAACAATGCCTTTCTAATTTCTTATGTAATTTCTTTTCCTACAAATTAAGATGATTACTTTTTGCCCACCATCGTTTATCAACCCCCTCTTTATACATGTGATGAGATGATGCAGAATTATGCATTTTGATTGTGATTTTAATATTAGGAATGGGAAACTCCATAAGTATGGATAAAATGATTCTATGCACCCAGAACTACTGAACTTGGAAACCACAGAATCATCAAATGTTTTAAGTTGGAAGAGATCTTACAGATCATCTAGTTCCAACCCCCCTGCCATGGGCAGGGACACCTCACACCAGACCAGGTTGCTCAAAGTCCCATCCAGCCTTGCCTCACCACCCTCATAGTGCAAAATTTCTTCCTAATATCTAATTTAAATCTCCCCTCTTCCAGTCTGAAGCCATTACTCTGCATCCTATCACTACACGCCCTTACAAAAAGTCCCTCTCCAGCTTTCTTGTAGGCCCCCTTCAGATACTGGAAAACTCCAATAAGGTCTTCCAGGAGCCTTCTCTTCTCCAGGCTGAACAACTCCAACTCTCTCAGTCTGTCTTCATAACAGAGGTGCTCCAGCCCTCTGAGCATCTTTGTGGCCTCCTCCAGACTGTTCCGACAGGTTTGACTATATTTAAGTGATGGAATGTAGGATCTAGTAAATAGATATTTTTTGAAACTGGAATGTTTCAATGTAGCATGATCACAGGCTATATTCTCTCAGGTATCTATTGCAGTTCTACTGACTGCAAAGGAATTCTCCATGGGCGCTAAGAATAGAATGCAGACTTGCTTTCAAAGTGTAATAAATGTCTACATACTCTGAATTGCTAAGAGAGTTTCAGTCTTACCAATGGCTTTCATGAGGCTGATACGATAGTCTGCCTCAATCTCTTCTTTTAAACTTGCAAGTGAATTCTCCAGGTCTTTGTTAGCAAGAATGTGAGTTGGAACATGTTTTAAAATTACATTCATCACTTCCTTATCCTGAGGTGCCAGCATGTCTTCCCGCACTCCATTATATATGTAGTAACAGTACCGCTAAAAAAGGTTAAAAATATTATGCTTATTGCATGAATTTTCTGTCAAATAATGAATTACTATAAAATATTTTCACCTTTTCTATCACTGGAACCTTTTCTGCAACAGAAAGATGTTTCAATGTATGATTTTGGCTCTCTATCTCTTGGTTCTTTTTCAAGCACTGCCAACGCCTGACATTTTTACAATACTTCCATCTGTTTTGATTTAAGCGTTTATACCAATAGAACGGAGTGCAGCATATTAAATTACTGATCTCTGAAGTACTAGCCAACAATGTGAGAGGTTAAGAATCTGGGAAGACACTTCTACTTGCAAACCCACTAGAACAAAAACCAGACAGAGTAGCTAGAAACAAATGGGAAAGGAGTTGACAGTATTTAACAGCGTTTTGCTATTCTGAATATTTACTTCTAAACATCAGGCACTATCTTCTTTTCTTGACTACTTTTAAGTAAACAGTTTACAGATATACATTGCAGATGATTACTGCTGCTACTTTTATCTTTGAAGGAAATTATAAAAATACCTCTATATCATTTCCTGAAGGTGTTTTTTCTCTCTTACTTATCTCTTTCTCATGTAAGTGCATGACAAAAAATTGTTGTTCTGGGGTCAATGGCTGCTTGTCTGTATAATGTATGACATGTAGTTCTGGCATATGAGCAGGTGCACACAATGAAATGAGATCCAAACTGTTTACCAAAGTTGGTGTGCCTCTGAAAAAAAAAAAGATTACAAGTTTAGTGAATAAAGAATCAGTAATGGATTCTTAAATCAGTATGGACAAATGACAAGTATTATATAAAGCACTTGCATGGCACTGAAGACAAGTGTGGCCTATGAAGTATTTCAATGACTCATAAAAACATTTCAGTAAAGTTGTATAACGTCACATACTACTTTAACAGAAAAAAACCAATCATGTAAACCACACAACTGCATAGCATCACTCAGATAAAACTGTTTATTAAGATACTGACCAGAGAGCCAGACCTGCTAGCACTATTTCTTAGGTTGTCCAAGATCTCCACCTACATTCAGATGATTTTCTTGCCAGAAGTTCAGATTGGCTCATTTGCATAAACGTTACACAACAGGCACCTTTTTTCATTATTATATGCAGTTTTCTATAGGCCCTTTGTACACACTCCTCAGGATGAGCAATACTCAGCCAACAAGCTATCTTTCTATACTCGATTACTTTACATTATCAAGTCCTCAGTTGAATAGATATTAAATATACCTTTTGTCTTTTTTATGGTACTCATCACCACGTTAACTTAACAAGAAATAAGAAATCTACTGTCACAGCAATTCCAAAGAGAACCATTTCTTTGTTTTATTGATGAAGAACACAAAAGAAACAGTCACTAAGCAGAGCATCCAACTTGACAGAACTCTGAGCATTACAGAGCATTTAAACACTCCCAGCAAAACTGAGAGACTTCATTTCTACTATCTGCATCTCTGTTAACTAAACTCTGCGTTCTCAAGTCAGTAACCATGAAAGACCTTTCCTTTAGCATGCCCAGAACTGAAACTTGTCCTGCCACAAAGAAGCAGTTTAAGGTGATTGCTTAGCACACCGTGGAATTTCGGTCTTTATGCACATACATTTTTTCATAGACAACATTTCCTGCTTGGATGCCTGACATCACATCCAAGTAGAAAGAAATATTAAATCATATCTTGATATCTAGACTGAGTGCAATTATCTGTATATTTCCAACATTACAGTACATTACCTATCAGAATTCCATTGACTTCTTTGTGTAAGTTTGAGCTTTTTCCTAGAAGGCTCAAATTCTTTTGAAGCTTTAAGTACCAGTTAAGAAAATCACAAACAGGAGTATCGTTGAAACAAGACATTATTTCAGATTGGTGAAAACCAGAGCAAACTCTGTTAATAAGATAATGAAATAACAGAAAACTACAATGTCACAAAGAAGCCTGAAGTTTTGACTTAGCACTTAGCAAGACACTAACATCACATGTTAAATAATCTTACTGATTCTGGGACTATAAACTAGCTTCAGGAAAGCATTCAGTTCATGCTTCAGACTTCAGTGTTTACTTAACTCCCTGTACAAACTGTGTGTTTGCACTGGACTTCCTATTTTGAATATAAAAGCACTTGTGTAAAATGCATAGTTCCACCAAATATACTGAAACATGAAAAATCTGAGAACTACAAACTATTACCATGTGCTTTTCAGAGTACAAATAAACAGGCCTTTAAACAAAAGTAATACATCATGCCTTTTCACCAAAAAAGGTACTATGACATCTTTCCCACTTCCCATCCACATACTGGAGAAGCAGACAAAATAGAAGAGTCAGTTGTATGATAAAGAAACTGTCAGACAGACCCAACGAACAAAACCAAATCCTACTTAAATAGCATGCAAGGGGACTAAGCAGATATCGAAGCTATTATGTCTCACCTATCCCAGGGAAATGAAACAATTTCTAACACTTCAGGAAAGTAAAGAAACAATGCAGGATAAGGATATTCACAGACAGACTGATGGTATGTAGAAAACTAGAGCTTATGAATGTCTTACCCTTGATACAGAGGGCATTTATACAGATAATGAGGAAATAAAACTCATTAATAACTTACTTTGGAATTTTCAGACAAAGTAATGGAAGTTATTTGACACCTGCAACTACTAAGATACCTAAAGTCTAAACAACTTGTTTTCGTAAAATGTTTGATATACATGTATCTGTAAACTTAAATAGCAAGACTGTTACAACTGTTAATCTTATTTGCTTTATATCACAACGTCATGTTGAATCAACAGCATATAATATCTCATACTGTAGGATTTACATGTATACACACAGTTTGCTAATACATCCATTTAGATGTTTTAGACGTCAACACTGTATTAAACAACACTTCTTGGATTTGATCATCATATAAACATTTTAATGCCTGTCCCCCATCTTGATTTGCTACGCAAAACTAATGAATACAAGCATAACAGAGGTGCACATTGAATTTGTTTCTGTTTTTCTGTTGGTACTAACTTTAACTTCTAGCAATAGTAAGAGCTAACTTGTATTTTGTTCATTTTCTGCTTTGCAAACAATTCACTCAGAACCTAGTTCACAATTCACAATGAACCTGGTTAATTAATCAGAAACTGGCCTTACCTTTAATAAAGTTATGTACACTTTTAGAAATTTGTCTATACTGATCCTGAGGTGAAAAACTGTAGGGTTTATTAGGGACAAGTGATTTTTCCAGGGACAATGCTTTAAGAGATAAGCAATTAGATATAAAAAAGTATAGAACAAGCAAAGCTAAACTTAGACGTATTCAAATATGGATACACAGCAAGGCTGTCTTCTGCTCTGCTGAACCCAGTGATGTCTCTGGCATTGAAGAGGACTTTAATTTGTGCAGATTTTTCAATGTTAAATCCCGTGCAGTAAGAGTATAGTTATTAGCTATGGAGTCACTTGGGCTTCGGTAGTAACACTGTTCTTTGAAAGGAACCGCTAAAGTCCACGATGCTTGTTGCATCAAAGGAGGGTAACAGTTTTTCTTAAGGAAAACCTGAAATTGGAAAAAAAATAAAGCAACAGTTTTACATAGCACAGTAATTGAGAGAATCTTCTTAGAGCTAGAACAGGGTTAAAGATCGATTAGTATAAAGAGCAAATACATAAGTCTGACTTAAAGTCATTTGACCACCAATGTATTTTTAGATCCTGATGTTCGACACATGCATAAAAATAATTTTACACAACATTTCAGTAGGAGTAATTGTGCTTTTTTTGCATGATCAAGGTCTTTTTTATAAATAAGAGAAGGCATTAGTATATTATCTAGTACTCTCTACTCCTCCACATCTCCACTTGCTTCTATTCTTCCTCACCTTACATTTGTTTAAACGCTTAGTACTTTAACTTAGTAATCTAAATAGTTTTTCCTACCTTTACTTCACCTGCCTAAGGCCTGGTAATATATGATGCCTAAAATCATGCCAGCACATGTATTTTAATGAACACCCTGACAGAATGTGAAGCGAGTGCACGTACCTGATACAATTCTGAAGACGTAGATGAAGAAGCAGCATGTAGGGGTGGTAACTCCGGTAACTGTTTTGCATGACTCATGTTATACACAGAATCATTTCGTGACTAGAGAGATAAGAAAAACAACTTCAAAGACATTTATGAAATACACTGTTTTGAAAAAAATTCATTCAGCAAGAACAGAGACTTTCTGTTTTCATTGAAAAGGACATATTGCAACTTTTCTAATTTTAAGGAAACAGAGAACAAAACAGATTTTCAGACTGCACTGTTCTTTGTAGTCATTTGATAAAACTTCTAATGGCCAATGTTAAATTAAAAGACCCAACATTTTCATATTACTAAAAACAATTCAAATTGTTTTAAATATTTTTAGTTATACTAAAAACTCCACATGAGTTTTAGAGAATTTGAGAAAAGACTGGTCTGGTTTACCTCCTTTGTATTCCCCTTTGTATTCTGCACATAGACATACAAAAATCAAGACATTATCACTACCAGGACTATTTCACTGAAGACAGCATGAATTGATCTTGATTAACGACTAAGGGATTCGGGTATTTTCAAAATAAATAAACCAGCCAGTTTATTAGGAGATTTGTTCATTCTTAAAGGTACAAGAGTCATTGTTCATTCTAAAGCAACTCTTGATTTATGTCACCTGACCTTTTCAAAAGTTAAATACTTGAGCAATGGAATTCTTAATAAGAAGCATATTATAAAGACTTAGATCCAAAGAATATTCAACAAGAACGAGTGCCTTCAAATTAGTTTTTCCACTGGCAAACTACAAGCCACCATTAAGGGACAATTTCACCTGCGGTTTTCAAAAAGTGATTGATCTTTCACAGTCACTGCAGACAGAACTTACCTTCAGGAGCCTTGGGTTCTGTGTTGGCTTCATTTTGCTTTGGTTATTTGCTTGCTTAGAAGTTTTTGACCTTCCCCCTCTATAAAAACATCCTTTTCACAGACACTGGAAAAAATTAGAGACTTGTTTCAGGTACCATACAAAGTGTCAAAACAATTAGCTTTCTATCCCAACTGCCATGAAGAAGAAAAATCACATCTCTCCCCTTCCTTGTTTACAGCACTAAGCTTTCTTCCCCTTCAAACCACACACACTGTTTTTCTCCATTCCTCTTTAAGCTCACTTTTCACCTGAATCTTTCTAACTCTCTCCAGGTGTCTTTCATGACAGATTTCTTCCACCATGCTCTTTCTCCAAAACCAGCTTCTTCCCCATCTCCTGTTCTCTTCTAATGTCCCAGGGACCTAATTGTTTACAGCAGACAGAGCTCACATCGCCATGAGAAATAAGCACCCATCAAAAAGAACAGGAGAAGACGAGAGATGCCCAGCACACCTTACACATCCACAGAGTGCATGATTGAGCAGGGCAAGCACAGGTACTACCTGCAGGTGCCCCTGTCACCAGTCCCTCTGCCTGTTACAGCCTAGTGAACTTCTCTGACACTCTGTCCTTCAGTCCTCAGCTTTGTTGCCCCAGTTACAGCATAGCTGGTGCTTGGAGACAGGAATTCCCCCCTCCCTCTCTTCCTCCAGCAGAGAGAAAAGAGCCCCTTTCAACGCAGTGTTAGACAAGCTGTGGTCAGGGAGATTCAGCAGTGGAACCAATGAGCAACTGTACGGGTTCATTTTACCTCTGAAAGCTACTAAGGCGTCCTGAGACATCTGAGATACCCTGGCATTTGTACGAAAACACTGCATGCAGCAAGGGAGCTCCCAGAGCAATAAAGGCTACACAGGCCCAGAATTTCATAGGCAGCAGTAAAAAAAAATAAAAATATTAAAGATTCAAAATCTTGAACCCAGACATCTCCACCACTTTTCTACCATTCGCAATCAAACTCTCTGAAGATCCAAAGACAGCAGCTGGGATACCTGTACACCCAGTTCCCTTAAGTCTGCTTGTATGCATTTGCCTCATACTCAGTCATCACTGTCATGAGTCCTCCATCACATTTCCTCACAAATGGGAATTATTACCATCCAACTTATGAAATCTAGTGCAGTCTCCTTAGAGTGGCCCTAAAGAGAGGCCTCGCACATGTTCAGCCAATGCAGCAAGACTTCCATTTTAACTTAAAGTCTTTTCCAACATCTTCGGATACTATTTTCACTCTATTTTCTGTAAACAGTGAGAATAGCTGATATCCCCAAGTTAATGGCGCTGTTTTCCTTAAATCTGGACCCAATACCAACAGCAAGTGGAACATTGTTTCTGCCTGGCCACACGTGAAAGTTCCTACCATAAACTAAGTTGTTCTTTAAACACAAACCAGCAGCATGGGGTACAGAACGAGCGGTGCCAATGCTAGAGCTGGCAAATGCTGGGCTACTGTGTGTTCTAACCCTCCCAATACTTCAGCACTGGTTTGCAACACAACTATTTTCCTGCTAATTCCAGCTGACACTGGCATGAAGACAAGCTTAATTAAGCAACAGTTATAGTAACTACTGTTCCTGTGCACACAACAACTCGGATGCTTATATATACATGTCCTTTGAAGTTAAATAAATTGCTGCTTTGGAAAGATGAAAAACAGTCATTTTATATATAAAGAGATTATATGTGAATTTTTAGCAGAAGAAATAATTATGCATTGCAGGAAAATATTTTACTAAGATGTACAAGGCTATCTCCAAAACTGCAGCTACAGCATGTTTTAAAACAGCCAGAAATTTAAAAATTCCAGTATACTTCTAAACTCAGAGGAGCCATTAAACTTTACAGTGCCATTATCACTGGGTTATGTCACACTATAATTCTACCAGTTAGCTGTTCCCTATGCTCACTTCAAAGGAATTATTCAAAGTCAACAAATTGAAATTTATTTTCATATACACTAGTCTGCTGGGAATATCAATACACTATGCACTTTAATAGTATGAGATATAGAAACTTTAACAGTTCAAACAAAATAAACTCTTCCTCACCACCCTCTTCTTGCAGGTATCTTGTGTCGGGCTTTTAAAGTCCACAGTCCAAACTTGTATTAATATGCAAATCTCTCTTTTACTTCCTCCGTCTATACAGATCCTCGTACCTGCAGAGCTCATTGAAATCAGGACCTCAAAGACACAACTCTAACAGTCTGATAGATTAAAACCCCCATACTTTAGAAAACCTCTCTTTGCATTGTAAGATTGGCATGCTCCAAATTAAACACATTGTTTATTTTGTTGCCTGTAAAAAATAATCACGAAACCATTAATTTTTAGTGTTGCAATACTCTCACGGGTGGCACTGAGCGAAATGAGTGATTAAAGCAGTCATGAGAAACATTAATATTTTACTAGTTTCTGACTGTAATTTACAGCATGGAAAACGTAGTAAAAGCTGGGAGCCCAGTGAAGTTTCACACTTGCATGTAACACTGTGATGATGGCTCTGGAAAGCAGCCAGGCCAAACTGTGGTGCAACACACCTCAGCGAGCATCATTTCTGAGATGCACAGCCCCATCCAAACGCTGGGACTGATCATGCTGAAAAGCTAGCCCATTTTTTAAAGCCATTATTCCTCGTGTGAAGCATCTCCCCAAACAGGTTTGCCCCGTGGCCACCCAAACACCCGTGGCGGCAGGAGGAACAGGCCAGAAACATGTGGGAACAAGTAACCAGGTTCAGGGCCTTCCTGCAGGGACGTGCTGCACGGCTGTTGCAGATACATTAATTTTTCTATCCTCAATTCGAAAAACCTCAAGGTTGAGTGTCCTCAAGCCACACAAAACCCTGGGTCCCTCCGTGAGGGTGCTCAGACCTGAGCAGCTGAGGCAGGGCCCGGCGTGTGACAGGTAGGACAGGAAGGGGGACATGAAAGGGCAAAAGAAGGAAATAAATAAAAGCCCCTAAACCTCTGGGCGGCCTCTGGAGACCTTCCCACCCCGTCCCTCAAAAACACCTCGCTGCAGCGCCACGCCACGGGCGGGCCTATCCCAGTTTTCTCCCCTCCTTCAGCTTCCCTCAGCCCTGCCCGCCGCGCCGCCGGCC
>VXBW01000378.1:790952-836361 GCA_013400375.1 Thinocorus orbignyianus
GGGCCCCGCCGGGCGTCGCATCCGAAGGGACGAGGAACCGAGAAGGTGTGAGGCCCGGCGGGCAGCAGCCTCAGGAGGTGAGAGGAACGGCTGCGGCTCGGCGGAGGGCGGGCGGGGAGCGGCGCTGGCCAGGGGACCGCGGAGCGGCCTGTCAGCCCCGGCTGCTGCAGGCACCAGCGGCGCGGCACAGCCCCGGGAAGGCGAGAGCCGTACCCTCCCTTACCTCCCTCAGCTCGGGCGGATCCCAGCCCGCCGCGATGGGGCAGGGCGGTCCCCTCAGCCCTGCGCGGTCTTGGCTCTGCCGCTCGGCGCGAAGCGCGGCGGGGGGACCCGACCCACGCTACGCCCCGGCCGCCGTATGGGCAACGGCGGTGGGTATCGCGCCCGGGCCGTGTGGCGGGGGGTCGTTAATCGGCTCCCGCTAAGGGTGCGGTGGAGGCCGCGGGCGGAGGCGCGGCGGGGAGGGTAACGGCCGGGGCGCTGCCCGGGTCAGGGCGGCCTCCTCGGAGCTGCCCGCCCTCAGCCCACTCGGCAGCGGCTGGGGGAGAATCGTCCGTGAACAGAGCGGGGCACCGTGCCTGAGGGTGAGTCTGTGCGGGAAACCGCATCTTCTCTTCTTCCCCTAGGGAGGGTCGCCCTGACAACAACAACAGCGGATGAAATTTGTCGTGGTGGGAGTTTTCTGAGCTGATGTTGCCTTTAAACTGTCAATGTTGGGAGGGTTTAAAAGCATTTTGCCTTGATATGCAGAGTTTTGAAGCTCTGTAGGGTAGGGTTTCAATTCTGAATGCGTGGCTACTCAAAAAACCAGCTCTTATTAACGGGTTACAGGCTTCCAACACCAGTAGCAATAAAATGCCAGCACGGATTGTTAGAATTGACCTTTTTTCCTCATAATTCAGTGCACCTGCTGTTCAACATGGAGTTAATATTGGAGAAGGTCAGAGTCACTTTGTATCTTGATACTTGGCTTTGGGAGCAGAGGAAGAGCTCTCAGGAAGGACACCTGAAGTTTGATTTACTGTAGAAGTAATGTTTTACTGTAGAAGTTTGATTTACTGTAGAAGTAATGTTTTAGACACTGGATCTTACTGGCATCTGAAATCTAGGTCCTTGGTTTTTCCAAAATAAACACTTCATTTTCACAACACGTCTGCATGAGGCTGTTACTAACTGTACCTTAATTTTAAGGGAAATTGGATGGCTGAGTGAGAACTGGATGTACAGAAGAGTCACAGTCGTTGCTGAGGATCACAGCATGCCTAAAGAAATGCAAGAGCTGCAGAAGCAATGGCACTCCATAGTGCAGTCCATCCACAGCAACTCAAATGTGGGTCTGGATTACAATTTTATATAATATGTTTATAAAGATAGTCCTTTCATAACTCTTGGAATATCACACCCCAGTTTATTTAAATGCAGTTTCAAAAGTTTGGGAGTTTTTGGTTTTTGGTTTTTTTTTTTGAGAAAATTGGCACTCCCTTTTTTAAGTGAACACGGAGGAGCCTAAGGGGAGGACTGTCCTCCCACACCCAGTAATCAAGAAACAGGAAAGTCTGTTCTGCTTTCTGCGTTTAGTGGTATAACTGTTTGACATAGTAGAACATGATTTTAGTGAAATGGTTGTGCCACTAACAAAATAACTAAAACTACAATACATATTTCCTTAAGGGAAGGGAAGTGTCTCTTCTACAGTAACATTCCAATGTATAGGTATGATTGCCTCTGTAAAAAGGATTACTTTTTTTTCTACCAATAACATTATAATTAAATTCATAACACCTTTGTGATACAAACATGCCTGCACTGTACTTAGGCCTAATAAACGAGCAGGTTGCAGATATTACTGATGCATGGAAAAAAGAAAAATCATTGTCATTTTTAAATGTTACAGTATTATTTTTAACAAATGCAGTTCTCTAGATCAAAATCCTAGCTGTTGAAATTCCACTGAAATCTGTGCAGCTAAACTGATTTGGTTTTTTTTACTTGTTTTTGGGGGTGTTAGAGTTATATTTGCTATGCAGTAATCTAAATTTACAAAAGTCCTCATGCTTTTGAAATAGGGAGGCAATAGCTGCCCTCTGTTCAAACTGCAGACTTGGCCTTTAAAAGTTATCTGTGTCAAGAGAGAAAAATAAAATCTGAGATGTTTTTCTTTCATCCACAGGTTGTTGCATTCATGAACTCTCGTGTTGGCCAATATTTAGATGACCATCCTTTTATTGCCTTATCAGCCCTGTTGTTTATTGCAGTGTCTGCTGTTCCAGTTGCATTTTTCGTGGTTTTTGTTGTTGCAACAGCCATAATGGCCTGTATCGGTGTGATAGTCATGGAAGGTATTGTGTGCATGTATGTATTTACTTACTCCTTTTTAAGGCATGATGTCTTTTCCTTGTTTTCTTCATTCTTCTGGAGTTCCCAGTTCAAGTAGTTGAGGATTTCTGCATGTGGTCCTTGGCTCTTAGCAGTAGTGAAACTCTTAATACAAGAATACTAATCTGATTAACTGTAGTCTTTATGGAGGAAATCCTATTTACCTTTCTAGTCTCAGCCACCAAGATATGGCTAAACCAGTTATCTTGAGCATGCATAGTTTTCCCAGTGGCTAGCAAGTTGATTGCAGATGACTATTTTCCCAAATGGTTTGAATTTGGGGTTGTGGCAGAATGTCAGCTCTTCTAATTTACTTGCATATAAACTTCTTTAAATAACAAACTGATTTTCCTTTATTAGGTGTTGTAATAGCCATAGGTGGCATAGCCCTTCTTTGCGTGCTGTGTGGCCTGGGTGCGCTTTCACTGGGAGTTTCTGGAGTGCTGAGTATCTGTTACGTTGTTCTTTCAACTCTGCTCAACTACTGGCATGCTTCAAGGTGAGTATTACTGTCTTTGTGCCTGGGTCTTTGAAATTTGTGGAGTTTTCAAACTCTGCAACTATACTTCTGCATTGATTACCTCATTTACTCTAAGCAAGCCACTGTTGCTTAGTTTAACAAAAGTTGGTTGAGTGCTAGAGCGTCTTTAGCTGCCCTGATGGCTTAATATGCAGCGTATAAATGTTTAGTCACCAGTTTATATTTTAATGAGCGTTAATACCTAGGAAAAAGGAAATATAAAGAGTCTTTAAATGTGCATGTGCTACCACAACACGCCATCAAACAGTAACATACAACTTTGTCTCACTCAGAGTATTTGCTTTAAGCATCGTTAAAACACACTTCCAAATTGGACTTTGCCTAGAGGATGAACCTTTTGCAGTTCTTCCAGCATGACAACCCAGCTATCTCTGCTTCCCTGCATTTGTAGAGTAATGGACCAGAATTACCTGTAGACTTAGGATAGGCAGAGGGGTACTTAAAAGGGGTGGTGTGGCCAGAATAGAAATTACAGGTTTTGCTGGACACTGCACAGACGCTGGTTGCCAGTCATCTCTCCCAGTACTTCAGGCTTGGAAACCTGTCTCTGTCAGCATTGCCTTGGCCGTGCTCTTGCCAGGCCTGTGGCGAGGAGTAAGAGGCAGTAGTGGGTTATGCTGGAGTGCCACCTACCGCCCGCTTCAGTATCTACCGGGGAGTGAATGATTATAATGATTTCTTAAGCATAGGGAAGAGTAAGAAGAAACATTACAGCTGCTCTCTCCTAGACTTTCTCAGTTTGCTGCTGTGTCACAGCTGTGCTTCTCGCACAGCTCTCCAGGACACACAAAACTGCCTGTGGTATCATCAGGTGACAAGACCCAGTGTGCTTGTATTGGTTCTAGGGCTCTGTACCATTCCTCCTGGGAAAGCTGCCACATCCATAACATTGCCTACCAATTCCAGAAAATAGTTCTTTTCTTCTGTAGCCTATCCAAATACACAACCCAGCCTACAGACCATCATACTGACTTACAGCTTTGATGTTAAAACAGATGACATCTGTTCTTATCTTCTGTGTCTTCTGAGAGAAGCTTTGGTAGACCAGCAGTGGATATTCCAGGAGTCTCAGGCAGGGTTACATCTAATGTTGCTCAGCTTTGTTTGAGCAAAAAGTTAAGAGACAATGACCTCATGGAAAAACAGCATGTAAAACAATTCTTTCCTTACGCCTACAGGGATCAGATACGGAAGCAAGAAGTCAATGGAAGTTTGTCACACAAGAGTTCTGTCATGGATCTTTCTGCCAATAATGAAAAAAGTGAATGAGTGTGTTTCTCCCCACTTCCTTCATAGGCACTTAACTGTACTGTTCTGCCCTTTGCAATGTAATTGTTTACTCATCGAGCATTCAGCCTTTTTGCACTTCTTATGAGAACTAAAAAAAATCAATAAGCATCTTATTTTCACTGTCTAATACTAAGAATAACCATTAAGCAGCAGTGCATTGCAATATCAAGTCTGTGAGGGATGGAATATTCTACAGAATTTGCTAAAGGGATGTAATAGTAGCAGCTCCTGATAAATCAGTAACATTTAGGTGAAAGACAGAGTAGGTAGGTATTTGACTTCCCATTTGTAACTGGAGTTCTGAATATACTGTCTTCTGAAATTTGTATGCAGCAGTTGGTTGTTTTGATACGTAAGTACCAAAGCTCAGAACAGCAGAAATGTGTTTTGAATGTTAAAAAATATTTCTAAGCCTTAACAGCCTTTGTTAAAATAGCATGAGCACACCATGCTAATGCTTTGTATTTATTATATGCAGAAAATTGGAGTTTGTCATATGTTATGTCATGGTATAAGCTTTTATATACCTTTAGATGTTGCATTATTCTGAAGGGATATATTTGTTGTTCTCATCAATCATCACATCAGTTGTATGCAGTTAGGTCTTGCATTTTGTTATGTAAATTGCCTGTTTGGTTTCTTAGTTGTAACTTCTTGTACGTTATTTAAACTTTTTTTTCATCTTTGCAAATGCTATAATATTTTTAAGCATTAAGAAAGTATCTAACTATATTAGTTTAATAAAGTGTTGTTTGTTTAATCAGGTTGTCACCTTGTTCTGTTTATTTTACAGTAAAAACAACTTTTCCAGCTCTCCTTCTTACGAAGGCTACATCTGAAGTTGAATTCTTCTTGGTTATTGTTGAATTATTTTGGCTGGCCGATGTTGCTGAGCCACAAAATGCAGATTATTCTCATACCCATAAAGAGAACAGAATCCTAAGGACTAAGTTAGTGTAGTAATCCACTTTTTCTTGAACCAAAGTGGAGTCAAAGTTTATCTGAGCCATAATGTATCCCACTGCGTTGTTTCACAGCACAAAGCTGGTGCTGCAACACTGGTTACATGACATACAGCCTGGAGAAATCCATCTAAAAGATAGAACAAAGGTTTAACATAAATATGTTTGGTTTTCTATATTGCTATCATCCCCAATTTAGGATCAAGTTGGCTGCTGCTGCCAGTTTGCAACAGGTGAAGATCAGTGTGGGGAGAAAAAAATTAGAATACTGCTCTTAACAGTTGTGTGGTGCACAGTACTACTCATCACGGCTGCAGGTAATACAACCTGAAAGTAAATTCCCCAGTGTGTACACTGGACTACAAAAAACTGCAAGACACTGATGTCTGCAAATAATAAAGCTCCAACTGGAGGTAGTATCTTGGGGGCACTGAGGTGAAGGAGGCGTTTTGCACTGGCTGGTAAATGGAACACATTATCCCTTGTGCAAATGGACTGGTACGGGCTTTTAAGAGCTGTGAACCACAGAAATAAACATTTCTAAGTGTTAGAAATCCTTGCTAGCCTAGCAAAGAGTGAGCCCTGAAATACCATTCCAGTCCTTAGAGAATCCTTCCTGCATTTCACCAGACTATTGGTCCTCATCATCAGGACACAGTTTGATCTCGCCTTGCTTTCCAAATCTGACTTTTTCTAGGCAGTAATACCTTCAATCTAGTTTACTGGCTGCAAAGAGCAGACTAATGGTTATGAGAGGAGCAAGGCAGAGATGTAGTTGACTCGGTTATAACAGTTACCACCTCATTTATTTAACATCTCCACTGTTTTGCCTTTTTTACATGTCAAACCAGTAGTTTCAATCTTGTCTACCTCTTTTTCTGTCAGCTTGCCTAAATGAAACACATATAACTCTTTATTACTGTGCTTGAAACCTCAAAATTAATTGAAATACAGAAAGCACTTCACAGGAGGGAAATAAAGATGCTGGTTTTCATCTGTGCTGCAGCTTATCAGGCACAGCCAGAAAATACTAGCTTTCAGCATATTTATACAGCTCGTACCTTTTCCCTTCTAGAATGGTCTTGCTTCAGAATCTAAAAAAATTAATCCCGATCTATACTTGAAAATCTTGCTGCAAACTTGACTATAGGTTAACATAGTTCTTTGCAGAATTACAGTGAGAGATTTATACCTAATTAGGCCTTAAAAGCAAAGTGTGCTCTCGGTGCTGGCCACCTGTCATTTTATTTAGAGGATTTTTACTTCCTTGTTTGCCTCTCCAGAGCACAAGTTCCTTGCTTACTCTATCAGTGGATCCCGATCAATGCCTTCAGCACTAAAATGAAATCATCTGTTCTCCCTGCAAGTGTATTTCCAGCGCTCTCCTGCCAGCCTGGTGTCACTTTTGCCTAGCGGTGGTGCAGGGAACAGAGGAGCTGCTTTTTAGCCTGCATTAATAGCCTCTGATGATGCTTAGAGCGGTGGCTTTCTGAGCAGCCCCACAGATCTCCAAGGAATTGGCAACCTTTATTCTTTCAAGACAAAACATCTTTAAGCTGCTGATGAAACCAATTTTTCCTGAAGGATGGATTTTAAAACAAATCACACTGAGACCTTGAACAACTGCATCCCCAACAGCTCCAAGGCTGTTCAAAACTTTTCTCTGTCTGGTAAGTGAACATATACATTAGTATATGAAATATAACAGGTGTAGGTGGGGGGAGGGGGAAAAAAAAACCCCATTACTTCTCTGAATTGTTTTGAAGAAAGCCCAAATATGGATATCAATATCCATACAGTTGAGCAACATAAGTGCCAGAGATGTGAATATATGTATTGAAACATTAATTATGTATGCATTTGAAAGGGTCTAAATGCACATGTGGAATGATAAACAGACCAGTGCTCTCTCATTGTGTTGTTAATATGCATGTTCAATCCATATGAAGGGAAGAGTAGATATCTGCACACCTGATTATACAGGTTTTAATATATATGTGTGAAAGCTGTTGAGAAAGTGCCTGTGTATGGCTATACACAGCCATGCACACACATCACTTCCTTATCTTACACATGCCTGCAAAAAATGTGCTACTGTTTGCATTCAAAGCATTCACTCTGTTAGAAGCCAAAATATCTGCAAGGCAGGTCCTCCTGGCACAGCTGACTTTTTCCTGCCTACACTTGTCTCTGCAGGTGACCCCAGCAGGATGAGCTACAGCAGCTTCATCATGCCCACCCTGTTTGGCATTATCTGCCTGTTGGGTATTATCGGTAACAGCCTGGTTATCTGTAGAGTCTTAAAGAAGTCTCGCCCTAGCAGTAGTGTCCCTGATGTCTTCATCATCAGCCTCTCCATGGTGGACCTGCTCTTCCTCCTGGGTATGCCCTTCCTCATCCACCAGTTGCTGGGGAATGGAGCCTGGCAATTTGGGGAGACAATGTGCACAATCATCACTGCCCTGGATGCCAACAGCCAGTTCACCAGCACCTACATCCTCACTGCTATGTCCATTGATCGCTACCTGGCCATTGTCTACCCCTTCACCTTCACTCGCTTCAGGAAGCCCTCTGTGGCAGTCTTTGTCATCTGTGTACTCTGGGCCCTTTCCTTCCTCAGCATTACACCTGTGTGGCTGTATGCTCAGCTCATCCCTTTGCCTGGAGGTCTACTAGGCTGTGGGATTCGCCTGCCAGACCCCCAGAGGGACATTTATTGGTACACTCTTTACCAATTCTTCCTAGTCTTTGCCATCCCTTTTGCCCTCATCACAGTGGCTTACAGGAGGATCCTACTCAAGATGGCCAGGACTTCAGAAGCATTGATGAGCCAAAGATGCACCAGGGCACGAACAAAAAAACTGACTCATACAGCAATTGTTATTTGTGCGGCCTTCTTCATTTGCTGGGCACCTTTCCACATCCTGCAACTGGCCCAGCTCACCATGACCCACCCCACCTTGCCTTTCTACTATGCCTACAATGTGGCTATCAGCCTGGGTTATGCTAACAGTTGCCTGAACCCCTTCATCTACATCTTACTGGGTCAAAATTTCCAGAGGCAGCTTGGGGTCCCTGTAGGGCCAGCAGCTGCAGGGCAAGCTTCCCCACACAGGAGCAAAAGCATTCGAGAAGATGCAATTGAGTTAGGGCAGCCACTGCTGCATTTGGCATCTGTCTCTGGCAGGTAGCAAGGCCTGATGCACCACATCTCCTACACCTTTACCTGGGACAGAGAAAAAGTAGTGGCAGCACTTGGGCAAAAGCTTTCCTTGGTTTTATATTCCTATTTAAATCTTCCCTCATGGCTATGAATTATGTTCTACCCAGAAGATGAAAAGCTTCCAGGTGTTTTATTATGTTAACCCATGCACTAAAAATATTTGTTACAAAACCTGACAAGAGCAGCAACCCACAACCCCAGGCTGATATATTACTACCACTTGAAACTTTGTGAAGATTTTAAACAGTAAGACGATCATGCTTTCACCTTCCTTTTAACACACTAGCTCCATGACACCTTTACCAGTGGGAGAGTATCCTGGTTTCAGCTGAGATAGTGTTAATTTGCTTCCTCATAGCTGCTGTGTTTTGGATTTAGTATGAGAATAATGTTGATAACACACATAGTTTTAGTTGTTGCTAAGTAATGTTTACATTGGTCAAGGAGTTTTTCAACTTCTTTAAAAGCCAAGAGAGAGCACAGACAGAACAAGCTGGCCCAAGGAGTGCTCCATACCATAGATATCAGTGTATCCTTGGGGATTGGCTGGAGGGACAGGAACGCATGATCACTGCTCGGGATGGAATGGGCAACCGATTCTTAGGTGGTAAACAGTTGTATTACATCACTTATTTTCTATATTGTTTTATTACTATTGTTATTATGTATATTCTATTACTATCACGTTCTCTTTAATTACCATTCTATTAAACTGTCTTTATCCCAATCCATTATTTCCCCTCCCCGCCCCCCCTTTTTCTCCCTACCCTAGTGAGAGGAGTGGGGAAGGACTGAGCAAATGGTTGTGTTGTCCTAGTCACCAGCTAGGGTTAAACTACAACAGCGAGACATTAGTAATTTTCTGTCACATTAAAGGCAGAAAAACTACCCTTTTTCTAAAATCAGCACTTGTCAAGAAGTTCAATAAATATTCTCAAATATAGTTAAAAGTAACCAGATTGATTTTTTTTTTTCCACCAGTCTCTCTAGGAGGCAGTTCTGTACCACGTTGCTGGGGTACAACAGCAACTCGAGTTAAACAATAGCTGTTTAACCAAGTTGCTTGGCAGGAGAAAATAATGATTAGATTCTATCTACATTCAAAAAACACATGAAGAAAACAGAGTAGTTACTGCTGACAGTGTGATATGCACATACATATTATTGTGGTACTGCTCAGCTGACAGCAAGCCTTTACTAAGTACCCACCTTGAAGCATATTGCTCAGGTTTTCAACAGGACGGTAGGTGGCTCAGTTTTCATGTACTCATCTCAACCCATTTTGAAAAGACTTGACAGTAGAAACCACAGAGCATCAATTCTCTGACAATCAAACCACTTTGCTGCATGTGGCAACCAAAAATCACTGGGCTTGAATTTTAAAATGCTGTTATTTTACTAATAGCAGGCACCTACATGCAGAAAAATACACAAAAGTAAAGGTTCTACTCACTAGTTTTAAAGAAACATGTGCCTCTATGGTAGATCAGTTAAAGCTGTTTAAAAAGTGCTGTTGTATATCAAAAGATCATGAAGACCAGATCAAATTCTTTATCAGGAGTGATCAGTTGCTAGAACATACAGCCTACTTTACTTTTAGTAAATTAAAAATTACAAACTTCATCACTACCTTGATTTATTCCTGCTCCTATAGAGTAACCATCCATCAACACTGCAAATGAAGAAGCGTACACAGTTATTTATATACTGTATTCTGTGGCCTGGAGAATCCTCATCTCCTACTTTTTAGATTTTTAGGAACTACTACAAAACCACACAGCCAGCAATCCCTGAGGCAAGACTGTCTCAAATAGCTTCAGGAAACACTTCCAAAGATAGAGCAATAAAACCTTTACACCTCTCTCAAGTGACAATACTCGAAGCTTTAGACCACAGCTGATACACAGCTGAAGGGGTCTAATTCTTTCCCCTGGATTTTTTTTATACCTTCACCTTTTGCTGAAGGGAGCAGACATCGCTTAATGAACTCAGCAGACACCGAAGCAAGTGAATTTATTCCAGCTCAGTGTCTGGCCTCACATAAACCATTTCCTTCTGCATTTTAAATTGATTTTTCATTATGTAATTCTTTCTGTCATCAGTGCTTATAAGGAGCTGTAGCTGTGAACTCTCAATTACCAGCAGGTAAACACAAAGCAGTTTCACTCCTGCCGCCCTCACCTTCACATGTTTATCAATCCCTGTCATTTCAAAGCTTCTCCCCATATCTTTTTAATAAGGGCTGCTTCCAGCACTGTACAATCACCACGTCAGCATGGTTTTTGACAGGGATGTGCTGAAGAGATAAAACTAGGTCAGCACAGACTAAGTGTTTTTACTTGAGAGAGTAAATCCATCCCTCAAACAAGCACATAGGTTGGTGGGGTTTTTTGTTTGGTTGGTTGGTTTGTTTTGAATTATTAAACACTGCAGCAGACCAGTATATTAAAAGTAGTCTTCTCTAGTCCTTAGCAAGAGAGGCTGGGGAGATGTTGCAAAGGCCCCATTTTCTCAGCTGTTATTTCCCTGCTGGTGGTGTTCTGCAGGAAGGCAATGGCAGAAGCCTTTCCCACTGTGGTGGCAGCATCCCAGTTGGGTCCTCAGCCTGCCCAACCACAAGAACCTAGTTCACTGGCCCTACTTCAGAAATAAACATGCCTCAATGGGCAGCCACGCTTATGGTCCTAATCCCCACATCCTGGGGAACTCCCAAACAACCTGAGACTTTTCAAGGAGATTTGGAACAACCAACTTTTCTGTGGTTCCTAAAGCAGCTACTTGAGTTCAAGCTGCAGAGACCGCACCACTGATTTTATGTGGTTCATTGACTCTTCTCCTATACCTCCTCTTACTACACAGTCATTCATGCTTTTCCCTCCCATGTGTCACAAGAGAGGGACATCAGGCCCGAGTACAGTAAAGGAATCCTTTGAATTCATAAAAGGTGTTTAAAAATTCCACAGTTAACACTTCAATAGGAGATTGATATATACAAACACACAGGAAAAGAGAAGAAATTAATGTGCTGGGCTCTGAGGTACTTACCAAGCAGGGGCAACAACCCACCCCACCCCACATTTTCCTTCATTTAAATAAGTTACAGGAATCTCCATTCAAACTTTCCCTGTGATATCAACACATAGAGTGCAACTGAACCACCCTGGGAGAACTATGGAGTTAATCCTCCTGAAAACTAGGGATGGATCTTCCCTCATCTGACAGTCTTCCCTATAGCAGACAATATTAGCCAGGGAAAACAAAGCAGAATCAGGCAAGAACCCTTTGACCTGGATGGCTGTCACTGTTACACCCTCTTTGTCTCACCTACCAGCTAGTAAGAATAGTAAAAAAAAAAAAAAACCACCCCAAAACCCCACAGAAGTAAAGCTCTCAGCTATACCCTTACTGAAGGCAAGTGAGATTTTAAACACCCTCACTAGTATAGACCTCCAGATTCATACATGTAATACACATGAGAAGTATTTTTATTTTAGGGGAATTAAGTTTAGGGGAAGTTGCCTAGCATTTCTCTTCTACAGAGCATTCACACAGCAGCCTGTGTAGTGTTATTTAGTACCTTCCAACCATCCCAGAGCTGAGGTCCAAACTCCACTCAGGAATAAGAAACAAGGAAACACTTCTCTGCTGGAGCATACACCAGTATTTTCCCCCCTCTTAGGAACACAGAAAAAGATGGAAAGATGTGAACAGTAAGAATATCAACCTTGTTTGTCTCAGAAGAATTAAAGCCCATACACTTGTATACAAATTATACTGTCAAGTACCTAAGACCCTCTCCATCAAGCACCAGTTTTCTAGCTTTTGCAGAAATACTTCATATTCCATCCAAGTATTAAGTCAACGGGACTTCAGTCTAGTAGGTAGTTAGCTAGACAATAGACTAAGTAATCATTTCAACCCTAACCCCTATGAGACTGATAATAAATAGCAAAAGTGACCTGCAAATAAATGACTCCAACATTAAATGCTCTCCTGGCAGAATTTCCATTAATATTTAGAAAATGTACCTTGAAATCTGCTATGTGAAAATTAGCTGATTAATAATGCTTATTAAAGTGAAGTAGGGGCTGTGGCAGATGAGCCCTCAGCCCTGTGCTACTTACGCACAGCATGCATGACAATTAGCTCTAGCAGAGTCTGTCCACTGACTTCATCTAAATGCTGTGTGCCCAGAGAATAGAGTTGGATTTGTGACCATCACTCTGCTTACACAAACTTGCTAGACAATGTTTAACTTACAGCCATTACACCCATAGTACAAGGGAGCATTTTAGTGCCTTTTCATTGTCACATGCAGTTGTATTTTTATGCCTCATTTCCTTAACTCTGTAAGGCAATATGTACAGAACACAAAATAAAAAGTATAACGCAGAACAAACTGCCTCACTTCAAATGGACTGTGCTACATCTACAGATGTTGCTGTCCTTGCCTATACTGAAAGCTGCAATAAACCACGGTGACATTTTAAAAACATACACTGACCTTTTAATAAAACACTGATTATTTCTTGTCTTGCTGAAGGTCTAAGCGCAACCACCTTTCATGCCAGGTTACACGAATGTCCCAGTTTCAAGCAGGAAAGAGTTTATCTTCTTTTTATTGATTGCTGTGAAAGGAAGGTCAACAACCATACTGTTATAGTTGTTGCTAAGCAGTGTTTCTACTTTCCAAGGACACTTTTCAACTTCCCATAGAAGCCAAGGAGCATAGACAGAACAAAAAAAAAGCCCAATGTATTATTCTCTACCAGAGACATTGTGCTCAGTAAGTATGAGGGGGTTAGCCAAGGGGCAGGAATCCACAATCACTGCTCAGGAGGGTGAGAATTCACCAGGTGAAGAGAGTGACAGATGTTATTTTTATCACTTTTCTCCTTTTCTGATACAGAAGGAAAAAGATATATTAAACCGTCTTTATCTCAATCTAAGCTGTTTTCCCTTTCCGCTCTTCTCCCTACCCTTCTACGTGAAAGGGGCAGAACTGCACAGTCCTAGCTGCCAGCTGAAGTTAAAACACAACAACAGCACCTTAGGCTCCATTTAGGGGGCAGTAAAACTAAAGTTTCAGTATGTTCGTGTTCCTCAAGTGTCTTTAGTGACTCAGTGCTTTTGCTTTGCCACCAGCTGCAGGCTGGAGGGTTTCTGATGTATTTGCTTTGGCTCCAACCCCAAACACTTAAGCACTTCAGAGGTAAGTACAGCTGAACCTTGCTAATCCAAGCACTTCAGGACTCTCTCACTGTTTGGTTTAGTACAGAAGAGTAACTGCTAATATAGGTCACATTGTGACTCCTAGAGGAGTTCGCCCTGAAAAATAAGTGTTTTGGTATAATAAAAAGCAAAGGAAACTGTACCACACAAGTGAAAAAAACTAAGCACAGAAACACGGATACGGGTGACAGCAGCAGGGATAGGCAACAGCATAGCAAGTTAATATTCAGTTTAAACAGAGCTGTCCTATTAAGTCCTAGAGCAGTAGAAGTCAGTTGTAACCTAGCAGAACATGAGGAACCCACAGGTCAAATACAGTCTAGTTAAGTTAATGCAGTATAACCAGCCCCCAGAATAGGCTGCATTAATGCAGAGACAGCATTAACACTCTCCAGTCTCTTTGCCTGCAAGCTAAAAACGCTATGAAACCCCACTGGGCTGCCTGCAACATAATAGTGTTTAGTTTATGTTGTTATATAGCAGCTTCCTTCAAACTTTCTTGATTTTGGAAGATACTTGTTTAAAGAGAAGGGCAACAAATCAAACCCAGAGCTTGACTTTCTGATAGGAAATATTAGTGGTGCAGGTAACACCAAGAGCATCTTCTAGCACACTAATGAATTAGATTTTCTCCAGTTTTTGTACTGATTAGAAAGACTTGTGTAAAGAAAACTTACTGAAAAACTACACAATCTATTTATCAATACACACTTATCTTAATAATCTAAGTTCCTTTATGGTAATGGGTAAGGAAAAGTAACAGCTATAATGAGTCACTTATTTTCTAAACATCAACACAAAGCTATTTTGCTTCAGTAAGTAGTACAGGCAAGATGCTTTATCTGTTACTCACAACCCTTTTTCTTTTCAAGAAACATCCCTTCTTCCTCCCTCAGTTTTCAGAGGGCCTAAAGCCTTATACTGCAGGTGCTCCTGTTAAGTAGCCATGGAACTTCTGGCCACTCAGACACCAGCTTTGGCAGCAGGAAGAGTCTGTTCCTCTTTATATGAGTTTTCCTAATATCTTACTAGTCTACTGTGTTCAGAAAAAGTTGGATCCAGCTTCACTGTAAATACTGCTCCAAAGATCTGTAATTTTCTGAATCACATAGTGAAAAGAAAGAGTTGTAGTTTTGGTGTGGTTTGGGTGTGTTTTTTTTTTCATTTTTAGTTTTTATTTTATTTTTACAGTAGTGTTTTAAAACAAATGCTGGGTGTTGCCAACAGTTAACTAATGTCAGGGGGTTTAATCCCCAGCTGTAGCAGAGTTCACATTTACAAGAGCAGCTAGCTGGAAGGGCTCCACATATTGCAGATGTTGGCACAACATGAATTTTTAAAAAGAGACAATTGAATTAAAACTGCAAGCAAAAACATTTGATAAGCATTTTAAAAAGGCAGTTAGCTGCAAAAGCCAACAGGAATGTAACACAGCAGTGAGAGACTTCAGAACAAAGACTCTGGAAATTCAGTATTGTAGTCATCATTAAAGCAAATGTTAAGAGGACTAGCAGTATTCAGCTTCACAAATAGATGCAAGAGAGAACACATGATAAACATAAATAATTAACAGAGTAAGAGTACTACACAGGATGCTCTCTACCCTGACAGGTAGTGGAAAACTACAAGAAGGGCTCTACAGATGCCTCATTTATAAGCTGGTGAAGTGGAAGCAGAACACAAGATCTGTTCTGGTAGAGGTGAGGTTTTCCTGCTTCAGAGATATGTTCCTGGTTTTGTTATCAGCTGCTGGAATCTCCAAAATAAGCCACTAAATTGGTCTACAGGGAACAGAGCAAGAAGATAAGGCACAAAAAAAAGCCTTATAATCTCCAGATATCTTGCTGTTAGTGATGTAATGAGGACAAGATCTACAAAGGTAGATATGGCCAGCCAACAGAAACCACCACTAACTGCAACAGAATAGAAGGTAGTAGTTAGCTGGTTCATTTGCCACATGAGAGAGTTTCTTTCAAGAGCTTAGCACAAATTAGAGAGAAGCAGATGCCAAACAGTTGCCAGTTAGTGAGGTGACTGGAGATCCTGAAGGTGCTGTTCAATGTGAGAGGACTGGACCAGGCTACCACCAGCTACAGGTCCACTCCTCTGAGTGCCCATGCCCCCATACCAGAGATGGGTTGTTGGCTGCCTAAGGGTTAACTGATGTAGCCACAGCAGTCAAGAGAAAGACAAGCATGGCCAGTAGAAAGTGCAACTGTGCTCAACAGCAACACACTGGTGCCAGAGCAAAGGAGCACAGGGCTTTTAATCCAAAACTACAGAAGGGCAGCCCCAGACCACAACTGAAAAGGCAGGGGTTTAGCATACCACTGCTGAGCTTTATTCAGCCTCAAGAAGCTTGTGATCTTTGACACACGCATAGTTAAAGATCAGCCAGTGAACTTAAAACTGTATTATAGTCTCCAGCTGCCCAGAACCAGAGCTAGAGCACTGGAATCAATTTGAAGGCACAAACCAGGCAGATTGAGGGGCTACTTTTAAATGGTCAATTTTTGGTTTTAGAGATACAAAGATGTAATATTGAATTATACCAAGACAGTTTATTTCACCACATTTAGTCCTCCCCACCTGTAGTAGTGAGGCATGAAACTAAAAAAATAAGTCACTACTTCAATTTCTTCAAAAAGACTTTGCTATTGTTCAATACAGTATACCTAATGCTACAGATAACACAGCACGTTCCCTACCTCTGTCAGCCAAGTCCCCTGTAATCATCTCAGTATTGCTCTCAAGTTTCCCTTATGTGGACATTTATTTCATAGATTGAAACTTAGCTCAAGTTTCAGGCAACTAACAGTCTCCAAGCCTCCCTGGGCTACAGCACATCAGTTTGTGCCAGAGGGCATTTCCTGAACCTATTTTGAGCTGAAGAGCAAGAACAGAGCCATGCACCTTGACAAACCAACATCATTCATTGATGTGTTAGCTGTCTTAGTCTTTAAAAGTTTCAGCAAGAGACTTGCTTACCTTTTGTAGTTATTTAATTTCAATTCCACCTTCACTATCAGTAAGCTTAGGGCTGGTCACAGGCTATGGCCTACACTTCACACTCCCCACTCCTGCAGAGACTTGATTGTGACACACCAGAACCAAGTGAAATTACAGTTGACTATTTTTACCTTGAAGAGCAACGTGGCATTGAGTACTGCTGCACAGACTGATCCCTACCCATTACAGAGTAAAGCTGCTACCTGGAACGTGTATCTCAGTACACTTTTGCTTAAGCACCACAAAGCTTTCAGTGAGCAGCTACTGTGCACCCCTATTAAAACTTCATGTTCACCCAGGTCTGAATCTAGAGTTTTTGTAATCTAAAGAACTAGCATGAAGTACAATGCACAGTTGGCTTTGATTTTGCCAAGCAGGTGTCATGAAACACTACTTGTTTTCATACTACTAGTTTAGCTGAGGGGGTAAGTTTATACTGAGTATTCGATTGCTGTTGTAGAGAGTCTAGATGATGCTGAGTTACCATCACTAGGTCTCAACACTGCAAGTTAACCACACCGTTAAGGAGCACTACTTTACCTTAAACTAATGTTTTTCTTCAGTTAAAGCCCCTTCTACAATCCTAGGAAAGGATTCTCTAATACTGTGACAACCAGCCTCTTATAAGAAGTTAGTTAACCTTATGGGTTGACCAACAGGTTACTAAGAAGGTGGAGAAACTTTCCAATATAGGGGAAAGCTCCCATTGTCACTTGAGTCTTACCCTAAAAGCTTGAGCTTTTGCCAAGTAGATGTCAGCTGAAGGTGAGCTGCAGTTGTAGTTTTAGCTGAACAGCCTGACCAGGGAATGCTCTCAGTAGAGCAGCGCCACTGCTAAGCAGGACAGACATTCCTCTGTCATCTAGTTCCTCAAATGCTATACAGCAACAACTTCAGAGACACAACTCATCCAGAATACTTTTGCAGTCACATTTCTACTCCAAGTTTATTTGTAAAGAAACAAAGACACACTAGCATACCAGATTTACCACAGATGCTCTTCTCTTTAGGCATTTTAGAAGAGCCAAAAATAGTAGCATTGTGGCAACCAGAGAGAGAATACCAGCAGCAGTCACTGTAATGCCAGCCCACACCTCGCTCAAGGGAGTGATCCCTACAAAGCAAGCAGAAAGGTAGTTTGTGGAGACAGCTCTTCAGTAAACCCAAGCAACATACACTAGGCACCACACTGGCTTAGTACCTTGGGTTGCAGACCATCTTTCCGGCACAAGGAGGACAGGACCCCACAAGCTCACCACCGCAGAGTTCATACCTGGCATCCCACTATCTACAACAGTAACGTAGTAGAGGTGAACACCATAGTACAGTAGGACATGTTGGATCAGTACAACCTAATAGGTTCTTAGACATTACCTCGCTTGCTTCTAGATGGCCTAGGGCATCTTGTTATACACAGAGGGGAGTCTGGTTGAAAACGGTCACAAATCAGAACACTGCAATGGAAATACACCTAGGACAGAGAATGAGAGGTCATTCACTTTGAGACAATAATTGCTCCTACTTAATGCTCGAAGTAGAGGGATGGTGTCACCTACTAGGCCAGAGAGAGCTTTGTCACCAGAGACAAAGGCAAAAGTCTTCACTTCCAGCCTTTGGCGATAGTTAGCATAGCTGACACCACGTCCCACAGGATGAAACACAGTCCTGTAGCTGTCCAGGCTGTACTCACATCTGCCAATAGGTAAGAAGCAAAACCAGAGCAGTAGGGTAGTGAAAGTTTAGGTTGTTTGTTTTGTGGGTTGGTTTAGGTTTGTTTTGTTTGTTTTTTCTTTTTTTTTTTTTTTAAAGCAGCAGGCTAGAACTCAAGGTGAGCTCTACAAAGAGGTGCTGCCATCCTTCTACAGGTTCCAGCATACTAGGACAGTACCTGGAAGGCCACATTAAGTGTGGCCTACCTCAGATGAAGCTGTTGTACCCAGGTCTCTTTTCCTAAAGAGGGGGCAATGGAGAATTAGAGAAATCCTCCCACCCACTTCCAAAAGTGCCTCCATTTCTGTGGCAGGGCACTCACCCATCAACAACAATGTTCCACTGAGGAAGCGAGCTTGGATCTTGTGAAGCTGTTGCCCAACAGTCATCCAATACCAAGTGGAGGTTGGGATCATTGCGGTTCAGGACCTGAACTTCCAGGAAGATAGGCTGCCGTAGGTACCTTACTATTGGATACTGATCATCACGGTACGGTTGCCTATAGGAGCCCTCTGCAAAAAAACAAAGCCTCATTTGATAAATCAGTGTACAAAGAGTCCCAAGAACTCTAGTCTAGATCTCTTCAACAGCATCCAGTTCACTAGCTGCAGTTTGTCCTAGAGTCACAGACTCGAGGCACCTGCCTCAAGTATCATGGGTGGGAGGGAAGGAAGCACATGCACCAGGACAGTTCACTCATATATCCTCCACCCTCCAAGTTCAGTTGCTTCCCTAAGCCCAGAGTCAACTTTACCTGGGTAGCTTAGAAGAACTAAGGAAAGGGGACCTTGATTCATTGAAGAAGCTGGAGGAGGAAGGTTGTCCACCTTTATACTGAGGGAGGCATCACCATTGCTGAAGGAGCACAGGACTGTTAGCCTGTAATAAGGAAGTAGTAGGTGAGTCTTATATACAAGCATAGGATATCCAGGGCAAAGTGTTACCCAAAGAAGTTTCCAGACACACCTGAGTTCACTGTCCCTTGAGATCCTCTGCAGTGGAAAGTCTGCCCATGACGCCCTCACCTCATTCTCATAAACAATCTTCTCCCCATCAAACTGCAGATATACAACAGCATTAGTGAGGGCATTCACAACACACAAAGCTTTCACCATCAATCCTGGCTACACACTTACCCAATACCTGGTCCCACATCCATTCAGTGGAACATGAAACCAAGCCCTGTCATCCAAAGAAGACTTAAAGACTGGCCGGCATGCAGGATCTCTGAGCCTAAGTGCATCCAAGTCTAGCGGTGGTGTAGTACTGTCTGCAAGGATTTCAAAATCCATGTACCCATCCTGGGTGCACACAGCAGCTGTAACAAAGGTTCACATGAATTGCCATGTCAGTCACTGACAGTTCAGTTCACCAAGAGCTGTTGTATTTTGTTCTGACTACAGACAGTTCCCTGTGAAGGGCTAGTTCAGTAATCCTTCAGGTTTCTACCCGAGCAGCACACAGGTCAGGTCCATTGCAGAAGTCAGTCACTTACCTATTGGTACATGCTGGTCACAGGGGCACTCTGGGTCCATCACCATTGCCACAGTCTCGCCATGAAAGTGAAAAGACAGTTTCAAAGAGGACATGTAGAACTGAAGTCCTGAGCAGCTCTCCCCATGTAGCTGAAAGACAAGAGTTACTCTCTTGGAGTGTAGCTTCAGGAGCTCATTTTAACACCTGCATATGTATGTGTTTCACTTGCCATGGGGCCATGGTATACACAACCCTCCCCCTCCAGCTAGTTTTTAATTTACATTGCTCCAGACCAAATACCAACCCACTCCAAAAAGGAATATCTTCACCTCCAGCTGTTTTTGTCAAGAGACTTCATGAAACCCAAGTTATAATAGACAGGCACTACTCAAAGGTAGAGTCAGTTTGCATTCATACTAATCACAGCTACCCTCAGCCAGCCACAGAGCACATGGGTGACTTCACAGGTGCTTAGGCAAGGTCAAAGCTACCATGCTCTAGTTGTCAGTACAATGAGTTGCAATCACACCAGCTCCTGTGACTTGAGGATCAGAACTCACCCTGGACTTCAGAACTCCCCTGCTAATATGCAGGTTGACCCCTCTCTTTGTGTCCACAGCAATCCCATTTTCCTGAAGCTGGTCCATGGGAATGGTCTTATTCTCTACACCCACTGCCTTAAGGATCCCTGGGAAGGCTGGGATGGCAACAGTCATGTGTGTTGCATTACAGATTGCTGGACCTGCAACAACACCTTCATTAGATATAACACCAGTTGTCTCAGTGCAGAGGCAGGCCATATTCCAACTTCCTCATGCATTACCTGGTGCACAAAGCATTCTTGACTTCACAGTCAGTCTGTGTTCAGGAGAGCCATACGTGAGCTTCAGTGCCACAGTGTAGAGCACCTTATCATTTTGCTGACAAAGATGATAAAAGTCTATTAGAGACTACTCAGCTCATGATTCATCAGAAGACCAACCCTGAAGAGTCATATACTATGTCTAGCTCAGGTTTCAGTGCACACTGTTCATGGGAAGAAACTCAGTTTCTTCCCATCTCACCCTTTCAAAAAGGGTCTGCTTATGAGTCAGTTACATGTTCAGAGGATATGCTATACCTAGGATTCCTCTTATCTAGATACCCATCAGCTGTGCTGCTGAGGTGCACTCAGAGTTCACAGGTTTCCACAGGTCTACAGCACAGTGCCAGTTCACCTACCTTGTAGGTAAGGACTCCAGTGGCACCAAAGGCCACTTGAAATATAAGGTCGTGGCCATCAGCTAGAAAGTTATAGCCTTGCTGCATGGCTTGTCCAAGGGTCAGTTGATGTATTCTGGTCCCATCATCAACTGACAGAGTCCAGGCCATTGGAGTTGCTGGAACCTGCAAAGCAGGGGATCCTTGCTTAGGAAGGGAAGGCATAGCTACAGATGCAGAAAGGCATTCCAGTTCTTCACCCTGCAGAGCTAACACCTTGCAGGATTTGCATTCAAGCTCCCTGTATTGATAGTATAGAATTAATCTTCCCAGATGTACTCCAGAAGAGGGAGCTACTCCAGCTTGGAGACATCAGACTCAGTTTAAAACCAAAAGCTATGCATTTCCACATCCTCCCTTTGCAAGCCAGAAGGCACATACCATATGCTCATCACTGAAGCTCGGAATGAGTCTTGGGAAAGTAACCTGGAACACAGCATAAGGGTTAAACTACAGGAACAGACAGTGGTCACAAGCTTACAACTTTCTAAGAAAGGTCTTCATTATAGTTTTTCCGAAGGAGACAGTTGGCATCAGCATCCCAGTTTCCCCTGCAAAGAAGGCTGGAGCCAGTCCATATGCATCATTAGTGACCATTTTCAAACTAGCTCTTCAAAGAGCTAGTGGGCATGCCAAGATGGACATGCAACAAACAGATGTCCCTGAAGCTGTCTGGAGCTTCACCCAACTTTCCAGAAGTGCCAGCCATGCAGTTCTGGGAGACAGCCATCCCACATTGCAAACCTCTTAGCAGGATCTATAGCACTCCCATTCCACTACTTACTGCCATGAAGTCTTTTGTACAGTTTGTCGCACCAGCAAAGAAAGGAGTAATGATTTCATCTGCATGAACAGTATTGCACTGAGTGCTGTAGGTTACATTGTTCTCCTCTCCCGTTGTGTCATTTATCATCAGCCTCAATCTTAGCAGGTGTTGATCATGCTACAGAAAAGAGGCATTAATTAGAAAGAGGCAGCAGTAGTCACTGCAGTATGAAGAAGACTAAAAATCATTGAGACTAAACCTCAAACTTCAGAGTTGTTTTAGGTGTTTGTACCAGTGCAAGAACAAGATGAATTGTTATTTTAAAAGCCTTAAGGAAAAGGATAATTTCTCTAGTAAAGCATGGCAGGATCATTCTGGCATGAACTGCTCTTACAGAATAGTTTAACTTTCTTCAGTGGTAGAAATGCTTAGAGCAAGAAACCCTATTGAACCCAATCCTGACCAGGGGGGGAAAAAAAAAAAACAAACAAAAAAACCACACAACAACAACAAACCACACCACTCCATCACAGCACCTTCCCAGAACAGAGATCTCTTACCTCCAGGCTAGTGCAGTTCATAAACTGAACACTGAGCATCAGCCTGTCATGATCCACAGTGTAGTTGCAGGACATCATCTCCTCACCACTCACATCTAGGCAGAAGGTGGAAGATTAGCCCTGCAGGCAGGCACCTGCTTTTGAGCTACAGTTGAAGAGGCCAGGGCAGTAGCAACACCTACCCACAACACACACGTGCCAGGAATAGTTGCCAAGCTCCCCAGAAAACTCAACTTCCATCCTGTCCCTGTGACAGGTCACACTCTCTGCAGAGGGAAAACCAAAGTCAGATCCCCCATCACCCTCCTGGAGGCACCCCTCCTCCCACATGAGCCATCCAGCTAGTCAGCCCTGCTCCAGAGACCCCTTCCACCCTAAGGCAGAGGGGAAGCACCTCCAAGCAAACTCAAAGTTCACATCCACACCACTACCAACCCAGAGAGGCCGCATTACCTAAGAGATCCTGATCCCCCAGGCCATCAGCATAAGGGGTCAAAGGCAGCAAAAAGACAAACAGGAGCAGCAACCTACAAGAAAAACAGGACCAAATAAGAGAGCAATGAGGAAAGGCCCCAGCTCCCCATCCCACCCTCAAACTCTACTCACCACATCCTTGAGGTGCTCAAGCACTGCTGCTCCACAAGCAGTCCCATCTTCTCACTGCCACCACAAGCTTGCTCTCTGGTTGCCCAGGGAGGATTATATAGGACCTGGTGTAGGCTCCACACAGGTGCAGCCTTTCTGCTGCCTGGGGGACTGAGAGCTTGCACATGCCTCTCGCTGAGATGTGTCTCCTTGCTGTGAAGATGGGGGCTCGCAGGAGACATTAAGATGTCTTTGGTATGGGTTGTTGTTTCCTTCTGGGTTTAAGACCTTTTTTTTCTTGCTCTGGCAGTTTATTCCCTTTATGCCACTGTCAGACACTGCACAGAAAAAAAATGCACACATTTGGCAGCCACTTTTTAAAAAGGAGATTTCTATGCCACTTTTATTTCCTGATAGTTTAAAACAATTCCACCGGTAGATTTGTACATAACTGAGAATATTTTGTTCCTCTGTATGGGAAAATCTGCAATGCTGATATAGCTCTAATTAGAAGGAAACCATGAGTGGCAGGTTGAGGAACAGAAGTTCTAGATCAGATCTTTAGACTAGAAGATCTCTGGAGGCTTTGGTCAGACTGTCATTGTTCAAAGCTGTGAGGAAGAAGCCCAGGAAGAAAAAAAATACCGATTTGTGTTATCTTTCAGCTTCCCCAATGCTTCTGAATACAGACAGACTTGTAAAAAACCCAAAGACTCATATTTTCAAAAGTAATTGAATTCTTGAGATGTGAGAAAGCAAAAAGATAGATCATACAAAGAAAGGAAAATTAATACTATGAAATAGTAATTTAGGAATGGGATGTTAAATTGTGCTTCAGGGAATAATACATTTTGTATTAATGTGCCGTGTATTAACGTAAAATGAATTCATTTATATTTCGTTTTACAGTTATAGACTTGTGCCCAGAGCAGATTTTAGAGTTTCCCAGCCCAAGTGACAGCAGCCTCATTTCTCTTAAAGATTTAGAGGTGTGAGAAAGAGCTTGTCTATCAATTGCTGGTAGGTAGCAAAGTGCTGGAAACTGGGATGGGACAACAGGATGTCTGGAGGCAGGGAGCTGCAGTGTGTGATTGCCATCAGCGTGCTGTCTAGCAAAGCAATATGATCCATACAGGCAGAGCAGATGTAGTGTAAATGATTTAAAAATGGACATTCTTGAGAAGCATTTCTTTAACTCTCATCTTTGTGAGAACACAGCAAATGCAGAGGTAAAGACATTATACAAGTGGGGATACCAAGTGTGCACAATGCCACTCATGGCAATAAGGAGGTATTAGCTCGGATCCACAACCGCATCAGAGTAAATAGCAGTTGATGTTAGTAATATAAAAAGAAATTGCACTTCTGCTTTTTCCATAAATAGGATTAGCATGTGGATAACCTTTGGCAAGAAATTAACTTCCCAGAGACTCCCGAATTCACAAATATACATTATGTACCTTTTTTCTCCTTTTCTTTTTTTTTTTTTTTTGGTATAATCAGATTGTTTTCAAAAGCAATGACTATACAGAAAACTAATGAAACTCTGAAGCTATACACAAGCTTATCGTATTATGCATCTATTATTATTCAACTTGGGTTTAAGTAACACAGTAGGGGGAATAAAAGTGTTTCAAGTACACATCCTTTAAAGGGCTACACAAATGAGGTACTTTCAGGCAGTCAAACCCAATGTATAGTTAAACTTGCTCATAATTTCCGCACCCCTGATTCTCAGTTTCATGAAACTGGTGGAAAAGCTGCAAGTCCCAATGAGCCTTGGATCACGCTCCTGGCATTTGGTTGACCCTGGGCTGGTAAAAGCTCAAACTCACACCATGCCAGAGCGGTGAAGTTAGCCTGGGGTAAACCTGCATAGGCCTGGGCAGCAGCAATGCAGGTCCCCTTTGCAGGACAGCCTGTCTTCACCTGCTGGAGTTAACTCAGCGGTTTGCCAGCTCCCAAGTGCCTCTTAACAGGTTGTAGCTTGTGTAGCTGAAAGGTAAGGTTGGACCAGACAACATTCAACACTTAGAGCAACACTATGGTCACAGTCACCAGAACTGGGTTTGCCCTGTGGTACAAGTTGGCAGCTCCTAATGTCTATCTTTGAGTCTGTAGGTTTGTAGGATGTAATTTATCAGCACATGCTAAAATAATTAGTTGTTGCTTCACTTAACATGTCTTAATTTGCAGCTTAAGCTACAGAGAGAGCACGGCCATTTTTCTTTTCAAAAAAATCAGTTCCACCTGCTTGAGTTGTTGACCTGTAAGATATCTACAGCCCAAGTTACAGGCAAACAGCTATTTCATGCCCTGAAACACAACAAACTCCGTAGGTTTTATTATTTTTTTTTCTGCTGAAAAAAAAATTGCAAGATCTCCACTTCCCATTCTTTGCTTTTTTCTTTTATTTGTTTGATTTTCTAACTTCTAGAAAAAGAGGCATTTACCCCATGCAGCTCTGAGCACCCCCGAGCACCGGGGCTTTGCACACCATCTCAGCGAGCACAGATCACCTCGGCACAAATGCACTTTCCTGCGGGCTTCAGCTGCCCCTGTCCCTCACACCTTGGCAGCAGGACAGCATTTGAGACACCAATGAACTCAACGTGGCTTTCCTTGGGACTGTTTGTAGCTCTGAGGATGATATCATGGGGAAAAAAACCCAAACCAAACGAAAACCAAGAAAAGGCTTTAGCAATGCAAAGAGCCCAAATGCCAAGTCAGGACTCCTGCTTTTGAGCATTCACAGCAAAAACACAGCAAATTTCACTATGATTCAATAGATAACGTCACCAGTGGTGCTGTAGTCTTTCAATCTAAACAGTTTGCTTAACTGGTAATATTTTATTTAATATCGTTCTCAAAAAAACAGAGCAATAATCAGAGACATAGTAAAATCGAGTAACAAATCAAAGCTGCTAGTTAAATAATTAATTAGCTTACAACACCATGTACCATCACAACAGAATTTCTCCTGAGCATGGTAAGACACTTTAATTGGAAGTATAATGGTTTTAAAGTTCTTTTCAAACCCAAAAAGAAAAGCTTCATTCTAATTACTCAGGGAGTTTAAAAAGTTCACAATTTTGAGCTTTAGACTCAAAAGAAAAATCTCCATTCGGGCTGAGAAATTTAGCTCATTCGATGTTCAAGCATTTATTGCATTTTAAGTTGGGGGTTTTGGATGGGACAAAGATGAACAAATATCAGGAGTTTAGAAACAGATGCAGATTTTGTTTGGTCTTTTCTTTTTTCTTTCTTTTTTTGTGATGTCCACTTTTGTGACATAAATAATACCAAAGCTTGTGAAGTCCTAGAGCTTCTCTCCAATTGACATGGGTTTTGCTTTACCTCTAATTAAAACTTGGAACAATAAGTTTCCCACTTAGCATCATACAGAGTAACTTTCTTTTAAAGTAAATATTTTCAGGTGTTAGATGATAAAAATTGCTTTGAGATCAACACTTTGTGTGCTGCATTAATTACCAGAAAAGCAAATTAATGTACTTCTGTGGTAGAAATCAATAATCTTGAAAAATGAAATGGTCTCTTTTGCCACCAACTCAGTTTCCTGAGTGTAACTAACACTGTGAAATGTCAATGTACAAGAAAAACGCTGTCTCCTCTCTTCTACCAGGCACTGGTCGTATATGCAGGAGGTGCCTTAGTGCTCTTGAGAGTAAAAAAGCTTACATTATGCCATAAAGGAAAGAAAATTCAATGACATTAAGAAACAGCTAATCTGATACATACATTTAAAGTATATGTGTATTACCTGTCTCTGTTCTGCAACAGCTAGTTTTTTCTGGTAGCTGTAAATTCAACTCAGTGCTGAGCCTAGTTAAATAGAAAATGGAATAAAGGACTGCATTTTCTATCAGAAAAGTATAAGTATATATAAAGGCAGTGCAGGGAACTTGAAAAAGGGTTGAGGGTAAACCTGTCTTCTAGTGCAGGGATGGAGGTGGCCTGGGGTAAAACACAGCCCTTCCTCGCTGTCCTGAGATTGTAAGACAGCTCCAGGGACAGCTGTGTCTGTGGATGACATGAAGGAAAACCAGGGCTTTAGTTTACTCCTACCCAGACTTGTTTATTCAAAATTCAGACCTGTCACATGATCTGACCAACTCTCCTTGTCCTCATGGAGGAAAATGTTGGTACAAGTTTGTTCCTGAAAAGCTCTTCAACCCCTGTCTGAGAAAATAATTAGGAGAGAAAGCCCATTTGGAGAGGTCTCTGGCATGTTACATAGGTAGCATTATGGGAAGTAAATGAGGTGGCACTCCATTCAGTAATTGCACCAACGCTGGACAATGAGTTGGTTTGCAATTTCTACTGCTTCTGTAACATGGGCATAATAAGCAACAAAACCTCGCTGCTAATTGCTGACGGTAGATTCTCTAAGATACAGGTTAGCTCAGCTAGTCATAGAAAACAGCTTGACAAAAAAAGTAACATTTATCTGGCAGCTGTTGTGAACGTGACCAGAATAGCTGATTACTTGCAGCATTTTATTATGCAGCATATAGTCTCTCACTGATTTTTTGCAGTTTTTGAAGGTTTTTTGAAGTTGCACATCCTTTTGAAGTTTTCCTGTAACATTTAGGCAAAGACACAGAGAAGACGAATGATTCATCTCTACATTTAAGTCGTTAAATACACAACAAATGGTAAATAGCAGAGCCACCTTCCAGAAAACTATCGCCTTATTACTTATGCAGAGCTCCATACAAGTTGACTGCCTTGAATGGACTTTGCCTTCTCATTTCCATCCTCAAGGGGACGTCTTAACTTGTAATCATTAATGAACAATCCCTGTAATGGAAGGGTGACTGTACTGTCTGGGTATCGTTCAGAGCTGCCTTGGGAGACCAGAAGTTACTGAAAATGTCGAGCAGGTATCACAAAGCAGCAGCTGATGGCAATCTGGACCTCTTGAAAGAAGCCACTAGGAAAGATCTCAATACTTCAGATGAAGATGGGATGACGCCCACCCTTCTGGCAGCATACCATGGGTATCTAGAAGCTCTGGAAATCATATGCCGGAGGGGGTAAGTCAATCAGCCTCCACTGCTTAAAGCTTGTGGCTCAAAACTATATAATTAGTGTGTCATTTTTCTAATGCCCTGACGACCTCAGACTCAAAAGGCTGAAAATCATGGTCATTTATTTCAATACATTGCCAAGAACTGTTTCTCCTCATCCACAAGGGTTTAGGCTCTGAACCTGCGGGCAGGTCTGTATGTGTGGTCGGTGAAGCACCGTCAACATCAGCAAGACCCTCTGGTATATGGACTCTGCAGGGACGGTTAGTAAGAGCAGGGACCGGTAACCCAGCCTCACTGTAACGGAGGAGATGTTGGCCAACAACCTTTGATGACAATGTATCTTTGAAACTGGCAATAGAGAAACGTTTCTAGCAAAAAATCTCTCCTATGTGCTTTGAAAGTGCAGTTAGTTGACACCTGTGAAGGTTTAATGTTTTCCAGAGGCAAGTCACAACCAATAGTTTTGAAACAATACCATCTAAAATCATTATTTCTCTGCTTTTTATAGTATTAGCAACAACCATCATGTGAAAAATGATAATACTGTTTTAGAAGCTGGGGTACAACACTTGCAAATGGGGGGAAGGGGGAAGTAAAGGAAAATTTTCTACAGGTTTATTTTCTAATCATTATATTTCTGTTTGGTATCATTTAAATGTCCCTCATGTTTAAAAGGTATTATTGAAATGGTAATTACCTCCCCACCATCTGTACTCTCTTGCTCGCAACCTACCTTTTAAGCTGTAATTCTATAACAAGCTCTAATAAAAGAAAATCTGCTTTTGTGTAGAGATACAGCTAATAAAATGTGCTTTCTGGGCTGAGATGAAGATTAAGTTGACCTGTATTTTCAATCATAATAGTCCAAAGAAGATTGGAGGGAAAAGTTGAATAACTGTTTGGATGTATCTTAGTTTTCTTTTATTAAAAATAGAATTCAAAATATGTAATAAAAATAGGGTTTTCATAAATTTGCTTTACAGCACATTGATCTTAGGTGTGGCAGTAATAACACAATAAAAAAGACCTTTGGACTGTGTGGTTACTGCTGTGTCCTCGGGAGAGGCAAATATAGATGGACAGCTTTTCAACTCGTACAATTAAGGCAGCTCCAAGAACATATCTAGAATCAATAAAGGTTTCTTCCTGAACACCCACAAGGCAGAACAACTAACTAAGGAACAAATAACAATTTGGTTTTTTTCAAAATTTGAGTGAAAGACATGTCTTCTACCATATAAGTTGACAGAATACACAGCAGATGACACAAAGATCAGAATGTCTATATACCTGTTATTTAATATATTTCTAACTCGTTTTCTTGGTAGAGGACAGCTTTGGGACAGTATTGTCCTCCAAATCTTCAAATATATGCATTCATCTCTACTTTAATCCAAGATCCCTTAACACAATCAGCAGGCTGGGGCCACCAGAGATACAGCCGTATTCTCACTGGTTTTCTTGGTAGCAGATGAATTTTTGAAGATGTTCAGTCTGTTCTGCAGTCAGTTAATGTTGTATTGTGAGAAAGTACTATTATAATTTTTAACAAACTCATAATTTCCTTGAAGAGGTTTCCTGACAAAGGCACTGAGGTACAGAATGGTTTTCTCTAGAGTGGTTGCAGATTTTAGGACTCTGAAGCTTGCAATATTCAGCCCTTGGAAAATGTAGCAATACTAACAATAAACCCTTTCATCTTTAATGAGTTTCTCTTCCTAGACATCAAGAGACAATTTATCTGCTTGCTTTGCAGGTACATGAATACAGGCAAGACCAAGCAGCAGATAGCTCTCTTTTGTGTGAACCTTTCTTGGGAAAGCAAGGAAAAGAGGAGTATGAGAACCCAAAGTAGATGTCAAACCTTATCCAAAGTCCTGCTGAGCTGGGAACAGACACTCCAGTTTGTGAATTGTTTGAGGCTCAAAGGCTGGCAGGCTCCAGGGGAAAAAGGGACCACAAACAGCTATGAAGGGACCTGGGGGAGGATGGATGATCCAGCACTCCCAAGGTTCAGGATAATGCAGCCTGTTTGCTAATGTGGGAATTAAGGAATCTGTCATGCTCAGCCACAGCCAGGGAGCTCCCCGGGGCAGAGCCACAGAATCAGAAATATGTACACATGGTTTCCATATGTCTAAGTGGAGAAACTTTGATGCTCAGCTGCCACCTCCTTGTAGAAATGCCTGTGCTCGCATAGCCTGGACGCCCAGGCTTGCCATTGTTTCTCAATGTGAACAGCTCTGTGCCTCAGCTCTGCAGGGAACCCCAGCCTCTCTCCTGCCTGTGGCCTTTCAGGCTGAAGGATGTTTTCAGATTTGGCCCTCAACAAATACATTAGTGCTTGGCTTCAGAGATACTAAAAGCCAGAGATCAATGCCTGAAGGAGATTTTGAGATAGGACGTACGTAGTATAGCTTCCGCGGAACAGACCCCCAAGTCATTGAAATGCTCAAATTTGGCCCCTTGCTCTGAAGTTATTAAAGGATTTGGGCTGCCTTGGTTATTGGTTGCAGATGACTCAAGCTCTGTTCTGAACCACTGCTAATGTTGATCCTGCCAATTATGGAATAAAAGATTCAAGCTAATTCTCATCTGCAGGCAACAGTTCAGTGTGAAGTCAGTGCAAGAGTGAAAAAGAAAGCAAAGCTTTTCACTGGCTTTAAACTCAACTGAAAAGATGTAGTGTTTTATTTTCAAATGAGCTTCTGCTTTTCAAACCCCATGAGCAAAAGCAGCTTAAGAACAAAAGAGCTGAAGAAAACCAACAGCTCCTACCTGAGCTTAATCTAATAGCAATGGAGACAAATGTGTAATTAGGGCTTTACTCTTAATCATTTACCTTTTACCTACCAAAAAAGTTACTGTATGGACTCATTAAATATGTATCACTGTGACCAGTGAAGAATCTTCCTATTATTGCCATGCAAAAGGGAATAGTCACCATGAAGTCTTTAAAATATCCCATGCAAAAGCTATTGAAATAGGTCTGCCATGAATTTCAATGAGTGTAAGTGGAAGCCTGAGCCCACTTCAAGCTGTCAGGAGCAAATCAATCAGAGCTGCAACACCTCGCCTGTGCACGGGTGGCTGCTTACCTCTGCCCCATTGCAGGAGGCAGGGGAGATCAGTGGGGAGCAAAGCAAGCCCTGGCAGACCCAGGGATGACACAAGAGAAATACCCTGGCTCTTTTAAGGGGAGTTGCATGAGCAGTCACAGTCTGCCCCAAAGAGCTTGCTTAATTCATGGCCAGGCAGAAATTAGAGCTTATGCCACACACACAGCCAAACTCAGTACTTGTGTAAGTAGGATCAGCACTGTTGTAGAGGATGGAACTAAACTGACTCATTTTCTTTGGGCTGTACTCCTCCTGCCAAAGCAGAGTGAAATGTTTAGTATCTGTTCAATCCCACCGAGGTGCTGTGTTTGGGTATGTGCAGCTCACTGAATGCTATTTTCCTTTTCAGAGGTGATCCAGACAAATGTGACATCTGGGGGAACACACCTCTCCACCACGCTGCTTGCAATGGTCATATCCACTGTGTTTCTTTTTTGATTAACTTTGGTGCCAATATCTTTGCTCTGGACAATGACCTCCGCACTCCCCTGGAGGCAGCTGCCAGCAGAGACCGCAATGAGTGTGTCCAAATCCTGGACAAAGCTGCCACTGAGCAGAACGTGCTGAATCCAAAGAAGGTCTCCAAGCTCAAAGCACAGGCCCAGAGAAATGTGGAGAAACAAATCAAGGAATGTGAGAAGCGCCAAGAGAAACATCAGCATGAAATGAACCGGAATTATATGAAAGAAAAGGTTGGCACAGTAAATTCTTCCCAAGGGACACACTCCAGAATAAAGCTGCCTGGTCTCTTTGCTTCAAATACAACAAATTCTTTCTCCAAAAATCTCAAAGATACCCTCAAACTTAAGGCAAAAAAGGCAGCTGACAGCACAAGAAGCCAGAAATCACAAAGCAGCAGCCAAGAGGACAGTATGGGCAGGACAAGTGTGATGCATTTGTTTGATGAGAAAGAGGAGGATGAATTACTGAATGAATCTGGAGAGAAAAACTTCACCGATACAGACAGTGAGCTCTCCATTTTTAAGCGGCCAGGTCTTGGCAAGATTGTATTTGGAAGGAATTTGGCTGTGGATGTAGATCCTGGAACTGTATCTTCTGAGAAAGAAGGTATAAGCTTTAAAATGTCCAGCGAGCTCTTTCAGTATGAAAATGCTGAGAATGGCAGGGAAGATAGTGCTGAAAATGGTGCTGATATTCCTTGGCATGAAGAAGCCATTTGGGATGATGAGGATGCAGAGAACACACCCCTTGAGGTATTTCTTGCATCACAGCTGCTGGATGAGTTTCTTCCAGTCTTCATGAGGGAAAAAATTGATTTAGATGCCCTGATGCTATGTTCTGACGAAGATCTACAGAGCATTCAGATGGAGCTTGGGCCAAGAAAGAAAGTCCTGAATGCTGTGAACAAAAGAAAAGAGGCACTCAAGAACCCTGGAAAGACTGTAGATACTTGCTTATAAACTAACATACCTGTTGCTGTAACCTGCACACTGATCTATTATCTTTTCCACTTACTAAAAAGCATGCAATTGTCTCTAGACATTTGCTAAAGCAAAAGGCAGAAAGATCACCAATTGCTGTAGAAAGTACAGCAAGGACAAAGATTTTTCTCTCTGGATAGCGGGCTGCAGTGTGCAGGATATTAATTCAAGTATATTTTGCCAAAAAGAAACAATACGAAAAAACAAAAGCTACAGACTTAAACCTCTTTCTCCCTGAACTGTTTGCAGTGATCAGATACATTCTCGTTGGAATAACTGAACACATCAGCGAAAGGCAGCCACACTACATTCTTCAGTAAAGCCCTTCCCTTCTCCAAAACCACAATGCAAAGAGCATTCCCAAAGCTTCTGAGCTTTGAGTTTTCTCCTTCAGCTTCTGTTAGATTGCTACAAACTGCCCTTCCTGATACTGATGTTAGAAATAGTATCTGAATCTTGATTTCAGCTATGGCTTATTGACTCTCATAGCCTCTGAATGAGTGCAAGTAAGACTAATTTCCAGCAAGTTTCTCATTCTTGTCAGTATAGTGTTTTGCTACTGTACTGATGTTAACTTAAAAAATTATAAAGGATCTTGCCAGAAGATATTTGGTGTCTTGCATATTCTTTTCTTGTGTCTCATTTGACTAGACCCAGTTGCCAGCACCCCATCATGGCTTAAATGGCATCAGGACTACAATACTTTTAACTGCAAGAAGCTGAGATTTTATTTTCAGTATTTTTGATCTGTTGTTTTGGCATATCCACAGCTTGGTTCCTATAGGAAGCATTTAACATGTCAAGTGCCAGAAGCCAGGACTCGTATCACCCAGCATTTCCTGCCAGTTGTTGTCAGCCTTTGCCTGAAAATTCATGTAACACACACCCAACTCATGAAAACAGAAAGAAAATGAGACTGTGCTTCTGTGGAAGCTCCTGTTCTTCAGTCTATCTGGAGGCATTCACAGCAGGGCTCCGTTCATCTCTCTCAGACCTATTCCCTTGGGAAGACATCACTATCTCATATGAATTAATCACTCCTGATGAGTTTTGTGAATCTAGTAAGGTGCTTGTAGCAGTCTTGCTCTGCCTAAGATCTCAGCTTTTAGAAGCACAATTATTAGCAAGACTTTTATCTTTAAATCTCCTTTTATAGCTTTCCATTAGTCAGCTGTAATTTTTTCCCCTTAAGGTTATCCTGAATTTGCAGCCACTGATCCTAGTTAATAATCTATTTTTTCATGCTTCCTTCTTTCCACATCTTCTTCATGTTACTTTGATTTGCATATTATAATTCCTTTTCTTCTCTGGATTTTATACTGCATTCTTTCCTCCTTGAATTCCTGTACTCCAGCCTCCATCAAGCAGTCACATCAGCGTTCTGTTCTGTACAACCTTAAATGACTGCTGTGCTTAGCACAGTAACTAGATCAGATAATATGCCCCCAGAATCTATGTTACTAACCTTCTGGGTTGTTTTCAGTTTACCTAAGAAAGTTCCAAATGTTTAACAAAGCAAGAAGGAAACTATGAACCTTATGTATTTGAAGACATACGATGAGTTGAAGGGCCAAATCCTATCATTCCCTGTCACATAAGGGATGTATTTGCTGGTTCTTCACCTGCCCAAAAATCTGTGACCTGCCCACAACACACCACCAAAACATCAGCAAGTGGTGTCATTCAGAGGACCTGTCCAATTACCACAGAACAGCTTCAGTAGTGATAAGCCCCAAGTATCTCCAAATTGCACTGAAAAATCTGCCTCTGCAGATAAAAATCTGCAAATCTGCCCAACTCCTGGGACCTCTTAGAGCTAGTGGTAATAGCACAGACCCTCTGCACATAAACTGATTGACTGCTGTCACAAGCATCCAGCACATCTTTAGGTATCCACAGTAATTCTTGGAACTATCAGATAGACAAAAATCTATAGGACAAGTTCCTTGGACTTCTGGAATGGAACTGCATCCTAAGACTGAATAAGAAGCCCCAGAGCATCCCATACTACTCTTACTTTCTCTAACCGAATCAATCCTGATAAGTATATATACCCTTTTAAATTAAAATAAATAAAAAAAAAACCACCTTCCACATAAAAGAGTGCAATAACGCTAGTCCTTTTCTTACAGGGTGGTCCTGGAAATTGGCCCCTAGTATAAAGCAGTCATGTAGAACAATTGGGGGAAAAATTAAAAGAACATTCACATTTCAGTTTTTTTTCTACATGCACACTTTGCTATTTTCCAATTTTATTTTTTTTTTTTAAAACACAAGCCCATTTGTCTTCTTATAATTTGAAATATTTAAATTAGCAAACCCCAGATCTGACTTTAATAACATCTGTACAGTGCAGTTGAGTTGCAGGCGCTTTATGTATCAATCTATCAATCTTAAAGCCCATTCCAACCCAAATAATAAAACCATGGGATCTCACATGATTTTAGTCCCACCAAGTACAAGATTCTCCTTCCTTAAGGATTTAATACTCTGCCCTGGACAGAGATCAAGAGGAGGAAAGGTGCAATACCAGATAATCACTGCAAAATTAAGTATTACAGTGGAGCCGAGAAGTCTCTATTCATTTTCCCCTTTACATTCAGTGACCACCCTGGCTGAGAGAACAGCCACTGCAACAACTTGAATATTTTCACTTTCTCATCTTCAAGAGAAACCCCACCCAAACCAAGAACAATTGACAACAAAATGAAAGTCAAAATACAGACAGCAATATCTATTTAATTTTAAAATAAATGCAAGTTACACAGTTTTCTTGAGACTGATTTGTAAGAGAAGGAAACATGGAAATAATGGCTGTTCTCCGCCCCACCCCCCAAAAAAAAGTAAATCTAAAGACAGCATTCAAGCAACTCCCATTGTTGTAATTGAATGGAATCCTCCTCATGAATTCAGAGGTACAATGCTAAAGACAGGCTCCCAGAATCTCCTACTGCTAGTCAAAGTTGCAACACTGGGTTTTCAGAACCAGGTTTTTGGACCAGCTCCATCTACTTTTAAAGTGCATAGTCTGTAGGAAAGTACATATGAAAACTTTATTTGTACATGCAAAAAACCTGTATTTGTCTTCTTCCCCAAAACTGTCTCACTTCAAATTACAAACTTTCTTCTACACAGGCACAGAACTGGGATAATATTGTCTTAAAATGTAAGTGTGAGTTTTCATACAGTTCTTGAAATATGGAATGTTGATGGCTGTCACAGTTGTCTCACACTAGTGGAGTTTTTCATTGCTGAAGTAACAGGCTAAGTCAACACATACATTTCTGTACACTTCAGAAGTGACACGAGAAAATGTGTGTGAGAATAGAGGGGTAATTTTGCTACAATTAAAAAACACTAAAGCTTAGAGAAATTTCTTTGTTTATATCAACAGAAATAAGAAAAGTCAATGGCATCAGATTTCTGCCCCCACAAACACATCCTTTGGCCCTATTCACTTACTGGTCTGGTACTCTTCCATGCTAGAACTCTGCAAATTACAAACTCTGCCTCTTACTACATTTTCCAACTAGATCACACAGGGCTTATAACTTGGAATACTATTTATGCCATACCTGCACTGTACTCCTTAACCTCTTCTATACTTACTTATACATCATCAAGGGATTTAATGCTAACTGTTCCTGAACCTCCTTCCTGTTGCTCTAGTGTATTCTTCTGGCATCAATATAGAATCATCATGTCATCTAATCCTTCCACACAGTGAAGAAACACTTAACCTGCACGAAATATACAGAGTAGAAATAAAGTTTCATAGCCTAAGACAGAAATTTGTTTCCAGGGCAATAGCAATTTTTCAGCAGATGCTCAATCATTTGTAAGGCAGTTGCATAACAGCACAAAACTGGAACTTTTCCTTATGTAGAACATCACTGGGTTTCTCTGCCAAGAAAGGATCATGGAAATTCTTGCCCCAGTAAATACCCACTGGGATAAAAGAACAATAACCAATTGATGCATAGTACAGCTAAGGTGAAAATATTTGCCTGTGTACTTGAAGTTTATCCTACTGAAATCAGTCTGCACTGTTCCAACCTTCAAAGCAGTTTAGAAAATGGACTCACAAACACAGATCAGTAACAAAATCTCCCCATAGAATATAGATAAAAGCTAAATCAAAACACATTTTAGTGTTCACATTTTGGGTAACTCCTTGCAATAAGAAAGCGGCAATGTCCCACACAGGAATGTAATACAGGAGGGATTGAGTATAGTTTCTGTCCAGTTAAGATGTACATAATATTAGCTTTGGTTTGTTTGTACTTTAAGTCTAAGCCAGGTCTTCCACAAAACCAGACAAAAGTCTAATTTTACAGAGACATCATTATTTATATAATAAACTCCCACTGAGGAGTGCGCTCTTAAAATGAAAAGCCACTGGGTCTAAGGGCAGTGAAAAGGGAATTGTGAGGGGTGAAAGTGAGGATGGTGACTTCCAGATTCCAGTCTGAGTCGGAATGGAAGAGATGTCCAGAAGTCAGGGGCTAGGTGTGTTCCCAAGAGACTGAAGACTGTCGGCATAACACTGAAACCCACAGTTGCATTTAAAGTACCATCACAGATAAACATGAGTCCATTCTCCAAACTGATATATTTTATACCGGTATGAACTATCTCTCCAAAAAGAACCACACCAAAACACAAAAAAAGCCACACAAAAACCCAAAACTAACACAAAATGCACTCACAGACTTCTCTTACATAAATAATTAGGGAGGAAAGGCATTGATTCCAGAATTATACCAAAATAAGTAAAAAGACCCTTGTTAGTATCACTGCAAGCATCTAATACTTGTCATTACATGAAACATTTATTAGTAATACTGCAGGTATCTAGTACTTGCCATTAGAAAGTTGTAGAAATTAATCTACTGCTGAAATTTTGCTTTTCATTCTTAAATATTCTAGAAGGGTCACATTCAGATAGGATTGGTGTCTTTCTTATTGAGGAAAGGCCCAAGGAAACTAAATTCAACGAGTTTTCCTGGCCTTGTTGTCACTGTAGTCTTCTCTCTTCAATTACCAGCTGACCATGAGTCATAAACAAATTTTGCTGCTACTGTATCTTCAACTGCCATCCCTGAAAGAGAATAAAAGTCACCTTCAAACACTTCTTCAGCTGTACAAAATAATTTAGCTTCAGAAGGGAACAGAATGATTCCTGTTCAGTTAGATGATTTCCTGAGTCCTCCTCCCATCCCAAACACATACATTGTTACATTCAAAGTTCATAGCCATCTTTTAACTGTTAGTTTTGCTATGTGAAGTTAATGTAGTAGTATGAATTTGATTTTCAGTGTTCATATCACAACTTAGATCTCTTTCCCCCTTTAGGGGGGTACTCCAACTCCAGCTCCAGAGCACACTGCCACATTGTTTGCAGGTCAGAAAGACTCCAGGAGCATGACAGCAGGGCATTTGAGTTAAGCTGCATTAATAAATACTTCAGTCATGTGCTGAACAATTGTAAGATGGAAAATGTATTTCTTCCTATTGTTTATTTGCTTTCCTATCACTTCTCATTACATCAGTCCTGCTAGATAAACAAAAAGAGAAATAAAAAGGGAAAATGCAAATCACACTCTACTTTCTTCTGGACAGTGCATTGCCACAGCAGTTTTGAAGATGATCAGCAGCTTTCCCACGCATGGGGGACCAAGTAAATAACAAGGCATTGTTTTCTGTCAGACTTGTACACAGGAGGGGTTGTTCTTACCCAGTGATTTAAACACTGTTGTTTTTTCAGGGAGGGCTGGTTTTGTACCCTTCACTACTTCTCCCAGCTCAGCAAAAATCTCTGCCTGTAAAACAGATACATATTTATACAAAATACATCAATACATAAGGAACAAAAAAAAATATTGAGCTACTTCAAAAGAACAAACTCTTCCGGTTCTGTTAACCCAGAACTGATTCATTTCCATGCTGAAGCAGATCAGTATTCAGAAATAACACAGAAACTAGGCAAGTATCACAGGAACTGGAATGGTTTTCAGCTGTCAGACACCCACTCCTGACTCAGTAAATTGCAGTGGATAGCTTGTTACTTATCCAAGAAAAACACATGGGGTTCCATACACCTTACCATGACTGGATCACTTATGTTAAACCTCAAAAATGGAAGTCAAAAATGGAAGTCATATTTGTTCTGCAAAAAGCATTTAAAAAAAGGAAGAAAAAAAAACATTAAAGGCAAAAAACCACTCCATTAAACCAAAGAGAGCCTGTCATCGAGTTTCTACAGATCACCGTTTGCTTGGCTTCTGTGTTAGTCATACTGAAATCTTATGGAAGTTACAGGTTTTAATACACTAAATATTTCTCAGAGCTATTTAACTACAAAACATCAGGGGAAACATAGGTCTTTCAAAAACAACACATTGTTGTCATGCATAAAGACCAACGCTTAAAACACGCCACTGTGGTATGGGGTCACGTAATAGTTGATACAAAGGTTGTGGGATTTTGGCAGACACATAGAAGTCTCAGTCTGAAACCAGTTTATCTTTCAGCCTGTGCTTGGAAAGTATTAACAACGAGATTTGATGCTCTAAAAAGCTTCAGCACAAAAAATCATCAGCACCTACTCATTGCAAATGCAAGCTAATTGCCACAAAAATAAAGTTCATAATTTAAGAAAAAGTCATACCCCTGATAATATAACATCTCCCGATTCTGTAACAGCAGCCTCTCTGGAATCCACAAACAGAACACAGTTCTTCATCAATTCATCATCCAGTTCCCTCCAGTCTGGTCTGCTTGCTCCAACAGCTAAGACAACAAAACTCATGAACTTAGGAGAAATGTTTAAAAAAAATTCAAAACATATTTTATTCAGAAGACATGTCACGTAACAATGGACACTATCATGGAACTGTAATATACAGTTTGATGTTAGCACTGGAGACAGGCTGATTGATAAGACAACAAAAAAGGATACGCCTGAGCAACTGTGAGAAAGCCTGTATTTCTCTCAACCTGGCCTCAGCCATAACACTGATATATATACAGCCTGTTTCTGTAAGACGCCCGCCCCCTGGATTTCCACTGCTTTTTATATTTTAAACAGAGTTAATTAGCATCTAAGGCAGCTCCTCTAAAGCGTTCAATATTTGACTTGTCAGTAGAATACTCTTCCCAGCAGCCTGAGTAACAGAAAAATTCACCTCCCTCTGTCCATTATCTCTTGTATCCTTGTTTTTCATCAGATCATTACCAAATGCCCTGAATTTTATAGTCCTTTTATTTGATTCACATCATATTTGTTATCTGCCTATAGAGAAAAAACAAGATTTGAAGACTCCCTCAATAAGCCTGAACAGAGAGTTCAATGTTACTAATTAGGATTTTAAACCCATAGTCTTCTATTATTTCACTGTAACCTTCTAAGCAGGACAAGTTGAACAGATTATGGGTTTTCACTTATCTGGAAAAACTGAAAACAAGCCAAGGAGCTTAGTTTTAAATACAGAAAGACCACCATCAACTTGTCATGAGCTAAAAAAACCAAAGCCCCAACTCAGCTATACTGTAGACTTTTTTTCTTATTTTATAAAAAAAGTAACCAACTGTTACAGAATAATAAACTCCATGTTTCCTGAATGCCTCTTCAAGCAGCACAAGTGTCTCAATGGATTAAAAAAAAGCCAAAGAAAGGAGAGGGGTCTTTGTGTATGTGTCACCTCAGTGACTGTAGACCTTAATTGATGTTGGTTGTACTCCTGGCTTCCATGCCGTGACATAATACGGACAACATTCAACGACAAAGGACTAAATTGAGTTTGAAAAATTAGTAGGATGCTACTGGAATGTAGGACCTTTCTTTAAATTGTTCCCTTTGACAAGTCGCTTTTGTCTTATTACCACGCTATTTGGAAAGTGCACAAGGCCATCTGAACCAGGCCCACAATTAATAAAATAAACAAATTTGGGCATGTCCAGAGACTCCAAACAATAGCATGGCAACAACATTACAAGGCAGACAAAAACAAAAGCAGCCCCCTAAACCTCACTATAATTAGAGGTCAAATTATGAAGTTCTTAACTTAGTCATTGCATCTTTCTAACTCAAAGGAAAAAAAAAAAATTAAAAATAAAATCAATGTGATCAGATCAGAAAGAAACAAATAGAGAAACTTACAAAATTGGGTGAAGAGAAGATGGAAGCTGCTAGGGAAACATTACAATGAACAGGAATCACTTTGGAAATAACATGTTCGTATGGGTTAATTAAACAGAGAGCAAGGTGAGCATCAAGTAACACCACAGTGGCCAAGATAGTACACCACCAGGGGAAAAAAGCATATCCCATGCTCTCTCAAACATCCAGTGCTAGAATATGCAGGAATTCTGGCTCCAGACAACCAGGAAGAAAGGGCTGGGAAAAATGGTCCTCACTCAAGGGGAAAAGTCAAACCAGAAAAATAAATTAATTCTGAGAAGCAGATAGTACTGCTTTTCAACAGCTTTTGACACTAAACAATGTGACAACAAATGTATCCTTCAAACAGTGAGAACACAGCATACCATTGATATGGGCACCTGGTTTTACCCAGTCTCCAAATAAAATTGGTGTTGTTGCCATAGTGACTGTCACAATCACATCAGCCTCAGAAACTGCCTCCTGAACAGAAGAGCAGACCCGCACAGGACCGTTTACTGAATTAGCAAATTTCACTGCTTTCTCTTTGGTGCGATTCCATATTCTGACCTTCAAGGAAAAAAAAAAAAAAAAAAATTAGCTTGGGGAATTTTTCCTGGCTGAAACATAACACTTTGCCTCAGCAGACAGTTAAACATATCCTAGAGGTGAGGGGTTTTTTTCCCCCTTGAACGTTTTCATCATAGAAGTGACTAAAGCCCACCCCCATTTGGCTATATTTTAGTTATAATAATTGCTCCTGAAATATAATAGAGGAAAATAAACATATCTTGTTAAGGTGTGTCCATTACCTCTTTAAATGTGAACAGCTCTGTGAAGATATCATAATGGCTATATGCTTGAACGCCAGCTCCCAAAATGCACAGCACTTCTGTAAAAGGTGGCATTAACAACTAAAAAGTATTAAATATTAAGAAAAATAAGGACAATATATTAACAGATATGACAAATATATATCAAAATACTATGAAAGAAAGCAGTACCATTAGTCCTTTTAAACAAAAACATGCTTATGAAAAATGTAGTCTTGATTCATATTAATATAAAAATATACTCAATCACCACTATATATGTTTGGGTTTTTTATGTTTTTTAATACAAAATCTAGCGTCTATAGCACCAAATATATCTTGGCTTGTTCCAGTTTTAAATAGTTTGATTTTTATGATTCAGGCTTAACATGTAACATTCCTATCAAAGCATGAACCAGTGCAAATTCTGGAGCCTCTGCATGCTCTGATATTAGTATAATGTATTACACCTGTGGCTAATTAAGTGTAAAATCATTATGTTGATGTCCTGCACTGGCTGAAATCAGGGTTTCTCATACCAAATCTATCAGAACTGAAGTGATACCCTCATGGGTAAACTGGTGCCAGCAGCCCCACACTAAACCTTTTTCAACTCACGGAAGCTATAAATCATACCATAAGCATATCTTGGCACCGTAAGAGTCATAATACATATGCATCAAGCATTGTAAGAATGAGATTGTTCCCACAAATACTAAAACTCAGTTCTGTAGTTGCTTTTGGTTTTCTTGTTTAGTTCTTGCCTGTGATTCACCAATACTTGGCAAAGAAGAAAAGAGAGCTGCTGGAATCCAGCCCTAAGCTATCCTTGTGTCTTGTTTACGCATTTGTTGTGGCCACTCACTTCTGCATGAAAAGCTCTCTAATTGTCTAGGCTCCAACACTTTCTCTGATGCAAATATATTGAAAAAAAAAATCTAATTGATCCTCTTTTTCAGCAGCAAGAACTTTTTAGTTTTCTTTTCAAGCACTCTGAAGCACTGATTTTCAAAGGTTCCTTGCATAAAAGCATGGTCTTTGAAAACCAAGTGGCATAAAGAGGACAAGATGACAACTATGAGCTAAACTCAAACACTCCTGAAAACTTCCCAAAACAGCAGACGACAATGAAGGATCTGATATTGAAGTCTCTTCAGCAGCCAAGCTCCTTTGAGGCCAGTAGAGCCTTGACTGTGTAAAAACTGTCAGAACTGCCCAACTATAGAGCAGCTGAGATGAATGAGATACTATAACCTCATGTCTGAGGAATCCATTGTAAATTGTTCTGTCTCTTAGACCACAGGAAGCTTTAGGGGACAGGTTCTTTACTCCAATTTTATGTCAGTTTAGGTCCATTGCCACAGATGGAGTCACACTGATGTGAAGATTGTCACTAACAAGTGGTGAGATCACCCTTCATTCTGATGCAAAGCTGATGGGTGAAAAAACTGGGTTTTTTTTCCCAGCTCTGGCCCTCTTATTGCCTCATCTTTTGAGGTGAGGACTAAAGCCCTGCTGTGCAATGGATGGTGACTTGCTCTCTTCCCACCATTAGTAGCCCAGCCAAGCATAGTCTTAAAAAAAGAACTCAAACCCAACGATTTCCAACTGAAATTGAAATGATGGAAAGTAACATACAGCAAAATATGCCTCAGTTGTCTTAAAACACTGAAATTTATAGCTGTAGTGAAGCACAGTCATCTGGACAACTTCCAGTGACAACAGAGAAGCTGACAGACAGCCACCTCTGCCCAAGTCACCCATCTATCCTAGGCATAAACTATATTAAGAGGATCCACACTGTCCACTGGAAACATGCATTTTTGCTCTTTCTGTTGGTCCAGGGCAATCCATCTGTCCTGGTCCAAGAGCAGAAGACATACCTCTAAACAAAACTGATTTTATCACCACAGCTGCATCACTCAAAGCTATAAAGAAGCATACTAAGACAAGCACAAAAGAAAATTAGAGGAAGACACCACAGTAAGTTGTCAGAAGAACATGAACAAGCCACAAAAACATAGCTCAGACTCCTCCAATTACACATGAAGTGTTAAAGCAAGACAACACAATCAAGACAGAAAACAGCATTTTTAAGTCTTACCTGAAGATACATGTAAATCTAATTTAAAGCTATATTTGATGAGAAGTCATATATGCCGAAAGCCACTTACACCACTGCCCCTAGTTATTCAATATATAACACCATTAACTGATTCTGTCCCAGTTTAGGAAACAGAAGACATACCTTGGTAGCAATTGCAGAAACTGCAGCTGTTCGTTTTGCTGTAATGACACTGCCATCTAGGACCTTTTTGTTTAAAAAAAAAAATCATCAACAGACTGAAATTACCACTAAAATCATTAATTAGATGCCAAATATTTTCACCTCATTTGTGAGCTATGTGATATTAGAAGGCACAGATAAAAATACAGAAGTTGGTAATTACTACCATAGCAACCACAAACCATATAAAGTCATGTTTAAACTGTGCAGATTCTCCGTCTGTTCTAGTTCCTTCCGTGTCATTCCACCAGCACAATTAGAGTGAAAACTAATCAGAGCTGAGCCACCCCGACCCCCACAACTCTTTGTGTACTTCCCTGGCTCTCCAATGCAGGGAGCAGACTGACATAAGTGCAGTACTCCATACTCCAGTGCAAGCTGGCGATGGCTCAGGAGACTGCACAGCCATGGTCTGTAGGAAGGAATGGCAGGGAACCAGAGAGCTCCTTTAACAGGTACCACTCACAGTGGGACACTCCTGCCTCAATGTATGTTAGCTACTGCATACAAATGAATTATGATGCTTAAAAAAGTGACACAAATTCAGAATAAAAGCCCAATATAATCCTCTTGACCGGTTTTGGCCCTTCAATAATAATTTTTGATCTAAGCTTCGGGTGGTTCAAGATCAACTCCTTATTCAGTGAGGCATTTTTTCCTTTCAAATGAAAAGTCAGCTTTTCCTATCAATTCTCTCTTCCAGTCACCCTGTGAGCCATTAGATTCCCTTCAAATCACAAGCAGCAGTAAAAAACCAAGAGTATGGTTTAACACAAACACATTTTCATTCACGATGTAGGCAAACTCAGGCAGCTCCAACTCCTAAAAATCAGAAGAGAGAACTGACAGCACACAAAGAGTGCAGAAGCATATATAAAACTCACAGCCTTTAAAGAGCCATTGCTTGGCTCAAATAAGAGGACGGTTGCTTGGTGAGAAGGGACAGAGGAATCCTTCTTGTGCTCGTAGAAAGTCACCAGCTTGGTTGTCAGCGCATCATCTGTGGCACTGTAAGCAGGCATGACCCCGAGGAACCTTGTAAGAGAGGGACTTATTTTACTTATGAACCTTTAACACGTGAGCTTACAGCCACCGGAGCGGTTAACACCAACTCGCCATCGATCTCTTAATCAGTAACTCGGTACCAACGACCTTGCCCGACGCTGCAATCCCTTTGACCCCGGCCCTCCGGCCCCCGCGGTACCGTTATGCGGGTTCCCGGCTGCAGCAGGGCCGCGCCTCCTCCCGCCGCTCCTCACAGCGCCCAACCCGCGGCCGGGGAGGCAGCCCCGCCGGCCGCCCGCCTCACCCGCCGTGCGGCTGCACCGGTACCACCGTGCGAACGGGCTGCACGACGCCTCCCGCCGGCCCGGCCGAGAAGTTGGCCAGGGCGGCCTCCAGCGCCGGCAGCAGGAGGCTGGCGCGGTGCAGGTGCTTCTCCACCTCCTCGGCACTGATGAAGACAGGGGGAGTCGAGCCCATTGCGACCACCAACTGAGGGTGACAGCGGCTCCAAATGGCCCCCTGCACCTCCGCTAAGTACT
>VXBW01000378.1:836432-858030 GCA_013400375.1 Thinocorus orbignyianus
GAAGGGGTTTCCGCTGGTGGCGCGGTCCGTCTCGGTGAGTGCGGGCCGGGGGCGGCGTGTGGGAGTGCGAGAGAGCCGCAGGCAGCGGTGGCAGCGGTTGCCTGCGCCCCGATAGCTGCGGGCGGGCCTGACCCCTGCCAGTGCCGGGGCGGCGAGTTGGGCTGGCCGGTGGCGGGCGGGCAGACGGGCGGGCTGCCTTCGTGCTGTGGGGCTGCCAGCGGGGAACTTGAGTTGGGGTTAGGGCTGAGGCCGAGCCGGTGAAGCGGCTGGTGAAGCGGCGCGGTGATGCTGAAGGTCAGACAGGCCGCGGGCAGGGCCCGGGGCGGCCTGTGCGCTGCCGGCGGCCGGGAGCTCCCGCCGGGGCGAGGGGCTCCCCGGGGCCTTTCCCTGGGTCTCTGCTGGCAGCGGCTGGTGAGGCAGGGCCGCCCGTACTGCCGGGCAGGGGAGAGGTGGTCTCCTAGGGGGTTCTTTCCTGCTGGGGAGGCTTCAGCTGCTTGTGGGAAGGTGGTGCCCTTGGCAGGTGGGGCTCGGCTTGTCCCGGGGCCGTGGAGGGGGCAGAAGGGTTGTTCTGCTGCAAAAAATCGCCTTGAGCCGGCGTCAGATGGAATATAATTTGCTTTAGGTCTCTGCTGGAAACGTTCTCTGGGGTGAGATAGCGTCTTCTGAGTCTCGGTATGTTTGTAAGTCAATTTTAGATGTCTAGTGGTAATTCATAAATAAGTCGGCTTAGAGGTTAAAATTAGGTGTCTTAACAGATTTGTGGTTGAGGAAGAAAGGAGTTTTTCTTAAGCTCAAACACTGACCTGAGTCTGTGGCAAATCAAGGGGAATTATGTCATTGGCGTCCCTGCATAGCATAGCGGTGCTTCTGTCACTTGGGTTTTAATGTGACATAGATGGGAATGTAGTTGTTTTTTGAATGTAAAGAGATGAGATGTAAGTAAGTTTATTTTACAAGAAACTTCTAAAAAGCATTTCAGGTTCGAAGTCAATAGTCTTGTTGGTTGTGTTGCCCACTGCTGAAGGGAAGGCTCTTGCGATGTTGACCTCTTCAGTTTGAAGGCCTGTTTCTGGTTGTTAGCTGGGGACTTGCATACCTGTCCTGTCTGTGTGCCCACTCAGTGTGGGCAGGTTGATGTTCCGAGAGGTGACTCCTCAGGAGTGCAAATGCCTACACCTGAAAAATTACGAAGTTATCTCCAAAGTTGTGTTCTGTGGACGTGGGATTGCTGTAGCTGCTTGTTAATTGCTATACATTGGTCCTGCAGACTGTATAGTATCAGTCAAGAGTCCCGCTGTGCAACAGCAAAGAATGGGAAAAAAGAAAGCTTTCTTACAGTGCTGTTTCTTTAACTTTGGAGATCTAGTGTAAGTCATTGCACAGGTTCCAATGGTCATGTAAAAAACAATCAGTCAAAGGAATTGGGAGGGAATCCCTGTGTTCACTTGAGGCCTTGCAGTCTCTCATTGTATTTCTGCTTTAAAATTAGTTGATTTTTCAGTTTGCAATGGAACATGATGAACTAATTCAGAAAATCTATTCTCTTATGCTTTCTCCTCTAGAAGAGACTTTACTCACTTAAGGTTGCTCCTAAAGTTGCAACCTCAGCAGCTGCAGAACGAGTGAAATTATCTCCACAGTCTGAAGATCTTGAGGTCAGTATGAATACTGGCATTTTTTTTCTCTCTCCTTTTTATTTATCTTTTAAAACTCAGTTGAAACAGAACTCTGACAGTTCTTCCAGTGCAGTGATTTAACCTGGGTTTTTTTCATTTTAATATAGATCACAAAACTACCGAATGGCTTAGTTATTGCATCTCTGGAAAACTTTTCTCCAGCTTCCAGAATTGGTGTGTTTATTAAAGCAGGCAGCAGATATGAAACTGCTAGTAATTTGGGAACTGCTCACTTGCTTCGTCTTGCATCTAATTTGGTAGGTGTTTGTGCTCTTTGTTATTGTGTTGGCAGGAGATGAGATTGTGGAAGGTTTATGATTGCAAAGAAAAACGATACGGTAAAATTTAGCATAAGAGATTTTATAAAGGGGAGAACAACATACACTGGTTCGTGGGTATCTGGTTCAAGGGCAAAAGAAATTATATTACTTCTTGGAAGATCGTCAGTGATACTTTAGAGTTATGCTCTCTGCTGGTCTCTTAAACTATGTATCTAAACTGAAGCTATGCACGTAACTCATTTAAGCTGCAGTAGAAATTAATTTGAGTGGCTGTTGCAGACTCAACTGTGTGTGTCATATTTCTGAATAGTTTTTCTTACTACTGACATCAAGATGTTTTAAGCTCCTTGTTTCTATCCCTCTTTTATGTCTGCCTTCGGTTGTATGAGATGCTGTGGAGGCAGACATGTAACAGTAGGTTCAAAAACGAATCCGACAAATTCATTGGTGGCAAGTCCTTAAACAGTTGCTGATAGGGGTAACTCCTGGAGGTGTTGCAGGAATATCATGGGATGGGTTGTGGGATGTTATATTTAAAGAGCCTCATCTCTTGCCACTAGTCGGGTACAGGCTGTTGGGCTACACGTCCCGAGGGCTTGACGCACTGTGGCCGTTCCCCTTGTTCTTGTTTCTCTCCCTTGCTGTCTGGCTCTAGCTGCAGATGGAGACGTGGCTTCTCCCACACGGCAGCCAGGGTGTCGTGCTTCAAGCTGTGCTTCATCACTGACACGCCTCTGCCTGTGTTGCACGGGCTCAATCCACATCAGTTTCAGGCAGAAAAAACTGCCAGCTCCCAACTGCTGCCTGATGCTTGGTTCCCCAGAGAGTTGGCAGCGTAATAGTACATACAGGCCTTCCTTGCCCTAGTTTTGTCAAGTTTATTAAATTCAAAGAACTGTATTAAATGTTCAGGCAAACCAGGATCATTCTAGAATGGAGTTGGTGAGCAAATATGTGCACTAATACGGTGGAAAATCAGAGGATGGTGGAGATGATTGGGAGTAGGGATGCAGTAAGCTAGCTCAGCTTTTCAATATTGCTTCTGTATAAATGAATAAACAGATACTGTTTCAACTTTGCCTGAGCACTGAACAACCTCAGGCAAATCTGTTCTTAAAATATATAGAATTTTAAGTTGTGCTTTTTCTTTCTTTCTTTTTTTTTTTTTTTTTGAATAGACTACTAAAGGAGCATCTTCTTTCCGGATTACTCGTGGCATTGAAGCTGTTGGGGGTACCCTAAGGTTTGTTGACCACATACAGAGAGAATCCATGCAAACAAACTCTGTGACTAAAGGAAACTTAAAGCAATAAGCAGAGCAATATGTAGGCAGGTAGGCTCAGGGTGGTGATGGTACTTGAATGGTAAATTTTGACAAGGAACATCTTTTGTGCTTTTCATTCTGTTAAGGTTCAAGAGTGCACCCGTGATCGGTATTTTAAAACCACTTTTCAGTTAACAAAATATAAATGTATGTGCCTGAAAAAAAATTATAATTTGTCTGAAAGCTTAATGTTCTATCTGTCAGAGCAGATTTTCAGGCTTTTTAGGAAGTTTAATCTCAATCAGTAAATTTTGGGTTTTGGGTTTTTTTTCTCCATCTTCTGTGAATAGATACCACTCACTGCAATTCTGGGAACAATTCAGATTGTAGGTGACTTTCATGGTTTGAGAGTTCAAAATCTAGAAAACATGCATAAGAGGAATAAAAGAGGGATCTCACTGTACCTGCTTTCTTGCAATGTGCCTTGAAATCTTTCAGTATGATTATTTTATATAGAAGCAGTTAAAAGCAGTGCTTTACATAACCTGAGACTCTACCTTTTTTTGCTCCTGTTAATCACAGATGTGTTGAAGCAAGTGGAAAAGACCAACTATGTTTTCGGCCCAGAGAATAAACTGTAAATTGCCTTTTTTAATGCATACACATGCTTTTATTAAAAGTTTTGCTATTCAGCTGTGTTTGTTGTTTTACCTTGGATTATTGTGGTATCTGAAATTCTGATGGTCGCAAGACACTTGTTATTACTTGAATACTTAAGATACGAGTTCTAGTTAGGTGCATGTCTGCTGTGTGTGTATTATCACTCCTTTAAACAGTCATCTCAAGCAGATTTAAGGTTAGTTAGATGTTCCAGTCAGAATCTTGCAGCCAACTTCAATCAGTGGGGAATATGTGTGAAAAATCTAATTCTATGTTCTGTGCTGAAATTGATTTTGTATTTTTTCTCATTTAGTGTTTACTCAACAAGAGAGAAAATGACTTACTCTGTTGAATGTCTGCGTGACTATGTGTAGGTATCTGGAGATGTTGTAAACTGAATTATTGCATCCTTTACAAACTGCTCTGTAGTAAAACAGAGACCTATTATTTTACAGGGTAGGAGTAATACCTATTTTAGGTCTTCGTAATAAGTCAATAAATTACTGTGTTAATATTCAGCTTGTGTATATTGTGTCTCATGCTGTTGAACATACAAATGCAACGGAACTGAAGTTCAATTTGGGTACCTTGTAAAGCAGTGCTAATAGCTACCCTGGCTCCAGTGATTTATTTTTTTGTTAATGTGTTGTTTCTGGATTAGTTTGAATTGCTTTCAACTTCAAAAGAAATCTGTGCTACTTCTATTGTGTTTAACACCTTTGTAACTATTTTTGTCTAGTGACACAGTAATGGAGTACCTTCTGAATGTCACCACCGCCCCAGAGTTCAGACCATGGGAAGTGACTGATCTTGTGCCACGACTAAAAGTTGACAAAGCAATTGCATTTCAGAATCCTCAAGTTGGTGAGTGTATTTTCTGATCCACTGCATTTGCTCCATGAGAGTTCCATCAAAATAAAAAAAATTGAAAAAAATAGAGTTTTTCTTTTGCTCTGTCATATTTTTCAGCTTTTTCCTGTTGATAAGTGTCATCTTTCTGTTGTTATGGAACTTCTGTTTAATAAATCCACACACTTTTCCAGCCTGTACATAACAATGTTTAGCAAATCATGTGCTGAAGGCAACTTACACCATTCGCCTTGACAGTTGCCATTTCACCTTTATAAGCTTTTGAAGCACAACCAAAGTATGTGCGAGCAGGATTGTTGTTGGTGTTATATTTGCAGCAGCTTGTGTTCTGAAAACAGTATTTAGGTATTACTCATCCACGTGGAAAAAGTATTCTACAAAAGGCTTCTTGAATTTGTGTGGTTATTTTGGCATTAAAAAATGTGTATTTTCATTGCACTGAAAATGGATTCCAGTTTTAGGTTTATGGATTTAAGAAAAAACACCAAAAAACAAACACAAAGCCTCAGCCAAACCAAGCCTATTCCAGTGTGTCTTGTGTTACTGAACTCTAGTCATCCAAGTTCATCCAAGTGGTGTTGCCCAGCAAACATCACTTGTAGTGCTCTGTGAAGCATCTTCACCTTCGTAACCCATTAAGGATGACACCACAGTGTAGGGCTTTGGAAAATCATTGGCTTATATTGAAGCACTAGTATTTTTTTTAAATTGGAATCAAGAGCAATCTTTGTTTTTTGAAACGTGTCAACAACAGGTTGGTTTCTAGTAATTTCATATTTTCAGTTGCAGTTATGTTCAGAATCAGAACTCTGAAGAAAGTATCTTTTATTGAGAATATTTTGAGAATATCAAACAAGACTTAGTAGAATACTCTTGGATGTAAGGAAAAAAATATGAGAAGGGAATTGAAGACACAGGTACCCTTCATCTCGGTAGGGAGATAGATGAGACTCTGCATTGAGCAAACAATGCATTTTAAACGGCCTGTTTTCTCAAGCTGAAGAACAAGAGGTGCTCACAGGGAAGATGATTCTGTTATTTAAAGGATGTTGGGGTTTGTTGTTGTTTTCTGCTGCTCCCCCTCCCGTATGCAGTGATTGCATTTATAGCTTGCTCTTGAGTGCAAAAGTGTTGAGTGTATGCAAGGTTTGCATACCTGCAAGATTTTTTAATATTTATGTTTATTTATTTTCATGCACATATATATATGCAAGATTTTTATTTTTTTTTATTAAGTTTCAAAAGAATAAAAGCCCTCAGACCAGATTCTGTTGTCTGAGATTCTGGATGAAACTTCAATGTGTTGGATTATTCCAGACCCACTTTTGCAGATCTTGTAGTGGTTAAAGCAGTTCTGTTTCACTGAGGTAACTTTCAGTTTCATTCATGATCTTCATTAAAAGCAGCTCTTCTGTTAACCATCATTGCTGAAACGTTGTTCCTCTTAGGAGTGCTGGAGAACTTGCATGCTGCAGCTTATAAGAATACTCTGGCAAACCCCTTGTATTGTCCAGATTACAGAATTGGAAAAATCACTTCTGAGCAGGTAGGTGTATTTGCGTTGTGTTATAAATCTGTTTCAGTTTCTTAATCAAGGATAGATGACAGAGAAAACGAATTTAGTAAATACACAGTCAGTATTTACTGTCGGATTAGTCTTGTGTTGAAACAATTTATTTCCACGCAACTTTTACTATTTACTATTTTATGTTCACATTTAGAGAGCTGGTTGATGTCAGTGGGTTTTTGTTGATAGGAAGACTGTCAATGAAATGTAAGTCTCCTTGTAGATAAGGGTTTTGTAGTTGTCACTGGTGAATGCATAACGTGCTGTTCTGTGGACAGTTGTTTCTGGAAGCATTGGAGTTTGCTGCATTAAGAAGTATAAGGCTGAACAGTGGATCTCAGAAACACACTTGCCATTTTTGTTCTTCAAACAAAATCCTCTAAAATGTGAATTTCCTGTTGCAGCTTCACCATTTTGTACAGAACAATTTCACAAGCGCGAGAATGGCTCTTGTAGGAATAGGTATGTATGTCCTTTATTGGGCACTGCAATCCATAAGGCGTGGAAAAGTTACATGAAAGTTTTAAGTGTATTGTAACATTTTACTTCTATTATGTTACTTGGAATAAACTATTGTATTTGCAGGTGTGAAGCACTCTGACTTAAAGCAAGTTGCAGAGCACTTTCTAAATATTCGAAGTGGAGCTGGTATTTCTAGTGCAAAGGCTGTCTATCGAGGGGGTAAGTATGTTTCTTGTATCTGTTCTGAATGACTGATTTTCTATTTATTATAAATTTAGTATTATTCACATTAGCAACTAAAAAGTATATTTGTTTTATTAAATGTTGTACATGGGCAGTGACAGTTCAGAGGCATCTGCCATCTAAAGAAGCAGAGGGTAATTCTCCACCATGGAAACTTCTGGGATAAAATCCATATCTTGAACAAAGCTTTACCTGCAAGGTCATTTATTCCATAAAGTGAAAAACAAGCTGGCATATGGTTTCTCATGGCATATTTGGAAAGATTCCTTTAAAATTAGATTGATAACAGTCTAGAAGTGATGGCTGGTTTTCTTTTTAGGAAAGATCTGTTAGAATGTAGTACGTCTTTCACAACAGACAAGGCAAAGCTCAGCTCTTTCAGAGCAGTATCTTGTACCAATACCAATAGTTATTCTTCAGTTGGGTTATCAGATCATTCAGTAAACAGATGGGGGGGGAAAGCTTCCAACATTTAGTATTTGACAGGAATTGCTTTTCTGGATATTTGTTGCCTGGAGACTCACTGAGTTTTATCATCATTTGTCATTTTATGGTTCAGGGTCAGATTGAAATAAGGCATAGGAGGGGACTTGGTTTTGTGATTGCAAGAAAATTTTTGAACGTAAAGGACTTATTAAAATGACATACAGCCTACTGACAGCTCCTTGTCCTCTGCATGAGTGGACGTGCAGTAACTTCACACCCTGGGTTCTTTTTCATGAAGAAATGTTTCCTTTCCATACCTCTATTTTTAGGAGAAATCAGGGAGCAGAATGGTGATAGCCTTGTCCATGCTGCGATTGTCGCAGAAGGAGCTGCCACGGGAAGTGCAGAAGCAAACGCGTTCAGTGTTCTCCAGCATGTTTTAGGCGCTGGACCCCTTATCAAGAGGGGAAGCAACGTTACCAGCAAACTCTCCCAGGGTATTGCTAAAGCAACTACCCAGCCATTTGACGTAAGTTCAAAGGGTTGTTGTACTCTAGTATTTTAAGGAAAATTAATATTATCCTTTGAGAGGTTACCACCTCCAGCTAAAATCTTAATTAGTTTATTCTTACATAAGTTACAGTATTTCAGGGAGGACCTTTCAGTCTGATCTTTCCTCTGCACAGTGGGAGTTTAGCTTCATGAATTAAGTATTTTATATCTGAATAGTTTTCCTTTGCTTGATGCTGAGTTGTTCTGATACTTGAAACAGTTGTTGATGATGTTTGTTTTGCAGGCTTCCGCATTTAATGTTAATTACTCTGATTCTGGGCTCTTTGGGATTTATACCATATCCCAAGCTCCAAATGCTGGGGAGGTGAGTTGATGATTAGAACTTAAGTATTGACAACATAACCCTCAAACTAGGGTTTTGATTTGAGATGGTGACAGATTCATCTAAAGAAGTCAACTCATCTGATTTCTTGTATAAGAAAGCTGCATGTTCGGTTATGACGTAGCTCTGTCAGCTGGGAATAAGGCTTGCTTTCTGGGAAGTACAAATACCTAATAGGAATTAGAAGTAAGAAAATACCTTGAATTGATGACTATAATTGCTGATTTACATGTGTAAGCCAAAGCATTTAATGAGGAATGTGATGGCTTTTGAAGCTGGCAGAACTGAATACTCATGAAAAATGGTGAGACCATACAAATTAATGTGATGTTGCAGCTTAAATCCACGCTTCTTTTCTGTCTCACTTGGACATTTATTAGCGGTTTTAGTTTTGTTATAAAGATGTTCAGAATTGAGTTCAGGCAGACAATCCTAGCACTGTTAAATGCTCTCCTTGAAGTTTTTAAGATGTCAGATAACAAAAATAACGTGGAAATTTAATGTGGGAAGAAGTCTTAAATGATTTCTTTTTCCTCAGGTCATTAAAGCTGCTTTGAACCAGGTAAAGGCAGTTGCTCAGGGCGGTGTCACCGATGCCGATGTCACAAAGGCAAAGTAAGTTCGTGAAGAACTTGATTCTTAACACAGAGCTACTTGTCAAACACTTAAGAATATTCTGTACAGCAAAGCTTATCATTGTCCTGGAATTATTTCCATGGGGAACAGCTCGCTTCCCTGCATTTAAACTGAAGCACTGTCAGTAGTTTTTGTTTTGGTTTTTTTTCCCAAAGCTATACTGATTCTCTGGTGGTGGTATTTCCTAATAGAAACTTGTTAGACAAGTGTTAATGTTTTCTGAAAACTGTTTCAATGTAAGAAATTAGCAAGTGTCAGCAGATGCTGTAGTCTTAATCACACTCTGTAGTATTAAAATGTATTTAAATTAGAATCTTAAATTGTAATTCACTTTACAGTCGCACTGCGGCAATTCCCAAAACAATTAAATTAAGCAATTTTCTGCATCTTCAAAGAACAGTAGTAATGAAGGTCTGCAAGTGTAGAGCGCTGAATTAGTGATGTCATATCCAAGCGCTCAAAATTCGTGCCCCTAGGAATATTTGAGATGTGGAAAATTACTATTGGAGATGCAGTAATGCCAACAGAGTTTTAGGATCTCTAATTTAGGAAGGGTTGTGCACATCAGTCAGTGCTTGATCTTCGAGCAGTGTCACACTGCGCTGAGGGTCTGAAACTGTAGTTTTGCAATGCAACAATATTGTACAAATTCACTCCAGTAACAAAATTAAAATATTGTCTGTTGCATACATAAAATACATACAAGACTCATGTAAACCTTGATTACTCAAAACATGATAACTTAGACATGAGTGGCTGGGCCTTAGTCACTAATAGCTAAATGGCAAATTCTGGATCTTTATATTTGGCATTACTAGTTTTGTGTGTTCTGAGTTTGTTTTGTTTTGTGGTGTTTAGGGTTTTTTTGGCAACAATTTTTAAACTCAGTTCCTGGGGTACCTGTAATAGTTACTTCAAAGGGAAACAAATTTTGAGCCAGAGATTTGTTTGCTGCATGGGGTGGCTGATCATTCCAAGGCAGTAGGTGTTCAACCACCCTGTCATTTTCATGTTTGGCCTGTTTGTGGGGACTCTTCTCTAACTACAGAACCTTTCTGTACTGGAAAAGACTTCAAAATCCAGGGGAAGCTTGAAAATTTCAAAAGCACCAAAAAGTCATTGCATTTACAGGGGTGGTGGGGAAGGTAATTACAGGACTTAGATGCTCAGTCATCCTTAATGCTTTGTTTGATGGCAGAAATCAGCTGAAAGCCACCTATTTGATGTCAGTGGAGACTGCAGAAGGGTTACTGAATGAGATTGGCTCCGAGTCACTGGTTTCTGGTACACACACATCACCATCTGTTGTTGCTCAAAAAATCGACTCTGTAGCCACTGCTGATGTTGTGAATGTAAGTATGTGTCAGCATCTACAGGTGTTTCTTATCACTGTGTAAGGGGTTTTTTTTATACAAAACTGGTACTCATTGGTCTGTGTTTGTAAACACACATGTATACTACCTTCAAAAAAAGCAACTCATTTACAAATCCCAGCTGGCTATCTTTTCATCTGTTTACTTACTTTCTTAAGAGAAGACCCTTTAATCCTTGTACTGTAAAACTCGTTTAGCTGAGCATGTGAAATTCTCATCTACTTCACTTAAATTTACCATAAATGCCAACTAGTATTCATGGAAAACTTCGTATTCGTATATTTGTTCCAGTGAAGGCACTTCTGTGTTGTGGCTTTTAGGATTCTTGAGCCTAGAATATTTAGTGTACTTAATGATAAATTACCAACTGCATCGGTATTCCAAATTGCCATGTTACTTATACTTGAAGCAAACTTCATACAGAAATCCATCAGAAAGAGAAACTCTAGGACAGAAAAACTGTTGTTTTCACAGTCATGGCTACTTTGTGTTGCAGTAGCAACTAGCATTGGATTTGGTCCTAAGGAGAGATCCACTGTATCTTGTGGTGTAATAATTATTCTAGAAATAACCACTTTCAAAGAATTTGTGCCTTTTATATCTGACTGTCGTTTTGCTGTTTCTGTTTAGATTATAAAGTAACAAGGGACTGGATTAGAAGTAAGGAAGTTCAGACAGCAAAAGGAAAACTCTTTACTTGTACTATAGAACCATAGAATGGTTAGAGTTGGAAGGGACCTTAAAGATCATTGAGTTCCATCCCTTCTGCTGCGGGCAGGGACGCCTCCCACTAGAGCAGGTTGCTCAAACCCCCATCCAGCCTGGCCTTGATACAGTAGTGTTGGGATTGGTTTGTTTTAGTAACTTGAAGCTGAGACTATGAACAGCAAGATAAACTGTTGTAATGAATATTTCCTTATATCCATGTTTCTGATTTATTTTCAGGCTGCAAAGAAGTTTGTCAATGGGAAGAAATCAATGGCAGCTAGTGGGGATTTGGGAAATACTCCTTTCCTTGATGAGTTGTAAAAACAGAACTGGGATGTGGATTCAAGATGGACCTGAGCTCTAAGTCATCTATGTTCTAAATAAATTACTACTAACTTGTTATTTATGAATTCAGTTCTTTCAGGAAATTAATCTGAAGTAATTGTGGGCTTGCACGCATCAAATAAAGTGCTGAGTTCATACATTTTGTGTTTTGGGGGTTTTTTTCTCTGAAAATGGTGTCTAATCCTGGTAAGTCTGGCTCTGTACACTGAAAGTAAAACTACAGTGAGAAAATAAGGTGGCTTTTAGTTGATGTAAAAAATAAATATATCAAAAATCATCCATGTGATACAAATACTGTAATTGCCACTGATTGTCCATGTATTCTTGTGTGTTCTGGAAAAGTTACTGATAAACTGAACGTGCAGTCCTTGTATCAAGTAAGTGAACAAACTTACCTTCAAACAAAAGTGAATATATTAGACTTTGTCAGAGCTTGTGACTGCTACTTGTCTGGGACTAGCAGAGACAGTGTTTCTGAATGTCTCTCCACAAGTAGCAGATAGACATGTTTGAGGAGGAGGGCATTGCTAAAACAGCTTTACATAGCTAATATAGCATTTCAAATAATTTAGGACACTTAGATTATTGGTTTTTCAAAGTCTGGGCATATATTAAAAGAAAACAGAGATCCAGGTTTTGAAGAAGTCACGTTATTCGGAAACAATGGTAAATTCTTCCAGATGGGATGGATCTGATGCAGAAGGACAGGAGGGAGTGGAACCGGTCTCATTGGTTTTGATAGCCCAGTATGGAGGAGGTCTAATGCCACAAGCATCAAATTTAGGATTGCACAGTGCATCAACAGCCTTGTGAAGGACATCACAACCAGCATCTGTGCCTACTTTAAGTGTCTGGCCTGTATCAGATATTGCTGGTAACTTCTGAGTGAACTCACAACAGTATGACTGGGAAGATGCATGCTGAAAACTTTCCAAGTCTGCATCATCATTACTGGACCCAGTTTTGTCTTCATTCTCAGCGTCTTCATTCTCAGCGTCTTCATTCTCAGCGTCTTCATTTGTGCTGAAAATACACAGCATGACATTACTTTAACATGCAATAATTCCCACAGCCGTTTAGTTAACTACTCATAGAGTCTTAAGTCTTTCTGCAACTAATTATTTTTGAAGCTTCTCCAATATCAAACTAGTCCTTTGCACGCTGTTTCCTTTGGACTCTAAAGTAAGAGCTAAGTTGAAATTCCATCAACAGAAAAGCAAGCTGTCCTTTTTCTGCTCCTTCAGAACAGCAAATAATTTGATGTATTTAAACATAAGCTTAGAGGTTTAATCACCTTGTATGATCTTCGGTCCTGGTGTTCTACCCTAATTATCTCCTTTTTGTACTTCTGTTCCTTCCCCTACCTCTGAGGTTTCTTTTCTATTAAAACTTTGTGCGTCAGGAAAACTTGTAACTGCCTTATATTCCATCTAGATTAATTATACTGGTTATTTGAGCCACCTTTAGGATTGAGAACAATGCATTTTTAAAAGCTTCTGTATGCAGCATTTCTCACAAGAAGAGTCTATTTTTCCTGAAGTTTCATTTTAAAAGTCCTAATCCGCTGTCAGTAGTTAGACTGATTAAGAAAGCAGTAAGTTTTTAACATACACTTGTAGCAGGGCATCCATCTGGGTATCATCAGCCACCTGCCATTGGCTACAGCCTTGGCTACCACAAATCAATGGTCTCATGGACTTCAGTGGTGTTCCTGCCAGCCAGACCATTATGGTCTTTGTGGGTAGTAAGGCCTCTTCTGTAGGAAGTGGCAAGTCTAAAATTAACGTTTGTCCTGACCCTGGCCTCAGGGTAAGTAGGTAAGTAAACTTTTCTTCTGGTATTTGTTCATTTGAAATCAGTTTCCTATTTCAGAAAAATACATCAAAGTAAATCCTTAGACTAACGTTTTATCCTAAAATGAAAAAGCTGTTACGCTATTTATTCTTTCTTGCTAGAATAATAAGCGAAGTATGAAATTCTAGTTATGTACAATACTTACTCTGCTGTCACCACGGGAAGCTTGACTTCAGGAATGAATTCAGCTGCATTTTGCCAGTGATGAGGTACTTCAACAAAATCTCTGTAAACTCTGATTTGTAGAGCAGTTCCTATAGGAATATTGTGCAGGAATTGCTTAAGCTCTTGCAGAGTCCATCCCAAAACGATAGTATGTCCAATTTTTATTAGAACATCACCTGCCAAGGAAGAATATGGACAGCAATCAGTTTAAGAGACTTTTTCAATTTTTTTTTTAACGTTCATATTACAAAATACATAGTCTTAACCACTATACTTTTACATTTTTATATAAAAGCATGTGTTTAGCACCTCTTCAAACTAACTGAATGCAATTTTGGTTTTGCTTTCTTTTTTAATGCAACTTCTTTAGCTCTCAAGGACTGACTTTCACAACACTAAGGGAAGCTGCAGTTTGGTTATTTACTTTGGGATTCTTTTTTTGAATGATTATGCTGTACTTTATCTTACCTATTCAGTACTACCTTCCATTTCTGTGGAGTTTTTTAAGCATATAAAGGTATGATGGTGAATACTCTGACCAGGACCGCTATTTGGGGCCAGACTCCAGCAAGGCTGAGTTGAGGTTACCCACCTGCGTTCCTAACAGTGCTGCTGGCAACTGTCCACAGCATCCCTGTACCTTTTCACAGCTGGAATACCCTGTCTGTACACATCTGCTGCCTACCCTTGTGTGTCACCTCGCTGTGCATCTCTTGGTATGGAGCCAAGTGGAGCCCTTCCTCTGCAGGGGCTAATGTTACCGAGGTGGATGCTGGAGAATCCATGTAACAGCCATGTCACCTTGTGCCTGCCTGGGCACCTGGAAGATTCCAGGGTTTGACTTTCCTCTGTACCTGGTGCCTGTCCCTCTATGCTGAGAACAACCAACACGTGGGCACATTGTGACACAATGTCAAGCAAAACTGAGGGAGAAGCAGGAGACACCTGCAAGACCTGGTGCAGAATCTAACTAAAGAGTTCCAGCAGAAAGCAGTGGTGATGTTTTGTTTATTTGTTATTTTCTTTTAAGGGATAAGCTGCAAATAATGTTCGTACTACCTGCTGCCAGTGGAAAGCATTAAGCTGCAGTTTTGCAAAAAGCAGTGCTGCATCCAAGAACAACAGAGTACAGAAGCCCCAGCACCTATATATGCCATGGGGTATAACAAGATGGGTTTTGAGGGGCTGGAGGGAGCTGCAATTACTGGATAAACCTGTAATTTTGGAGACTGCAAAAGGCAAGCAGAATCCATCTGCAGCACACTACAGCTCTGCCGGCAGCCTGGCAGAAACAGTTGCACAGGGGAGCAGTTTCAGTAAACATTATGTACTGAACTGCAACAGAACAGCAGAGGGGATTTAAACAAGCAGTGCAGCTATCTGCTGCCATAACGGGCAGAGCAAGGAGCATCTCTCTGTCTGCTCTATTTTCTTCTTAAACCCCTTGGGTTAAAAATGCCTATAGCAAAAATCGACAGGCTTTAAAACTGTTCATCTGAACTACTGAATACCGTTTTTTTGTTCACTTTGTCCACTAACTGCTCTTTCTGTTCTATCATCATCACATCCTCTCCCCACTCTAGTTTATCACAAGATACTGGTTCTACTGGGGTACAAACAAGAAGTTCTGGAACAAGTACCAGATAACAAAAAAGCAACAGTTTTACTATTTTACCAACAGTTTTATGTAAGTTCTCATCCAAAGGTAAATCATTCAAATTACATGTTTCAAAATGCATGGACATAAATGTACTTAGGTTTTAAAATATCTGCAAGACACTCTTGGCTTTTAATAGACTCTTTCAGAATTCAGTTTTTCATCTGCCTGTACTGTGCTGATAACACTGTTGAGGTGAGTCAAAGCCATCTCTGAACTGCAGACGTAGGTAATTTTACTCCTTTGCTCCAGCATCCAGACTCTGAACCACCCACTTCTCAGGTTTGTGATTGGTATCATTCCATGGCCACTGGAGACTTATGTGGAGGTTGCACTGCAAAGGTTTTTTGAGGAAACACATATACTAAGCAGTCCTGTTTCTGCTTGCTGGCACGGAGAACAAGACATGCATATGTATAAATGAGTTCAGGGAGTCTAACTGTAGGATTTTAAGGCATCAGTGTCTCCCACTACCTCTGTTCATTTTATTGAAAACGCTTTTGGAGGTTGCCTTTTTAACATTCTTGCAAATAGAACTAGTTAGTTTCAGTGATTAATATTCTGTACATCTTACCTTATGGATGCTAAAAAAATCCCCACAAAATGAATATGCTTTTGTATACTGTAGGCTTTTAGTTTTTTAGGGGATAAATGAAAGCTATCAGCTCCTAAGATTATAATGAATAATAAAAAAAAGAGTACTTGTTCAAATCCAAATCCATTTCTATTTTGTGTTCATGACTTTTCCACTGATTTTTATACTTGGATCAAAAGTGCAAAGCCTAGCTTAAAAAGAGGTTAAGAACTCCAATTGATGGCTTTTATTGCATCACAGAAGCAGATCTTTCTTCCTAGTGCTCAGAATTCTAATTCTCTCTGAAAGGTGTGAGAAGAAAGGACTGCTGAAATTATAAAGGCAGTGCTGGGAAAATTGTTCTCATTTAAAGACACTATTTTCAATATACAGCCAGTAAATTTCTAAATGACTTCATTACATTCAAGTCTTAGCTTCATAGATTTCTACGTTAGAGACAATTTAATAAGTGGTAATAACATAGCACGCTATCGTCCCCAAACTGTAGTTCACGAGTCTAATGTAATTGGGCTGGGGACACACACGAAGCAGTCAAATTTACAGAGCTTTCACTTACAAGCTTAATATAGGGGACTGATGTTCCACAAGAAACCTTAATAACTAGTAATAGTCTGTTGGTACTGATACGGCACATTTCAGGTTTAAAGCATTTAGCAAACGAATAGATTGTCAGAGCACAGATTAGTCCATTGCCACTTTGTAACTATTCTGTATAATAAAGAGAAACAAAAAGCAAACAATAAGTCAAATTAATTTCAAGCCTTGGGGAAGTTTTGTGTTACAGAGTGAAATTATTTGAACAACAACGCGCTGAACAAAGAATGATATTATTCAAGTTAATTGCTACATGAAGGTTACAGTCAAACTGGTTTTGGACAAACCTTCTGATGGTCAGGAAATCTGTTTTAGCCAGAGAACAATATAGAGACTTAAATCTTGGTCTGATTATGAAACAGTCATCACCCATACCAGCTATTTTAAGATCACAGGTATTTCATTACAATGGAATGCTGGCACTGAGCTTTATACAGTTTGTGCTAGTTTCTTTTCTCTGTAATTTTAAATTGAGTTTCTTTTGATCTGTGTAAGTGTAAATAAATCAGAGACAGGCTCAAAGTATAAATGCGGAACAAGAATATTTTCAACGGTATTAAATTTGAATATGGCAGTTGTTTCTTTTTACCTGGCTTCAGCTTTCCGTCTTTAGCTGCAGAGCTTTTCTCAACAAGGCTTGTTATCTGGAGATATGGCCCATTCTGTATGATTATGAGACCCAATCCTTGTTCACTCATCCTAATATTTGCGTTTAATGCTGCAATCAGCATGTGCTGAGAGACATTTTCCAGTGGTGGCAATTGCCCTTCAAAAAGTGAGAGGAAAATTTTATTTGTTGAAAGTTGGACATCATTCCTCAGTAAAACATTTAAGACATTTGAGTAGGTGCTGTACCCATTTTTAATTGTCCATACAGTTAAGTCCCTCATCCTTAATTGCTTCTCTAGAGAGGCATTGCCTGCTGAGTTGCTGCCAAAAAGCCGTAACTGCAATTCTTACAAAAAGTTAGTGTACTCCATAAACTAACTTTCTGCAAATAAATATACTGAAAGCAGGTTTTACCTAGAATTCATTTTTTAATAAATCACACATTTTACCAACAGAAAAAGCAATAGTGCTGTTAAGTATTCATTACAAATGGTGATGTATTCAGGGAAGGTAGAGAACAGAGTACAGAACAACATAACAGAGAATTTGTCAGCTGTTAAGGACTTCAACAAAAGATTTAATTCCAATAAAAATTTGATTTTTCAAATCAATATTTATAGAGGAGATTAATTTCTAAATTTCCAGCAGATTGGTTTCAGACCCTACAGCTGATATGAGGGAAGGGACTGTACTTGCCAAATTTAGCATATAGAGAAATAAAATACTATCAAGCATCCACTATCCATTAAAATGCATAATACAAGTAATACAATATAAGTGACATTATCCCATCGTCTCCACCAAGAAATATAATAGGGCAATAAAGTAAACCTTCTATGTCTCAAGCCTGTTCCTCCCCATCAGCAGCTAGAAAAAGTTAAGACTGTCACAGGAGTGTCTGAGACTCCTAAAAATAACTGTTTTCTGTTAAAAATTACTTTTTTGTCTCTGATTTAAGATATAATCTCTAAATTTAACTTCTGACAGAAGGGTGGCAATAATTTGATCGCTTGAGACCATCTCCAACAGCCTGGAATCACTTAATCAAAATTCTCACCACTTTACCCCTCTTCTGTAAAATATATAAACTTGGTCATCTTTCCAATGGCTTCAGTAAAGCTTTGGATCAGGCTCTAAATGACAGCACAGAATGTCTATAAAAGAATTAAGACTGAAAGTATAGCAATGTGAATGTTTGATTTGTCAGTTTGGCTACAAAACTGAAAAACAGAGAAGGAAACAGGAATGGTTTGGGNAGTATTACATTTCAGTTGGAAGAAATCCTTAATTTTCATGGTCATGCAACAAAAGCAAAGGAAGACCCACTCTGGAACACGCTTTAATGTGCTGATGATTCTGAGAGGTTGGATGTCTGGCCTGCTACTGTCTCATTGGCACAGGAATTTATACAAAGTGGGACAGGATCAGTGGAAAGAACTGAAACCTTTCTTATGGTGTTCTTGATCATTTTTCAATAAACATATGTTTCAATCTTTGTCAGCCAGAAGGGGGAACTGAATCCTAGTTTCCTACTTCCAGAATGAGTAATTAACTCCCAGGCCAATAAATGTAAACTGATGATATGAACTGAGGTTACTTTACATTATTTTCTAGCCAAAATTATTCAGGAAATTCCATTAAAATTAATGAGTGACTGTAGGTCAGCAAACGATCAGCAGTGAAACCACAAACAAAAAACACTAATAACAAATCTGGCTTACTTTAATTAGAAGCCAGAATCCTGACTTTAAGCTTCTTATTGCATGAAGTTATCTTGCTGGACACGAGAGAATTAAAACCATGAAGTCTGTGACTAATCCAAAGCCTACAAAATATTTAGGGGGAATGCTAAGATTCACACTTCTAGATGAGACTCTTTGTCTTTTCACTATAGCTGATATCAGTCTATATAGTTTATATTGTCTCCAAGGAAGGTGGATTTTCTTTTTGTTCTATGCTATCAAAAGTTTAGACACTTGAGAGAACTTACATTACAGTTCCCCTAACACTGTCCTGATTTTCTCCAAAGTCACTCTTCAATTTTGCACTTGCTGCAGACAGCAGCGTAGGATCTCATCCGATCCTCTTCTGCTGAAGAAACATCCTTTTCCTCTTGTCATCTGCCTATGATTCTGTTCCAAACACTGAAGCTCAAGAGCAGGAACACCTCTTAATACTAAGAAAATTTGGGGCACTGGGGGCTCTGAGTAGAAGATAAACTGTTTGGAAGCACAAGGACTTACAAAGTTTGAGATACGGAAATACAGGGCTGGAAGAGTAGTGCTGGGGCAGCAGTGAGGAGGAAGGAATGACCGAAAGACATGGAAACTCACTCTTAGTTTCATCCCCAGCTGCTGCCGAAGACTCCATATGTTCCATCAAGTCCAGAGGAAGAGATTTTCTGTGGATCCAAAACTCCTGGGCAGGCGTATCCTAGATGAGCCTCTTGGAAATGTGCTGCTGCTCCATGATGGCCTCTGGAGGAAGTCTACCAGCAGGTGAGCAGGTGACAATTCCTAGCAACAGCTCAGAACGCTGTGGCAGGTGGGTTCCAAGCCTCCCCCCCTCCTCAGCACCACACCAGTAACGCCCACCCCAGCTCTACACCAGGGAAGTCTGGCATTGGTGTTGGCCAGAGGAGGTGTCTGCACCTAGGGCAGTGTTTCAGTCCAAGAGGAGTAATTCGATTTAGGCTGCCTGTCAACACCACACCTCTATCTGAGGCCCCAAGGATTTCTGGAGGACCTATAGCTAGTGGTGTCCTCCCACACAGCATCCTTAGGCATGTGCTCATCTCTTAACGACTCTGAGTAAGATTAAGTGACCACACAGCCTGCAGAGTATAAAGCCAGGATTCTGTCACTATTTCTGGCTGGACATTTGCCTGCATATCAAAAGCCAATGAAAACCATATCTTCCCTTTGTGTACCCTCTCCACTCCTCCTTCCTTTATTCCCTTTGCCATGAAGTGGAGATATGTGAAGACAAACACATTTTGAGGTAGACTTTTACATAATGCTTGTATTAAAAGCTATTTAAATACCACTTAAAGCCAGTTTATAGGATAGTTGCAGAAGATTCTTGGAAATAACTTCTTTTCTAAGCTGCTGGCTTCCCATTGTTAGTGCAATGTAATTTTTAAATCTTTTAAATAAAAAAATCAATTGTCCTATTTCTTCCACGCACCAATTGCTTCTTGTTTAAAGGGAACAATTTCAGCTGTTTTTCATCAAAAGTCTTACTATTTTCTCCACCCTTAAGAAAATCTGTCAAGAATTGGCAATTTCAATAGAACCCAAGTACAGCTCCTAATCCTCCAAATAGTAAGTTCTACTGATTGCTGTTGAACACTTTAAGATTACCAATATCTTCATTTTGTTTGTATAGTCTCCCATCTCCATAAAAGACTTACATAAAAAGAAACAGCCCAGGCAGTGGCCCGCTTCCTGGATATGTTCTGTATAGATCAGTTGTGCTGCTCTGGAAGAAATAAGCGGGTGTTTGCTGTTAGAAGGAAAAAATGTGTAAGCAGTTAGACATTTTTCAAGTACCTGTAGATGTGGGGGCTGCTAGACTAATTTAGTTCAGCATTCCCATGGCACAGTGACAGTACTGAAGGCACAGAGTTATTGTGGCCAAAACCAGGCTGGTTTCCCACATTTGGTGCATTGTTCATTTATTGGCTGCAGATTCCCCTATGCTTCAATATAGCTAAATCCATGGAAAAGCACGTCATCAAGAATCACTGTATTTGGATGAGTTTTCCAGTCAAGATTAATTAGGTTTTCTTCCAAACGCACAGCACAGACAGCAATGCAACACAACGCTTCTGCAGCACTACATCCTCTTGTAACACCTGGAGGAACCTCCGCAAATCAGTCCTTCCATAGAATCATCTAGTCTGACCTCCCCAGAGTCTCAGCGACACCCCCAACTAGACCAGGTTGCCCAGGGCCTCATTGAGCCTCACCTTGAGTATCTCCATTGAAGGGGCCTCAACCACCTCACTGGGCAACCTGTTCGTGTTCCACCACCCTCAGAGTAAAGAAATTTTTCCTAATATCCAATCTAGATCTACTCTTCTCCAACTTAAATCCATTGCCTCTCATCCTATCATTGCAGGCTTTTGTAAAGACTCTCCCCAGCCTTCCTGTAGCCCCCTTTAGGTACTGAAAGGCTGGTATTACGTCTCCCCGGAGCCTCCTCTTCTCCAGGCTGAACAACCACCTCCCCTGCTTTTAACAGTGCTACAGAACCAGCTCTGAAATTTAAGCCAGCGCCCAAAGTTTCAAAGGGATGGAGAGTGGCCTGTGAAACACGAGGCAATTTCTTTTGTGACAAAGCCAGGTCTAGGATAGTCCCACAGCCCTTAACCAAGATGCTTGCTCTCCTCTCCCTGTGCGTCTTGTTTCCCTCAGGGGACAGCAGGCCCTGCCAGAGGGCGGTGAGGAGGGGGCAACCCCCTGAAGGCGGAGAGAAACCCCCCTGTGCCTCGGCTAAAGAACACCTTTGGGGCCAGGAATGCCAGGAAGGACCAGGCCGTGGGGCGGGTGTTGGGGGCTCATCCCAACCCAACCTGTGAGGGGCAGCCGTTGCCCGGGGACCCTGACTCGGGCCCGTGCCCTCACAGGAGTCTCGCGCCACCCAGCGGCACCAGCGCCCCTCTCAGGCCACGCGACTGCCACATGCCCCGCTTCACACCCGGCGCGGGCAAACCC